>CM057455.1:789160000-789460000 GCA_016271365.2 Neoceratodus forsteri | reverse complement strand
AAGAATCTCGCGATCAAAGAATTTTCAAGCTTGTGACCAAAGAATATGCAGGTTCATGATCTAAGAATTAAAAAACATTAAAACTCCATTTTTTGACACAACTATATTAAACCACAGGCATGCCTCGATAGAGGGAAGCCCCCTGCGCAAAACCCATCCTACTTTGACTTCATAAGTCACCCCTGGGTTGATATATTTGATTTTTAAATCTGGCCATCTTGTCCCTCCCTCGCAAATGAAGATCGTGATCAAAGAATCCAGCAATCAAAGAATTTACAGGCTCATGATCAAAGATCGTTAGAGAGCCATGATCAAAGAATATACAATTTTAAAACTCTATTTTTTTGACATCACTACATGAAACCACAGCCATGGCTCAATAGAGCAAAGACCCCTGAGCAAAATCCATCATAGTTTTACTTCAAAAGTCACCCCTGAGCTATGTTTTTTTCCGACAGCAAACTGAAAACAAAATGGCGTCCGCCGTGATCAAGAAATTCCTCATGATCAAACATTCTTTGATCGCGAGCCTGCAAAGTTTTTGATTGTGAGGAGTGACCAGATGGCCAAAACCCCATTCTTCTTTCACAAAATAACCATATAAATTTTCTCAGACTTATAATGGGAGCTAAAAAGTCTAAGAACTTTTGACTGGATTAATATTTTTTCACCAAGTGACATATTCCTTGACCCAAGCTCTTTGTATGTGTCTAGTTACAGACTGGCACACCACACAATGGCCATGCAGCACCACAGAAAAAAATCAAAAAAACTGCCCACAAAACTGGCGAAATGTATTTTTCAGTGTTTTGCGCACAAAACCATATGTCCGACTAAAACTAAATTTGGCAAATCAAGAGATCTACCATGCCCCTATATTATATATATATATATATATATATATATATATATATATATCCATGTATATACTACCATACATATTCATGTATATACTATACTACACTGATCATGCCTGGAATCCAGTTACACAAGAAACAATGAACAAATCATTACAATAAAAAGTGGTAACTTTAAAGATCAGTTGAAGTGTTTTTAAAATGCATTAATTTATTTTATTTGCTCACCATGTGAACAACCACTCTGTGTATATATAGCAGGTAATGTTTAGGAATGGTTATTTATCATGTTCAAATGCTATTTTGCTGCCTGTCCTTGTTGAAACTTTCATAGAAAATCCCTTGGTCATTTTCAGACCAGCTGGCAGAATTTTGGGTGAGTGTTGATTCCATTCAAGCAACAATGACAATTTTCCTCAAGTTCCTGGTACTGAGCTGTCACAACCTTGAGGAAAACTATGTCATTGTTGCCTGAATGGAATGAGCACTCACCCAAGATTCTGCCAGTTGGTCAAAAATGTCTGGGGGGCGATTCCAAGATGGCCAGTGTAATCCTGCATGGCAGTGCTAGTTATGCCAGTTGCCTTTACACCAGGGACCCTCACTCCGCATTCCAGAAGTGGCAGGGTCCCGGCAATTGTGACATGTGAGATATGCCATGTGTGTGGTGGCAGCCCATGCATGGCATATTGCAGTAGCATGTTGCAACTCGTGGTGAGTGATAGGTGGCTCCCCCGGAGCCCCCCACCCAGACCACCGCAGCACACATTGGGGGCATGGCGGGCCAGGACAGATGACACAGGCATCTGGGGGGGCACTACTGGACTGAACCCCCAGGGGTTCCTCATAATTGGGGGTTTAGGGTTGGGGTGTACATGTGAGGGCCAGGGGGACAGTATGGTGCTGTTGCTGCAGTACTACCTGGCTACATCTGACAGTGCCAGCTGTTGGATACCACTTATGACAGTTCTGAGCTGTCATAGATTCGCTATGCCACTTCGGCTTTGGGAATTGCAACTGCGGGTTACAACACCCGCCCACCTGGAATTGAGTGTTGTGCATGTCGTAACCCACAGTTGCATCAGGTTTCAGTGGGCTGCAGCGTAAGTAGTGTCCTAACTTGCGATTGTCACAGCCTGCAGTCGCACTGGTGCAGGGCACCTCCTGGAATAGGGGTTGGCATAATGCTTGGCATTAGTCACGAGATACACCATGGAGTTTGGCGTATCTTGGCTTATACTGGCGTAGCTCCTCTTGAAATCATGCCCTGAGAGATTTTCTGTAAAACTATCAAATAAGAGAGCATTAAAATGGTATCTGTACATGACAAATGGTAGTTTCTTCATTTCATATATAATAAATAAGGGCTGGTTGTCCTTATATCAGGAAAAAGGAGTAAAGTTTATAATACGTTTATAATATAGCTGCAGTTGATCTTTACTCTTGTCTGGATGCATAAACAAATGGTTTAACCTAATGGTGCCATGCAGGGGATCTGGACTAGACTCAACTCCCATGCTGTCTTTTTTTTTAATTGTATCTCAATGTTCAATTGAATCACACTAAAATACTGCTGTCTACTATTTCAGCAAACCAGATTCTGTGTGTTCAAATTCTCCATCAGCTAGTAAACCTTGGTAAATAGATATAGATTATATGTTGGTTGAATAAGATTTTACCTGGACTAAAAGGTTACCTGACCTGAGAAAAACTGTAAATGTAAAAATAATTCATGGCACAGGAGGGATGGACAGGTTTTATTTCAGAGGCAGCCAGTTCTTAAGCTGCTCCCCTCTTTGCTGAGCTTCCTTCAAGCTGCTAATGAGCCCTGCAAATATGTGGCTCACTGACACGTTGGCGCACCCCACACCCATACCCTGGGAATTGGGCACACATGCCAAGCAGAAACACAATGGTTCAGTAGGGAAAGCAAGCCAAGCAAGTTTTTCAAAGAAGCAAGGCAAGGGGTAGGAACTCTCACCTGGGGTAGCCAATTACAGGGCCACCTCCAACCTATCCTCACAGTCCTGGCACCCAGAAAAAAAGGGGGACAGCACTGTGGAGCCCATCAGGCAAAGCAAGATAAAACTTCAACATTAACAGACACACAGTCACAGATGTACCATCGCTCACATAGCTCATATGTTTAATGGTAATGAAATGCTGAGAGGGAAGGATGGTGCCAAAAGCCATGCTCATGCCAGCATTTAGAGAAGCTAAGTGTGCTTTCATTTTATATTTATTGAGCCCCAGTCTGCTCAGATGCCTTACCTAATAAGTGCATCCAGCAGCAAGTAGTAGTGAATGAAGGGCAACAAGTTGCAAATTTACAATCGTCCACTGCCAGAGAGGTAAGCTAGACAGCCTGGCCCTGGCTTACACAAGCACACAGGAGCAAGTCAGCAACCAACCACCAAATGGTTAGCAAAGAGGAACGGACTGTGTGTGTCCCTACTTTATACTGACTAACTCTATGCTTCCAAATTCCAATCCAGCTCCCCTCTGTTCCACTGATAAATTTCAAGGCCTCACTGCCCACAACCCTGGGAAACAACTGTCCTTTTGAATCTTCTGTGCCCCACCCTGTCACACACAAAGAGGTGCCTTTGCTGCCTTCAGAAGATGTCAAGTGCTTGAGGAGTAGTCATTAACATAATGACTTATACTTCCAATTCCAGCTCCATCCCTTAAACCTAAGCACCCAGTTTACACCTTTAACTTGAGAACTTGTTTGATGTGCCCTGCACTGGTTCCTCCATATCTGCTGCAAAGTCAGAAAACAATGGGGACATAAGGGGAATGCAAGAAGCCAGACAGTTATATTGTTAATGACGTTATGTTAATGACCACTCAAGCACTTGACACTTCCAGAGTCAGCAAAGCGTGCTTTTGTTTTGTGGATGGTGAGGCACAGAAGATTCAAAGGTTAACTTTCTCAGGCTATCTTGCACTTGGGTTCAGTCTTCACTGTCTGAAAGGGCAATCTCTTTTGAGCCAAAAAAAGTGCTGCAGCAACCATCTCCTCTTGCCCAGCAGTTCCAAAGCTTATGTGTAAAACTCAAAGTAAACACTTTAAATTCAATTGGAAAACTGGCCTAAGTTTTTGCTTCATAGTCTATTATGTAAAAGGTTCTATCATCTGTGCCTCTGTAACACATTTCAGCTGAGGTGAGAGGTCAAGTGGAAACTGAAAATGGCATTATTCTGTAGTCCAAGCTTCTAGGCATTTAGCTGAGAGTCACTTTTGTTTAAGCAGTCCTTTGTCCTTAGAGAGCTAGCAGGGCGGGTGTGGACAGCAACAGTTCCTGTCCATTTAATGCTCTTTGTTTTACTTAAACATCAAAGGGCTGAGACCCTTTTCATCTAAAAGAGACTATGTTTTGACTATAAACAAATGACTGGTCCAGCCAGACAGCAGCATGCTAGACCATCTGCTGGAGGAACAGTGTAAGCTGAAGTAAATGCACACATCTGGTTTAGTCTAGTTTTGTAGTGGAGGTGGGCTCTGAGATTAAAGGAGGGTCCACGGCATGATGTCAGAGAGGCATGGCCAATAAGGCAGGAAAAGTGAGCCAGCCTGCAAAATGCAATTCTGTCTTGTTTTGCTCTGAAAAAGTTCAGTTGTGCTGGAACATTGGACCTGTAACATCATATGTTCAGGCCTGCCATAACGTACATGGGATCCCAGTGGGAGTAAGAGTCTACTCTGCTTAGGAATGTACTTAGCTTTTAGTGAGGTTTTTCTGCGTGATCCCTATTTTTTCAAATGTTTTATTTTTTCTTTTCTGTAGTATCCTGTATTCCCCATAGTATTTAGTGTGTGGAATCTTGTAGTGTAACATATGTAAATGTTGTGGAGTATTTTGTGTTATTTTTATATACTTCATGCTTTCTGTGACTGAGTCTTCTAAGGTATAGATAACCGGGGTAAATTTGCATGTCTGCAATCTGTTTCTGAAAAGACAGGCTACAAAGCTGCCATACCTAAGGCAACATGTTCTCAGCTGTGACTAAAGGGGTGGGTCATTCACCTTTCCAAAAGGAAATTTTACTGCACAAGCAGTGGCTCTGGTGAGATTCAGACCAAAAGAAACCCCATGCGAGAGTCTAGTTGAGTGGTGTCAGCATAATGAGGTGACTATTCAGGTGTCTGAAGGGTTGTGAAAACTGGTACCACACTGCAGACTGAGTTCTAAAGAGAACCAGCCTGTGACAAACCAGCAACAGTTAGGATCTGAAACAGACTGTCAATATAAAGATTATCTGTCTCATCACAGAACAGGACATATAAAGGATATACTTTAAATACTGCCATGTTAATTTTGTTTTGGTAAGAATAGATAGTGAGAAGACACATATCTGGACCATATGATAAATGCACATTGCCAAACCTTCAGGAGCTGTGCAAAGAGGGCTTGAGTTTGAGGAAGGCCAGACACAGGCAGAACTCTAGAACTCATAGATATTCTCCAAAAAAGTGACATGGGAAGCGGTGCAAAAGTCACTGCTAGCCAAAGTCTTGACACACAGGCTAGTAAGCATGCAAGTGAGCCAGAGGCTAAAACTAGAGCAGCTGTTCAGACAGAGATGATGCAGCTGGGGCTCATCCTGGTTAAGGCAAAGGCAGATGTTGAGTTACAAAAGGCAGAGGCTAGGAAACAAAAGTCTGATGGTGAGCTGCAGAGGGCAAAGCTGGAAACTAAGGAGTGATAGAAACAGAGAGGATGGAGAAAAGCAGCAGTAGCATGACAGTCAGATGAGAGAGGAGCAACAGAGACAGAAGTGAGAAAGTAAGCATAAGCATGAAAGAGAGAGAGAGATGGAGATTCTGCATCAGAGGGCACCACCACAAACGGCATCAAGGTTCGACATGAGAAGCCAAAATTAATTCCAGGATGTTTCCCAAATATCAGGAGGGGGATGATCTGGATTTGTTTTTAAAATCCTTTAAAAAAATTTGTGGGCATTTTGAATTGGACAGGACTTCTTGAGCGACTCACCTTTTGCCACTCCTTATGGGCAGAATGTTGGAAGCCTACACCGGCATGGACAATGAGGACTGTACGGACTACAAGAAAGTGAAAATGCCTTGTTAAAACATTATGAATTAACTCCCAATGCCTAGTGACAAGAATATTGAGGGTTAAGGAAAGCACCAGGAGATAGATATTCTGAAATGTGTGTACAACTAGGCTATTTGTTAGGTTTGCATTGGTTAGAGGGTGCAATGGCAAACTCCATGGAACAAATAAAAGATTTGTTCCTAAGGGAACAGTTTCTAAGGATTTTACCAATGGATATGAAGATCTGGTTACTGGAAGGACTCCAACCTCCACAAAGGAGGCAGCCAAGAGGGCTAATCATTTCATGTTCAACGAACTATATACTCAGCACACAATGTAGACGGGGAAGGATATCAGATGGTTTTAATGAAGCCCCAGAAATGGCAGCCTAAGGGAAGCCAGTCTGTGCCTGAATGCAAGGGAAGTCAAATGGTTTTAAAAGTAAGAAGTCTTGAGGCGCTGGACGCCACACCTTGCGCCACGCCGGCAACCCGGGCTCAGGAATGGACTCAGGTTGGCGGGGGTCAGCCGGGGGAAGGAGGATTGAGTGTTCCAATGGATGCTCTCCTCCCTCCGGGGTGGAATGTCAACCCCGAGAAGGCCAGTGGGAGCACTGGTGCTTGAGGGGGCTTGTGGCTCCGTTCATGGAGTCCGGAGAGGAGGGACATTGATAGGTGCTTCAGAGAGATGTGCATATGCACGTCACCTCTCTGGACGTTCATTCGTCCTTGTGCCGGCGTCCCAGGGGGCGGGGCTGTGGGGGGAACAGAAAACGGAAAAAACCCGTCAGCACTCCCAGATGAAGACAGCTCCACCCTCTAGACCACCCAATTCCCAGGACAGATCCCGCTGTGCAGGAGAAGAGGGAAGAGAAGCACTCTTGAGGCAGATCCAGGGGCAAGGGGGTCCGAAAAAAAAGGGTATGAGCAGTCTGAAGGAGGGGAGACTGAAGGCAGGAAGGTGGAATAAAAATATCAAACAAAAAAAAATAAAAGTAAGAAGTCAAGGGAACACAGTGCTTTATCTGGCAAAGGCTGAGACACCTGTTGTATGTTTGAAAAATATAGCAAATAGGGGCAAGTGCAGCTGGAGAGGGTAGCTGTGGAAGCTCCAAGCAGCTAGTGGCCTGTACCCAGAGTGCAGTTCCCACTAGCTATACAGCACACAAGCACCCTGTGTTAGTTAATGGGATGAAACCCAGGGGTTGAGTGACACTGGGGCCTCCATTTCAATGGTAAAACAGGATTTGATTCACAAAAAACAGATCCTGCCTGGCCAGTTTTCCAGACTTATAGAAGTGATGTCTCCTATGGTCTCAGTGCCAATGGCCACACCTTTCTAAGCTGGGAAGGTGGCCAGGACATACAGAGATGGGTGTTGTACTGGACCTGCCAATTGATGTAATTATGGATACTGACCTTGACAGTTGGGGCAACATTGTGTGTCACTACCCATAGTAAGGCTAGCGAACCAGCTCCTAAAGACACTGAGGGGACAGTGTATTGAGAAACAACCCTTCACTCAGCAGCAGGGGATGCTGTAGCTGAAGAACAAGCTGGGAGCAGCAGTTCTGAGTCACAGTTACAAACTGGGGAGAGCCAAGCCATGGGGGACGTTCCCAGGGTAGGGTGTGTTTTAGGGAAGGTCAGGCATGCACAGCTGTGGAGAGCTCAGCAAGCTGAACCATCCCTACAAAAATCAAGGGTGTTGGCCACTGGAGTGGAAGGTGACTCAGGGTTGGGGAAAAAATGGAAGTATACTGGGAGAATGGCTCCTATATTGTGAGTGGGTTTCGAAGGGAGGACAAGAGGAAGGGGTACTCTGGCAAATAGTAGTTCCTAAGGAGCACAGGAAGTAGCTTCTGGCCTTAGCCCACGACATACCCTTTTCTGGACACTTATGAGTCAGCTGTACAAAAAGGCAGCTAACAATATTTGCTGGCCCAATATCTTTAAGGACATGGCAAACTACTGCTGGACTCGCATGCAGTGCCAGTGGGTGGGAAAGATTGGGGACAAGGCTAAGGCAGCTTTGATTCACCTGCCTATAATTGAAGAAACATTTCAGTTAGTTGGTGTGGACATTGTGGGGCCACTCAGTGCCACAAGCTGCATAGGCAAGAGGTACATTTTATTGGTCATGGATTATGCACTAGGAACCTCGAGGCCATGGCCTTGTCCTCCAATGAGGTGTAAAGAGTGGCCGATGAACTGCTGGGGATATTTGGCCAGATATGGTTCCCTCAGGAGGTTCTGTCAGACCAGGGATCCAATTTTATGTCTGTTCTAAAGGTTACTTTTTGGGAGAAGTGAAGAGTGTGGCAGCTCAGGGTCTCACCATACCACCCCCCCATACTAATGTTCTGGTTGAGCATTTTAATGCATTGTTTAAGTTCATGTTAATGGCAGTGCTCAAGTATGATGAAAAAAGTAGGAGGGTCCCAACAGCCCATATTCAGAGGTGTGCAGAGAGTCAGTGAAAAGGGGTCAAAAATTCTCCCAAAGCTAGGGGAGCCTAGCATGTGCCCCCAGGAAATCTTAAAACATTACTGTAAATGGTACATTTTCCTGCATTTTAATGCTAAGTAAGATATGTTAAACCCCACCAGGATGAAACATTCTGTGATAAGGATGTTACTGTTCTTGTAAGAATATTTTAAAATTAAACTGTTTATGAAACTGCATTCTTTGCTTTTTGTAAAGTGCTTCTCACTCCCATTTCTCTCACACTCTATGAAACAGATCCACTAGATCACACTTCCCCATTTGTTAATTATCCTTTCTTCCACAACACCACCACCACCCACCCCCCCAAGGATTTTTTTGCCAGCCCACTGCCTGCAAGTTACGCATCATACCCCAATTGTAAGAAGTGGACAAGTAAGGCAGCTTATGCAAAGGATTATCATACGAGCTGCCTTTCTGATCAAGCACAAGATAAACAAGCATTTGTCAATGCCGAACATTGGTTGCTTGTTAAACATTTTTTTTTTTTGCAATTCTGTGCCCAAATTTTGAAGATTTCAACTCCTGCTCAAAAGGTGATTTTGCACTGCAACTGCAAAATCACCTTTCAGGATGCAAAAAAAAAAAACATTTTGGCCAGGATCTAAAAAATGACAGCTGTCCCATTCATGAGGCATTGTAAAGAAAGGGCTATGCTGAAAATTTGGGGTCACTATATCAAAAATTGTCAAAGTTACAAGCCTGCATTCACAAATTTCAATGCAGACTCATAACTGTTTGTGAATATTTGTGCTCCAAACTTACATTTCCTTCTTATAATCCTATCTCATGAAGAAGTCCAGAGAAAAAATTCAACTCCTGCCCAAAAGATGAGTTTGCACAGTAACTGCAAAATTATCTCTCAGGATGCAAAAAGAACAGTTTGGCCAAGGATCTGAAACATGACAGCTGTCACATTCATGAGGTACTGTGAAGGAATGGCTATGCTGAAAATTTGCAGTCAAAATATTGAAAACTGACACAGTTACAAGCCTGTGATTGCAAATTGCAACGTAGGCTCATAACTCTGATTTATTTTGCCAGCCTGTTCTTGCCCTGTGCACACACACAGCCACACTGGAGCCAAGAATAAAATGTATATGTGATTTCTGTGACATTTCTCTTTGACCCCCAATAGTCTCTCTCTCTCTTTCTCTCTCTCTCTCCCTCTCTCCCTCCCTCCCCCCTCTCTCTTTCCCCTCTGGATGGTGGCACAAGTCTAAGACCTATTTTGCCTGTCTGCTCTTGTATATGTGATTTCTGTGACTATAACATTTTTATTTGGCCCCAATAGTCTTCTCTCCTTCTCTCCCATGGTGGCACAAGTCAAACACTTATTTTGTCTGTTCTTGCCCTGTATACACATACAGTCACACTGGGCCAAGAATAAAATATATATGTGATTTCTGTGACTATAACATTTCTCTTGGCCCCCAATAGTCTCTCTCTCTCCCCGCCTTTCCTTTAATGGTGGCACAAGTCTAAGACTTATTTTGCCTGTCTGCTCTTGTATATGTGATTTCTGTGACTATAACATTTTTATTTGGCCCCCTCTATTCATTCTCTCTCCCTCTCTCCCCTCCCCCCTCTGGATGGTGGCACAAGTCAAAGATTTATTTCGCCAGCCTGCTCTTGCCCTGTGCATGCACACACACACAGCCACACTGGGGTAAAGAATAAACTTTATTTGTGATTTCTATAACTATAACATTTCTCTTTGGCCCCCAATAGTCTCAGTCTCTGTCTGTCTGTCTGTCTGGTTGCAGAAGTCAGGACGTTCTTTTTCACAGAAAGGGTGGTGGATGCATGGAACAGCCTACCTCAGGAAGTGGTGGCTATGAATACAGTGCAGGGCTTCAAACAGGCATGGGATATGCATAAGGGTGTAATACAGATGAGTATGAATAGATAGGCCACTGACACAGCAAAGGCCGATAGCACATTTATAAGGTAGAAAAAGAAATGGGCAGACTGGATGGGCCTTGCAGTCCTTATCTGCCGTCAACTTCTATGTTTCTATGTATGAAGTCAAAAACTTATTTTGCCAGCCTGCTCTTGCCCTGTGTACACACATATAGCCACACTGGGACATAAGAATAAACTTTGTGATTTCTGTGGTTATAACATTTCTTTGGCCCCCAATAGTCTCTCTCTATTTTATTAGTTGCTGTAGAAGTGGAGGCAGGGGTGTAAGAATTGGGCCATCATTTTATGTATGCTCATTTTTAAGATCCCTGGGTGGGAACATGCAATGGCACCAGGATTTGCCTCACCCCCCCTTACATGAGGTGCCAGCAGTGGTAATACCCCAGCCTTCACCAGAGGTGCACAATGCACTGACACTCTTCCTCCCTCCTCCCCCAGAAAAGGAGAGCAGTCCCTGGGACACCTCAGTCTTACTGCCCCTGGCCGCCCTCCAACTTCTGAGTCCGCCTCTGAACCCATGATGTAGGCACATAAGCAGACGCTGTATGTTACCATGATAACTTTGTAATTTGTTCATGTTTTAACCCAGATGTTCAACATAGTCTTCATATCACCTTACCTTATAAAACCCCAGGTGAAAATGTCTTAATCCGTGGCAAAATGCCATTCCACGCCACAGATGCGGAAAGTCATTTTGGGGAGAATGTGAGAAATGGCAGCACTAGTGTTCATGAAGTGGTGTGAAAAAATGGCTATGTTGAAAATTGGGAGTGAAAATATGAGAAACTGGCAAAGTTACATGCATGCATAGGAAAATGTCAACGAGTGCCCGTAACTCAGGCATTTTTGGTACTTTTGCTCCAGATTTTCAACATGGCCTTTTGGGGACCCTACCTCATGAATAGTGGCACTTTCATTTCATTACTCATCCCCAAAAGGTGATTTAGTGCAAGGATTGCTCCATTCCATGCCACAGGTGTGCAAACATATTTCAGGTAGGCTGTGAGAATTTCAGCTGTACTGTTCATGAGGTGGTATGAAAAAATCTGTATGTTGGCAATTTGGAGTGAAAATATTAAAAATTCACAGAGTCATGTGCCTGCAGAGAAATTGCACAATGCACACTCATAATGAAGCCACTTAATGGGAATTTTTTCACCAGATTTTCAACATGCGCTTTTTGGGACCCCACGTCACGAACAGTGGCACTGTCTGCTACTGTTAAGGGACAACCAAAGCGTGATTTGTGCATTATGATGATAGGCAGGCTATTAAAAAACAGATTAAATTAAATTTGTGGATGAATCCTGCACCAGTTAACATAGGACACACACGCACACATATACCACCTACTTTATTTCTTAAATAAGATTGCTGTACAAACAAGATGCTCGGATGCATAGCTAGGGGGATCAGTAATAGAAGAGAGGAGGTTATACTGCCCTTGTATAGGTCAATGGTAAGGCCACATCTAGAGTATGGAGTGCAGTACTGGTGCCCACACCTCAAAAAGGACATTAACCTGCTGGAGAGGGTACAGAGGAGGGCTACAAAGATAATAGTTGGTCAGTTGGCAAGGCATACGAGGAGAGATTGAGGGCACTGAACATGTACTCCCTGGAAGACAGGAGAGAGAGAGGGGACATGATTGGGACATTCAAGTACTTGAAAGGGATAAATAAAGTTGATAAGGAGAGTCTCTAAGCTGAGTGGCAACCATATCACAAGGGGGCACAGTCTTAAGCTGGAGGGTGGAAGGTTTAGGAAGGAGGTCAGAAAGCACTTCACAGAGAGGGTGGTGGACACTTGGAATGCGCTGCCAGAAGAGGTCATCTCGTTGAATACGGTGGGCAGCTTTAAGAGAGGCTGGGATAGACATAAGGGGAAGGTAAGAATCATGGGTAGGGAGGATGGGAGGAGTGGGGAGGGAGGGAAAGGACATTAGCTCAAGCTGTGGACCCTGCAATACGAGCAGACTTGATAGACCAAATGACCTTCTGCTGGCTTCTTCGTATGTTCATATGGTTTCTGAGGTTCAGTCAAGTTTGGATGACTGATGTCAAAAACTTTAGTGGTAAAATTTGAAAGTCACAGGCAGAGAACACCAAGAAGAAGGAGCTGCTGTTATAGCTATACTTCTCTCCTGGGACTAAAGAACTAGAACTCTATTACTGGGACCTTCAACTTAGAGTTGGCTGAAGTGAATTGTTATCTGTGCAGTTATCTAGGTGTTTGTCTCAGGTGGCTGAAGGGAATTGTTTTCTGTGCAATTATTAAGTGAAGAAAGACCTGTGAAGTAGGGGGAGTGGCTTAGCTAGAAGGAAGGCAGGTTAAAGCCAGATTTAAACACTGCTCAAGATAGCTTCTGCCAGTGAACAGGCAGAGAGCACCAAGGAGAAGGAGCTGCTGTTATAGCTATACTTCTCTACTGGGACTATATTGACCTCTTTTCCCCCACCCTAAGCCAGTTCTACTTTTATAGGGACAGGATTTGACTGACAACAGGAACTTCCTGTTTGGAAGTAGGAAGTGAGCGAGTGATCAGAGCTGCAAAAGACTCACCATCCTAGAAGGAAAAGAGTAACTCTCCATCCCCCTAGTTGCTGGAAGTCTGACTGAGAAATATAGGAACTTCTTGTCTCAGAACAGGAAGATCACTAGCTTAAAGGGCATAGAGGCAGTAAGTAAGGAGGGATAAAAAAAAAGAAACAGAGGAAAGAGTAAATATTCCAAACAACAGTTAAGGGACCAGAAATAATACATGATGGGAGTGGTGCAGTGCAGTGGCTGTGGAGCAGCAGTCTTCTGGGAGACGTTCTGGAGGATGCGGTGTCCCATCTGCAAGCACCTCTCTGGGCTGAGGGAGGAGGTTGCTCATCTCCAGGTTGAGTTGACCAGGATTTGTGGGACCTCCTCCCCCATCCAGGGACCACCTGGACCACTGCAGTTGCCTCAAAGGTTACCAAGAAAGAAGTGGTTGGACCACAGTGGGTTCACGGAAGGTGAGGGTGGTGGAACAGAGGTGCATCCCTCCAATTATACCTCTCCACAATTCATATGCTTTTCTGGCAAAGTGTGGTTCCTCTATGGAGGCACCCACAGTGGAGACCAAGGAAGATGCTAGGAATCTCCACAAAGGAGACACACAGGAGGGTGGCATGGGACCCCTCAAGGGAAGGAAACAACTCCTGGTGGGGGACTCCATTGTTAGGAGGGTAAAACTGGGGGAGGAAGGGGAGAGGGAGGTAAGATGCCTGCCTGGTGCCATGGGTTGGGGGGACAGATAGCGAATCATTAGGATCGCTGGAGCAGCTGCACAGGGGACGGAGCTGGATATCATTGTCCACCTAGGGAGAAATGACCTGGCTAAGAAAGGGATCAGACCAGTGCAGAAAGTTTGTGGAGTTGGGGAGGGGCCTTAGACAAGTAGCACGCACGGTAACCTTCTCAGAGGTGCTGCCTGTCTATGACATGGATGAGGCCAGGGTGCTCCACACCATGGGATTCAATCAGTGATTGAAAAACTGGTGCAGAACTCAGGGATTTGGTTTCTTTGGGGTCTGGGGGTCCACCTGGAGTGATGCAGGCCTATACTGGTGTGATGGTCTGCATCTGTCTTGGAGGGGAACCAAGATTCTAGGTGATAGGTTTAAATGCTTCATTGGCAAGCATTTAAACTAGCCAAGGGGGGAGGCACTGAAAAGGAGCAGGAAAACCCTAGCCCCCCCCCAAAAAAAAAATCAGGGTAGTAAGTGAGGTAAACACTAAGATAGAGATGTCAATAGGGAGAAGGGCAGGGGTAAATGGAGAGCATGACAATGGCAGTAAGGACAGAGATGGGGCAAAAATGGGTAAGGACATCAAGACATGGAGGGTAATGAGTACCAATGTTCGTAGTCTGGGCAACAAGCTCCCTGAACTTGTGGCCTTGATGGAAGAGGGATGCCCGGATATCATAGCAGTCACAGAAACATGGTAATAGAGAACTATGACTGGCATGTTAACACACCAGGGTACAAACATACAGGAGGGACAGGGAGGGTGGAAGGAGGGGAGGAGTAGCTCTCTATGTAAGAGAAGGGATAAAAGCAACAGAACAAAAGTAAACAGGGAGGAGAGGAGAGGAGGCACTGTGGGTCACCTAGAGACTGGAAATGGCACCACAATCCGCACAGGGGCTGTATACAGACCCCCCAAGTCAGGGAGAGGGAATGGACAAGGATATGATAGAAGGCATCCTTAGGATGGCAGAGAAAGGGGAGATACTGTTGACTAGGGACCTGAATATGCCAGATGATAACTGGTGCACCTTTGCTGCAGCCACATCCAAGAGCAGGGCCATTCTCGATGCCCTCCAGGTGGCATACCTCAGACAGCTAGTTTTGGAACCCACTCATGAGGGAGCAATCTTAGATCTCATACTCTGAAATGGGGACAGGATCTCAGATTTAGAAGTGGGTAGCCATCTGGGAACAAGTGACCACCAAACACTGTGGTTCACGATAAACTCAGCTACAGAGTCAAGCCATACAAAAGTGAGGGTCCTGGACTTCAGGAGGGCTGACTTTGGCAAGATGGGAGAGTGCCTTAGAAAAGCACTAGCAAACAGGCTAGGAGGAGGGGTTGAGCAACAATGGGGAAACATCAAAACTGCCATCACAGAGGCAACAAGCCTTTGTGTGAAGCAAATAAACAAATCAAAAAGAAAGAAAAAGCCACTATGGTTCTCAAAAGAGGTGGCAGGGAAGGTTAGGGAGAAAAAGATAGCATTTAGGAAGTACAAGGAAACACAGAAGCAGGACAGAGAACTGTACCAGTTAAGGCAGAAGGAAGCAGGCAGGAAAGTCAGAATAGCAAAGGCTCAAACTGAGGAAAAGATAGCCAACTCGGTTAAGAAGGGGGATAAAACCTTTTATAGGTACATCAGGGAGCGTAGAAAGACAAAAGGAGGGATAGTGAGGCTGAATAAAAAGGACAGTGGGTGGGCAGAGAGGGACAGTGAAAAAGCAGGGATACTTAACGAATATGTCTGCTCAGTATTCACAAAAGAAGAGGAGGGGGAGGTGCCTAATATAATTAACAGAAGCACTCTGGATGGGGGGGGGGTCGATTCCAGTCTTTTCACAGAAGAAAGGGTTCTGAAGGAACTCCTAAAACTGAAGGTGGACAAAGCAATGGAGCCTGATGGAATTCACCCCAGAATTCTAAAATAATTAAGGGGAGAACTAGTGACACCACTGATTACCCTTTTTAACAAATCATGGGAGGATGATGTGGTACCTGAGGACTGAGAAAGGCAGATGTGATTCCCCTCACAAAAGTGGGAGCAAGACAGAGGCAGGAAACTACAGACCTGTCAGCTTGACCTCTGTGGTAGGGAAAGTGATGGAATCACTTCTGAAGGAAAGAATTGTTGAGTACCTAGAGGAAAGTGGGGCACAGGACCCAAAGCAGCATGGGTTCACAGTGGCAAGGTCATGTCAGATGAATCTAATTGATTTATTTGACTAGGTGACCAAAGTAGTAGACCAGGGAGAGGCTATGGACATGGCCTACCTAGACTTTACCAAGGCATTTGGCACAGCCCACACAAAAGATTAATAATCAAATTAACCAGCCTGGGAGTGGGTCCCAGGGTGGTAGCCTGGTTAAACATTGGCTGGACAACAGGACACAGAAGGTAATTGTAAATGGAATCCACTCTGAAGAAAGAGGGGTTACTAGTGGGGTGCCGCAGGGTTCAGTATTGGGTCCAGTCCTATTTAATGTCTTTATAAGTGACACTGCAGAGGGACTAGAAGGAAAAGTATGCCTCTTTGCAGATGATACAAAGATCTACAACAGGGTTGATACACAAGGAGGCGTGGGAAGGAGGAGAAGGGACTTGACAAGGTTGGAGGAACGGTCAGAAGTATGGCAGCTTGGATTCAATGCAAAGAAGTGCAACATAATGCACCTGGGAAACGAAAACCCAGGGGAAGATTACGCAGTGGAGGGGAGGTAGTAACAACAAAAATGGAAAGGGACCTGGGGGTAATTATAATAGATGACCTTAAGGTTAACAAACAATGTGAGAAGGCAGTAGGGAGGGCTGGGGAATACTGGGATGTATATGGAGAGGCATCACCAGCAGAAAACAGGAAGTTGTTATCCCTCAGTACAGACAGTTGGTGAGACCCCATCTGGAGTACTGCATGCAGTTCTGGAGACCTCATCTCCGCAAGGACATAGACAGGATGGAGGCAGTCCAGAGAAGAGATAAAATGGTGCAGGGTCTGCAAGAGAAGCCATATGAGGAGAGACTAAAGGTGCTTAATATGTATACCCTTGAAGAAAGGAGGGAGAGGGGGGACATGATAGAAACTTTTAAGTACCTCAGTGGAATCAACAAAGTCCAAGAGAGTAGCATCTTTCAGAAAAAGATGTGCAAGAACAAGGGGACACAATTTGAAGATAATGGGGGGACAGCTGAGGAGCAATGTGAGGAAGCATTTTTTCACAGAGAGGGTGGTGAACGCATGGAACAGCCTTCCTAAGAAGCTTATGGGGTCTAAAACTGTGGGAGAATTCAAGAATGCATGGGAAAGACATAAGGCAGTTCTTGTGGGGGTAGAAAGAAACAGGCTGTTGGTTAACAAAGATCTGCAGCTTATCCTGTAGGTAGGGAAATGAGCAGACTAGGTGGGCCAAGCGGTTCTTATCTGCCATCAAAGTCTATGTTTCTAGTTTTGGGAAGTCAAACTACTCCCAGGTTACAACTTTGGAGCCAATACATTGCTGTCAGAGAGAATTTTGTAGTATAGACATTACAGGTAATGCCATATCCCCATTCATGCAGAAAACTATCACTCCATTGTTTGACTTCCATGCCTGCAAAATTCAAAGTCACCTACATTTTTCACTATTAAAAGTCATATTCCCCGCCCCCCCCTTAATTAAATGAAGCCTCTGGCTGATGGTAAGTTGTTCCACCTTCTCAGAGGTCACTGCCAGCAGGTTCAGGAGACAGTGAGATTAACATGTTTTTCCTAACACATGGAATACTTCCTCCTTTCCTATTTTCAGGAGCCCCCTTTTTCTGACCAACCCCACACCCCCAACACATCTCACACAGTCACACCACTATCCAAAATATCCATAATTCATAGCATCTTCTCTTTTACTGGATCTTGCACTGAACTTCTGTCACATTATACACATATAGGCTTGCTCTCTATGATTTACTGGTCAGAAATCTGAGAATGTTGCTGACATGCCTCAGCTGCATTATGCAGATCATTTGGGATACATTACAAGAGTAGGAGAAGCAACATACTATTTTCTATAATATACATATTTCACCTGGGCTTCAGAGACAGAAAGCACCCCCATAGTCTTGCAACACATGGACTCTGGAGACACGTGGCACCCCCGAGCTGTGCCTTACTTGACATGAGTTTCAGAGACACACAGCGCCACCGTCCCTGCCTTGCCTTATTTACATGGACTCTGGAGACAAAAAGCACCCCTAGACTTGCTCTACTTCACATGGGCTCTGGAGATGCACAACACTCACCACTAGTCTTGCCTTACTTCACATGGGCCCCGGAGACAAAACTAACACCCTCTCCTGCCTTGCCTTACTATACTTCACATGGACTCTGGAAACAAACACCTCTCCCACCCCCAAGCCTAGCCTTACTTCACATGGGTCCCCGAGACACAACCCCCTCTCCCCCACCAGCCTTACCTTACATTACATGGGCTCTTGAGACAAAAACAACCCCCTCTCTAGGCTTGCCTTACCTTACCTTACTTCACATTTGCACTGGAGACAAGTACCCCCTACCCAAGCTTGCCTTACTGCACACAGGATCTGGAGGCTAAAGTATCCCCCCCCAAATGTGAGGTCAGGCTGAGGAGGCCAAAGAGTTTAGCCTTGGCCCATTCAGGGTCTCTCTCTCTATGTTGGCAACTTGTATTGACACTGCCAGAGGGTCCACAATCCAGTACACTCCTGTGCTGGGCTCTACCCCACACTGTAGGCCCAGTCAGCCAAGCACTGCCTGCCTGCCTCAAGTCTCCCTAAGTTCAGACTTACTCATCCTAATTCCAGCCTATACCCAGCCTTTATACAAAAAAAAAAACCCAAAACATATTTACATATTGTCTGGAGTTGTGTGCTCCTGATTTTCTTATCTTGTCTAGAACAACAAGACTCCGCAAGCAGAACGGCCAGCAGTAATCTGATTTCAACAGGCAGTACAGCAGAGGTGCCACACTAGTCCTTTGGGCTTCCAAAAGTGTACTTGTTTTCTCTCCCTCTCCCAATCGCGCTCTCTCTCTCTGACAGTTCCTCAACAGTGATCAAATAAGTTGTTCCCAGGAGCTCAGTGTAGGGTCTACTGGCCACTACTTTTACCTCTGTTTTTAGTCATCTGTAGTCTGAACTGAAATGAACACCCCCAACTGTGCTTGTTCAAGGAGGCGTCACACCAGATATTTATTTATTTTATTTATTTATTTTTTTCAGTTTGGGATTGTAACAGGGGGTCCTGTTGTGAAGTATAACCAATCACTTAAAGATGCACAACCCCCCATTATTTCTTTTCACTCTATCCTATCCTCTATTATATTTCAATATCTATCCTACACTTTCTTGTCAGGGTGGCCAGCCTGGCAATCTTCTATCTATCCTTTACTGTCCCTTTTTTTTCTTTTTCTGTCAGTACTTATTGAAAAGCTATGCTCAGCAAACCAGTGGCTACTGGGAGAAGCAGTCCAACAAGCTCAGTATCCTAAAACAAATGTCAAGAAGGAGCTGTTTCTTTTGTAAACAAAAGAGCCTCTAAACAGCAGAGGGCTGAGTTGTGAAGCAAATATCTGCTGCAACTTCAGCTAGTAAGTTAAGAAACAGTGGCTGTAAAACTAAGGGAAACTGGAACAAAAACAGGTATTGTACTAAAAATAAACTGTTACCTAAGTGCCCATGTTAGTTGCAGAGGTTCTTTATAGAGCAGGCAACTCATGAAATGGCAGCTTATATGGTCTCAAGGAGGAGTGATGTCAGAAGGGGAGGAGCTAAGCTAATGCTCTGACATCATAGTCCTATAATTAAGTCTATATTTTGTTTTAGGACCTTGTGAGGAAATAAATGTTTTTTGGTAAACCCTCAAAGTGCTAGAATGATACTAGTTGGTTTAATATATATATATATATATATTTATATATATGCTTGAAAATGCCATTGTTCATCTTAATTAAGGTATCACATGATTGATGAGGTCACCCTGTGGCATTATAAAAGGTTCCTCTAGGAGAACCAAGAGATAGGTGGTCAGTAAGATTCTGGCCAAGAGAGAGAAGGTTCTAATAAGAAATTGTGCAAGTTTCACATTGTTTGAGAGAAGGGCAAGAACTAAGGAATTCTGTAATTTTTTTTATTTTGCAAGAATTATCTCCTGATGTTTGAAGAGGTGTGTTGGATTAACACCATTTATTTTTCCTTCTGTATATATTAAATTTAGTACTTTTATTTTTTTTCTTTTGTTTTGAATAAAATGATAAATGCAGACATATGCATTGTTTATGCATCCTATTTGGTTGTATGATCTGTTTATTGGGACCCACACTACCACGGGATTAATACCTTTGAGTCAAGGACTCATTTTCAAAGGTTCCAGGTCAGTGTTGAACAAACATTACAAAATACAAGGTTTATAGAGAGGAAAAAAGAGAAAACATTGAAGCATAAACACAGGCAGTAATAGTAAAATTTGAACTTACACACATCAAATTATTAAATATTAACAGATAGACTGATTAGATAAGAGGGTTAGGGAGATCAGCAGAAGGTGGCATCATCAGGTGAGGAGAGGTGGAGTTTTCAACAAATGAGGCCATCGTCAGGTAATTGGGGTAGGAGAGTGAGTTAAGAAAAAGTGGTATATAGCAGAAAGATGTAGAGGGGTAGGTAAATGGAAAACTGGGGCGGTACTATCCATTAAGCGCAGACAGGTGGCATCATCTGAAGTGGAAGAGAGGTGAGCTTTCAACCAAGTGAGGCCATCGTCAGGTTATTAGGGTAGGGAGTGGTTACAAAAAGTGGTATATAGCTGAAAGATGTGGAGGGGATAGGTAAATGGAAAACCGGGAGAGAGTTACTATCACATTAGCACAGGCACAGAAGGCAAGCTTAGCAGCATTATTTTTACAATAAGTAAGGATAGGATCTCTATCTGTGAAGGACGAACTTTGGTGCCAACTTTGGATACTGCTTTTAACTGTGGGAGGCTTTTGTTTGTTTTCCAGGAAGGCAGCCATCAAAGCAGTTAAGCAATGGGATGTTATCACTTAGGTAAATATCTGTCTCAAGTATCACTTAACTCACTTTGCGTGCCGGTTCTGTGGCTATGGGTTGGGGGTAGCCTACTGTTTTCCTGAATGTCTGTTAAAAGGGAAAACATGGTGTTAATTTCTATTTTTCTCTCAGGCAGGGCTGCTGCAGTTTGCATACATGACTGAATGGAGATCAGCAGCTTCAGCAGTGAGAAGTAAGAGGGCCAAAACATTCCTCCCCCCCCAGCCCTGGTCCCCACCCGGCTCTCTTGCAATTACACAGAATTCAAGGGCCCTCCAAAAAAGTAAGGGGGCCCAATCCCCTCAGGCCCCACTGTAATTCAAGCACTGGTTAAGGGCATTTGCTGACTGGCATGCAAGAGAGTGAACAAGTGTAACCCCAAGGTGGCGCTATCCTATTGGCTACTACCCTTGCCTGTATTGCACAGGTTGAGGGGCCTGAGTTCTGTGAATGGGTGCCTCCACCCAAAGGAATGGTATTGGGGTATCTTGACTGCTTTGGTATAGCCCTCTGGGATGCTATAACCACCCACCAACCCTTCTAGTGGCCTAAACAACAATACCATAGAATATTTACATGCACTGGATAACAATAAGGATATGCTCACATCCCTTGCACTTACCACCAGGGCTGGATCTGCTGCAATTACCCTGGAGACCCCCTGGAAAATAAGATCATGCAAAACCTTTCACTGTGACCCCGCTAAGAATATGCACACTAGCCAGGTTAAACATGAAACAAATGATCAGGTTTATTTAGGGGAAGTGAACAAGGGAGGAGTGTGAATTTAGTCAAATGATTGGCACTCTGATTTACTTTAGGCTGATTCAGCATGTTCTGTAAGTCCTTAATAATTAGTCTTGCAACACTGGGTACCCAGATCTTACACAGGCTAGCCAGGATCGTTGCCCGGGGTGGCTAGCATTGCAGCTGTTGTTGGGGCTCTTAAGGAAGAAAGAGAGTTAGCATGTGCACAACCCAAACATTTGTAATCCTGAGCCAGATGGCTCAGTCCATTAGCAATAACCCAACAAAGCAATCAGATGACACACAATGATTTGTTGCTGCTGTTGCAGGGAGCTACCTGATTTGTATTCACACAACCCAGACCAGGATGTAGGACAAAGAAACACAAGAAAAGCAAGCAGCAAACTGGCGTCAGTAACAAAACAAATCGGACACAAATAAATTGCATAAATGCAAAGGAGCCCAGGCTACCTTCCGGCGCTTTGTCTAAATCCTGACCCTTTCTCACAACCCAGACCAGGATGTAGGACAGGGGAGATGAAGACCTCATAGTGTTGGTGCAGTGTGCTGGGGGAAGCAGGGCCTACATGACTTACCTCTGGGTGGTCACTACCTGTTCGATGGTGTTGAGCAGGGGGCCAAATCCCTAAGCTGTTTTTTCACCAAGATGATCTCTGGATTGCAGGCAGGGGCTTGGGCTGAGATGGCAAGGCCCAAGCCAGAGGAACAGTCCTGGGAAAAGTTCATGATCTATTGCTGGAAAACCTCCAGCTGGCATAACAGGATTCACCATGGGGAACCAAATCACAACCCATGAAATACATTTGGCACTCTAAAGTCAGTTATTTCTCTGAGCCACAATTCAGATAAAGTCCGTTTGCTAATTACGGCTTTACTGCACAAACCATTCCACCCGAGGCTATCTTCTCTCATTCAGGCAGGCCGATTGCTTCTGGAGCAAGTCTTCGGTCCCACTCGCAAGTAGTACAGACACACTTTCTTTCCTCTGCTGCAGGTCTAAGCTGGCAATCAGAACAGTCCAACTTCTGCAATAGACAATCTCTGTAGGCCAGAGAACACAGCAAGCAGGCCAACTGAGCCTTCCCGCCGATTCTCCTATGCTCCTCCTAGGAGCTACTGCTCAACCACTCAAGCTGTTCACTCTCCAACTCCACTCTTGACTGAAGCACTGCTTCAGACAGTTCTGGGTATTTCCTGTAATCCACAAGGTTCGTTGGCTGACAGAGGTGTCCATCACAGTAGGAGCCCTCCAGGTCCATTTAGGTGCCAAACACCTAGAACTACAAATACTACAGAATTTCTGTCTCCTATAACCCCAGGGACAGTCTCCATTTTAGGTCTCCAGGGATTCAATTGGTCCAATACTGGTAGTCCAGAACCAAAATGGTGGCTCCTATTCAAAAGTTCAAGCTGTAAATGAAGGCAGGTTAGACAAATTCTTTTTCATCATTACTCTAACAGATAAACAATAAATAACTACATATACTAACAGGGCCTCTGTGCTAACAGCAACTGCAGAATGGAGCAATATAACAGGTTGTCTGGCTGGTTGTGAGTCTTATTTACTTGGACCAAGGCCAGACTGATTTCCAAACACAGGCTAGACACTCTCTTAAAGAGACAGGCACGGAGGCTTACTAAGGTGCTCTCATGCAGACAAATAGAACTTTGCAAAACAGGACACCATCCTGACAGTGGGCATTTAGGAGCCCAGAAAAACATTTCAGTAAACTCCAATTTGTAGGGGGGTTATACTCTTCCCTGCCTGGAAAAACTTGGCTTCCTTGTCAAGTCTATACTTACTATATGACTCTTTATGAAAACACTATGTAAAATACATGCATGTTTCACTTAGTATACCACAACATAAATCTGATGCAGCAGTAAAATAAACTGGTTCTAAGCATTACTATACTTTTTCACTTTAACAATGACATTTCCACAGTAACACATTTGCATACAGTTTCACAAACATATTATTAGCAAGTCCAAACAGTTTCAGTTAACCACATTACTCTCACCATTCTAGTTTGCATCACCTCCTGCACTTTAACCCACATGGCTTGGGGCCTATCCTTATCAGTTACATTGGGGCGGCATGTAGCACCTTGCAGGCAGGATTTTCTGAATCCTATCAGTCAGGTCGTTACCGTCCAGTATCTTCAGGCAGTCAGCATGTACTTTGCATGTGACCATTCCTCCACAGTGATAACAGAACACTACATCTTGGTTTACTGCCTTCCCTTCACAGGTCCACTGCAAATCTTTGCAGTATCACACATAGCCAAAACTACATCTCACAGCTGATCAAACTGATCTTCCAGGTTATGGAACTCCACTTCCCAGGTGGGGTAAAACATTCTTCCAACATTGAGGCCTCTGGGTCAGTGCACTCAGATGGATCTTTCTCTGTCTCTTCAGCTGCACTTGGCCTGAACCAGCTCCATAGTACCTTCCTTTTGGCTTAATGTTTAGCCCATTTTACCACCTGCATCAATTCAACAAAAGACAGGGCACCCTCCTTACAGTGCCATGTGTGCATCTGAAGCATGATAAAGCTAGGATCCTCTACTGAGATTAACACATGATCCATCCTGACTCGGTTCAAGACTGTGGCGGCCACTCCACCCGATCAAATATCTTCAGCAGAACATGCTCAACTCCCAGCAGATAGTCTGAAAGCAACTTTCCCCTTTGCTGCCACAGGGTCTTAAATTCCCACAGTAGATTACTTACATCTTCATGAGGGTTGAAGACAGAGATCAAGGCATCCAAGTTCTGCTGAGCGGACAAAGCTGGCCCAGTAGATTGAAGCCACCGGATAACATCCAATGCAGATCCATGCAGGGTCACCAGAATCTCCATTCTCTTCTGCTCATCAGTCCTGGGCCATTGGGCCAGCATCCAGGCTGCATGTGCTCACCAAGTCTCCCAGTCCTTTTCTCCACTAGTGGTGGGGACAATCCCAGAGAACACACCCTCCATGTCATGGGGTTGCAGCAGGAAGCACTTTGGTGTCAAACCCTTCATGATCTCCAGACATTTATTAGTTGAGCCACTAGGGGACACAAATCCCAGTGGTGCCTCCAAGATGTAACCTCTAGGTGGCACTATTCTATGGGCTACTACCCTTGCCTGTGGGGATATGTACAGGTTGAGCGGCCTGAGTTCTGTGGACAGGTGCTTCCACCCAGAGGAATGATATTGGGGTAGCTTGACTGCTTTGGTATAGCCCTCTGGGATGCTATAGCTACCCACCAACCCTTCTAGTGGCCTAAACAGTAATACCATAGAACATCTGCATGTAGTGGATAACAGTAAGGACATGATGACACCCTTGCACTTACCACCAGGGCTGGATCTGCTGCAGTTGCCCTGGAGAACCCCTGGAAAATAAGATCAGCAATACATAATGCAAAACCTTTCACTGTGACCCTACTAAGAATATGCACACTAGCCAGGTTAAACGTGAAACAAATGATCAGGTTTATTCAGGGGAAGTGAACAAGGGAAGGGCATGAATTTAGTCAAATGATTGGCACTCTGATTTACTTTAGGCTGATTCAGCATGCACTGTAAGTCCATGATAATTAGTTTTGCAACCCTGGGTACCCAGATCTTACACAGGCTAGCCTGGAGCATTGCCCGGGGTGGCTGGCATTGCAGCTGTTGTTGGGGCCCTTTAGGAAGAAAGACAGTTAGCATGTACACAACACAAATATTTGTAATCATAAGCTGATGGCTCCGTCCCATTAGCAATAACCTAAACAAAGCAATCAGATGACACACAATGATTTGTAGCTGTTGCTGCAGGGAGCTACCCTGATTTGTACTCACACAACCCAGACCAGGATGTGGGACAAGTGAGATGAAGACCTCATGGTCTTGATGCGGTGTGCTGGGGGAAACATGGCCTACACGACTCACCTCCAGGTGGTTGCTACCTGTTCAGTGTTGTTGAGCAGGGGGCCAAATCCCCAAGCTGGTCTTTCACCGAGATGATCTCTGGATTGTGGGCAGGGACTTGGGCCAAGATGGCAAGGCCCAAGCCAGAGGAACACTCCTGGGAAATATTTGTGATCTGTTGCTGGAAAGTCTCCAGCTGACTTAACAGGATTCACCATGCGGAACCAAATCGCGACACACAAAACTCATTCAGCACTCTAAAGTCAGTTATTACTGTGAGCCACAATTCAGATAAAGTCATTTGCTAATTAAAGCTTCACTGTGCAAACCTTTCCACCTGAGGCTATCTTCTGTCATTCAGGCAGGCCGATCACTTCTGGAGCAAGTCTTTGGTCCCACTTCTAAGTAGTACTGACACACTTTCTTTCCTCTGTTGCAGGTCTAAGCTGGCAATTGGAACAGTCTGATTTCTGCAAAAGACAATCTCTGTAGGCCAGAGAACATGGCAAGCAGGTCAACTGAACCTTCCCACCGATGTCCTTCACTCCTCCTAGGGGATGCTGCTCAACTGCTCGAACTGTTCACTCTCCAACTTCCACTCTCAATTGACATACTGCTTCAGGCAGTTCTGGTATTTCCTATAATCCACAAGGTTTGGTTGGCTGACAAAGCTGTCCGTCACAGTAGGAGCTGCCCTCCAGGTCCATTTAGGCACCAAACACCTCAAACTACAAATACTACAGAATTTCTTTTCCCATACAACCCCGGGGACAGTCTCAATTTTAGGTCCTATGGGATTCGATTGTCCAACACTGGCAGTCCAGAACCAAAATGGTGGTCTTATTCAAAAGCCCAATCTGTAACCGAAAACAGGTTAGACAAACTCCTTTTATTATTACTCCAACAGATACACAGTAAATAGCCACATTTCTAACAGGGCTCCTCTCAGCTGATAGCTACTGCAGAATGGAGCAATATAACATGCCGCCTGGCTGGCTGTAAGCCTTATTTACTTGGACCAAGCCCAGACTGATTTCCAAAACACAGGCTAGACACTTTCTTAAGAGGCAGGCACGGAGGCTTACTAAGGTGCTCTCATGCAGATAAATAGAACTACTGCAAAACAGGACACCATCCTGACAGTGGGCATTTAGGAGCCCAGCAAGACATTTTAGTAAACTCCAATTTGTAGGGGGGTTACACTCTTCCCTGCCTGGAAAAACTTGGCTTTCGCGGTAAGTCTATACTTACTACATGACTCTATATGAAAACACTATATAAATTACATGCATGTTTCACTTGGTATACCACAACATAAAGCTGATGCATCAGTAAAATAAACTGGTTCCAAGCATTACTATACTTTTTCACTTTAACAATGACATTTCCACAGTAACACATTTGCATACAGATCACAAATATATTAGCATGTTCAAACAGTTTCAAACAGTTAACCACATTACTCTTACCATTTTAGTTTGCATCACCTCCTGCACTTTAACCCACATGGCTTGGGGCCTGTCCCTTATCAGTTGTATTGGGGCTGCATACGGCAAGGACATTTTTGCTATAATTCACCAGTGATGCTTTCTGGCTCTGGTTCTCTTCTTGAGGTGGTAGTCTGAGTATAACATGCAATTAAGAGAGATAAAGGAAATGTGGCTCTTAAGGCAACCCAGAGTCCAGTTGTCCTGGGCCTCCAGTTGTATTGATCCCTCAAGAAGGATGGGACCACAAGGTTTTGCGCAACTGCTATAAGCTCAACAGCTGTACAGAGTCGGACCCATACCCTGTGCCCAGGAGAGATGAGGTCCAAGAGAGGTTACTGGGAGTGATGTATCTGACTAACACAGACCTGACAAATGGCTATTGACAGGTATCCCTGGCCTCTAAAGCCAGAGAGAAGTCAGCCTTCATCACTCTATTTGGCCTATTCGAATTCTGAGTAATGCCAATATGGATAAAAATGCGCCAGCATTCTTTTAGCGGTTTGTGGACTACATGCTGTCTGGGGCAGAAGATTATAATACTATTATACAATGGCAAGAAAATTTCCTGGACTCTGATTGGTCAGTGTGTGTTTGTTACAGTGAGGTTATCTGAGCACAACCTCACTGTATTGATTTGTTGCATGGCTGCCATTGTCTCTTAAGAAACAAGGATATTTTGCCACACTAAAAATCTACTAAAAACATTTTTAAATGCTTTTTTATTTTGTATAACAATGAGTCATTGTATAATAGCAATAATGTACTCCAGGGTGTGGGCTGTACTGGAATAACCTCACTTCTGGGACGTTGGACACACTCGGCCTGCAGCCTCATCCCCAACCACCCAGGTGTGAGGTTATCTCGGCACAGCCCACACCCTGTCATGCCTTATTGCTTAAGTGTACATGTTGACACTGCCATCTGCCGCCAGATATGGCAGGATCACATCAGGCATGTGACTGAGGAGTTCCACCAACTGAAGACTGCAGGACTGACAGTCAAGGCTGAGAAGTGCCAAATAGGGATGGCAGAGATGTTATACTGAAAAGTGCAAAATAGGGATGGCAGAGATGTCATACCTTGTGTAGAGGGTAGGGCATGGGTACATCTGGCCTGAACCAATAAAAGTTGTGACCATACAGGGACTGGCCACACCCACAATAAAGAAAAAAAAGTATGGGCCTTCCTAGGGATGGCAGCATACTACTGAAAGTTCGTGACAAACTTCAGTAGCATGGCAAAACCCTTGTCTGATCTCACAAGACAGAAAATGCCAGAAAAAGTTTAATGAACAGATCACTGTGATAGCATTCCACCAACTGAAGGAGGCATTGTGTCAGGAAACTGTGCTTGCGAACCTGACTATTCTCTGAAGTTTGCTGTGCATGTGAATGCATCCAGTCATGGGCCAGGAGTTTTTCTGAGTCAGGTTGCACACACGGGGGAGGACCACCTAGTTGTGTACCTGAGCAAGAAGCTGCTGCCTAGAAAGGAGGCCTATGCCACAGTTGAAAAAGAGTGTCTTGGTATAGTCTAGGCTCTGCAGAAGCTACAACCATATTTGTATGGGAGGGCGTTCACAATGGTCACCCCCTCACAAGGCTGCACAGGATAAGTGGGCAAAACCTAAAATTGTTAAGATGGAACCAGATGCCGCAGTGCTATAACATGGACATTAGGCACCACAGTATGGAAATGCAGATGGCTTGTTTAGGCAATAACCAGTGGCTCAGTACAGAAAGGTAGGTGCCTTAAAGAGTTAATGAATTCTTAACCCAAAGAGAGAAATTAAAATGATGTACTTACTGTAGGGTTACCACCTTTTAAGAAGCCCAAAGTGGGACATTGCTTACTGAAACAGGATTATTCGCAGGACAATATATCATCTTGACCAATGCAACAGACATGTTTCTCTAAATAATCAGAATTAAGACTAAGTGTTATAGTTTTTAGTTGTTTCTTGTGTTTTTATTATTTTAAGGTATTTTAGTTAAGGTATTATAGTTTTTGCAACATTTAGAGGAAATTCAGAAAATATTTTTCTACTATAATGTCAGGACATTTAGTATTTTCTATGTTTTTCTGCAGGACACAGCTGTCCAAATCAGGACTGTCCTGCAAAAATAGGGACAGGTGGTAACCCTAACTTACTGTAATTCTGATCTTTCATTGATTCACACTAGTGGGTCTGAGAAAGAGGCTCCAGGATCCAGTGAGCTAGAACTTTCAGAGGCTGGTAATGTGGTAGGCACCACACATGCATACACATATCACATGTTGATACACATGCAGCAGCACCAGCCACCCACCACCTTGGTACTTTTTTCTCAAGGTGGTGAGCAGCATAACCTAACAAGTAACCTATGCACTTAACCTAAAGGCATTTGATAGCCTAGTGGCCCATGCAGAAGGGACATCAAATCCAGTAACACAGTGTCTTCACTGTCCAAACCAAATATGAAGGGGTGAAGTCCATAACAGAGCAGTACTGAAGGGAGTCCAGGGGATGGGGGGGTAGGTGTGTGAATTAATGGTCAAGATATTCTGGAAAGTCAAGAATTATAAGTATGTAATTTTTTTTTTGCTCCTCCCTCAGCCTCAGCTCGCCACTCCTTCAGGCTCACATAGCTCCCTCTGTGCCCAGCAGTCTTACCCCTGCTGCCTGCCATCTGCCAGTCACATCCCGCAATCTGCATCCAGGGGGTCTGGCACTAACCCTACTTAGAAGGGCCCCTCCCCCCTCCAGTGAGCTCAAGGGGGAGAAGATTACTGGAGCAGTGCACCTGGGACAGATGCGGGGACGGAGAAGGTGCGCTCTGGGGACTGCGGTGTGAAGGGGGAGGGCGGCCATCATCTGGTGGGCTGAGAGCCAGTTTTTCCATTTTTCTGGTCCTGTCCACCCACTGTAGGTGTGCCGCAGCCTGCCTCCTGGGTGGGGACATCCAGCAGTGCATGGTCACCCACACTGCCTAAGATGTCACCCCAGAGCCACCAACAGGAGCCACTAGATGAGCAGCAAAGCACCTTCACCCTCCCCTGATGTAAGTGTCCAAAAGATGCTCTGAACTCCCTCTCTGCCTGCAACCTCTCCTGACATCCCGGGCTTGGGGCATGAACCCAGGTCACCAGAGTATGTAATTTTAATATCTTTCATGAATCAATCTTCACCGTTGATTTCCACTAGAGGGTCAGAGTACCAAGCTCAGAAAAAGTCCCCTGAACTAGGGAAGCTGGAGCTCAGGGCTCATTCAGGATAGTAATCCATTAATAGTTGTCTTAACAAAGGTGGCATGCTGCCTGGCATGGACATTAAAAGCATAGTGCTTGGTAAAGGTGTGCACAGTGCTCCAAGCTGCAGCTCTGCAAATTTCTCCAGTAGGCACAGAGCCTATGTCTGACTGGGATATGGCAACCGCGCTGGTGGAATGGGTGTGTATGCTGCCCTCCATTTTAATTTGAGCCATGACATAGCAGTGGCAAAGGCAATTCACAATCCAAGTAGAAATGCATTTAATTGCAACAGATCCACAATGAACTCTGCACTCTCATGCAATAAACCACCAACCTCAAGTTCAGTTCAATCAATCAAAAATATTTACTAGTTCTTCTGGTTCACAATCAGTGTGCTGCTCCTTACATCAACAGTGCATTCACCATCAAGCACTTCCCCAGCACTTCAACCAGGGATGTGGTCTTCCTCAGGGAGGCCCCTGAAACCACACCTGAGATTGCAGCTGAAGTACTGTTAGTGAAACAAACCGAATGGAACAGAAGAACCTAATAAATATTTTTGATTGATTGAACTGAACTTGAGGCTGGTGGTTCATTTATTTATTTTTATTTTATTTAGCTTTGTTTACTGGGTAAGTATACTAGACACATATTATGCCTATTTTCAGAACAACCCTGAGAGTACAACATGGGGAATACAGATAAGGTACAACAAGGATGGATAGCATATTACATTTACATTAAATAAGCAAACGTGAGAAAAAGAAAATACAGAATCAACAACAGTACAACGTATGGGAAGAAATACATAGTTGACAATAGGAGGAACTATATAGGAGTGTAGTACTATCCACAGTGCAGATTAGTAACATATAACTTAAATTTTATAGTAGGCAAAACCTGGGAACTAGCAGGCTCAAGTGGCAGATTATACATAGGTCATCAGTTTTCTAAGACATACGAGTTGGCAGTACCAGAATATTGGGGAGTAGGCAGTACTACCAATACTTGGGAGTAGGCAGAACAACCCATGTCCATAGAGCAATGCTGTGGACACAGAAGATGCCCACAAATTGGGAAAAATGGGTAGTTGAGAATAGAGTAGATATTAATCAATTTGCAGAGTTTTATTTAACTCTAAATATTGATTAGCGTTTTGCTCATAAAAGTTCTAAAACATTGTGTAAATGCATAGCACATGCCTCACTGAGGTTAGCAAACATAACACTTCTAGAAAACCTATATAAATGCTTTCTGTACAGTTAGTATTGTCCCAAGAAAAAAACTGCTAATCAATTATTTAAAACCCTGATTTGAGCTAAGGAAAGTATCAACAGCTTTAGCAGTGGCAACTGGGATGGTTTCCGTCAGCATGATACATTACTCTAGGGGGGCTTGGAAGAGTCACACACTGATGTTAGTTTCAGAAAAGTCCACAGGGAAGTGCGAAAACTCTGATAGGAGGGGGCCGAACGGATATGATAGGGGAGGGAGTTCCAGAGTCTGGGCGCATATGCAGCAAAGTCACGATCCCCCATAAGGGTACGGGTGGAGGGGACTTTAAGCATCCCTGCAGTCAGGGATCTAAGATGGTAGGGAGTAGGGTCCATTTTTGGTAGAAGCAGGGCCAGCCCCTAAGGGATGTCAGTTTTAGCCACTTTCCCCCAAGAAGCTTCCAACCCCGAATTCCAGGTATTTGGCTAGGGGGAGCCAGAAGAGTTTGTTGTATAGCACACAACAGTGGGTGAGTTGGGGAGCAGCTAGAGCAAAATGACAGATGTTATTATATGCTGTGTTTCACTGAGTGAGATGAGTTTGTGGGGAGCGAGCAAATAGGTGACGTCCATAGCTGAGGGAGGGAAGAAGCACACCTCTCGCAAGGGCGAGTCTAGCTGCAGGAGTTAGGTTGAACTTGGCCCTATAGGCCAGGCCAAGCTTGCTGTTCATTGTCCTACAGATGTTTAGGATATGACTCCCCCATGTCAAGTTTGGGGTTGAGAGTAACTCCAAGATATTTGATTGAGTTCACTATAGGCAGTGAGGGGCCATCAGCACTGGTGATGTTGAGAGAGGCCGATGAGGCTTTGATTTTGGCCATGGACCCAAAGAGCATAGCCTGTGTTTTTTTCAGGTTCAGAACCAGTTTGTGGTTAATAACCCAGGACAAGACTTTGTTGAAGTCGACGGACAAGCACTGGTTTAGGGCGATGGCATTTTGAGAATGAGTCACTATCACCAGGTTGATCCGTGATACATGGTGGCTCGGCAGTTGGAAGTCACCATGGGTAGTTGGTTAATAAAGAGGGAGAAAGGAGGGGCCCAGCACCGAGCCCTGGGAGACTCCAGAGGTCACTGGCCGGGCTCAGAGAGGACCTTATTGAAGCAGGTACGCTGCTTTCTACCATTCAGGTAGCCCATTAGCCATTTCATGGCATGGGAGAGAGTCCAGTGACCATAGCTGTGCTCCAAGTAGTCATGGTCAACAAGGTCAAAGGCTTTTGACAGGTCAATAAATATGGCACCAGAGAGTTTGCCCTGGTCCATGGCTGACCTGATGCTTGATGTAACTGAAATCAAGGCGGTTGTGGTGCTATGTCCCTTTCGAAAGCCATGCTGGGCCGGGGACAACAGCTCATGGGTGTGGATGAACTCCGAGAGCTGCTCGGCCACCACCTTTTCAAGGAGTTTACTAAGGGATGGGAGGATAGCAATCAGACGATAATTGTCTGGTAGTTTAGGATTGCCCCACTTCAGTACGGAGACTATCCTCGCCTCCTTCCAGATATCAGGGATTATCCCCAAACCAAGGGATAGATTAAAGATGTAGGCTACTGGAGAGGCAATGTAATCAGCACCAAGCTTAAGAAGCTTAGGTTCCAGGTTGTCAAGGCCTGGGCTAGAGTGCTGGGAGAGGCCGGCTAGGCTTCTCTGCATGTCCTGGACTGATACAGCCCTGAGATAAAAGATACGCCGAGAGGGGTGACCTTCCTGCCACTGGCGGAGGGGTGAGAAGCAGCTCACCAGCCGGAAAAGAGAAGTGAAGGCCGAGAGGTCAGTGAAGTGAGTATTTAGGAGTTGGCTATGGTATGTGGTTATTACATGAGACTCATTTATAATGTCCATGACCCCAGATGGGAGGACCCACTGACAAGAGATTTGATATTCCTCCAAACCTCCTGGGATCTCTGGCAGAGCTAAGTTGGGCAGACTTACAGAAGTCTCTTCCTGCCCTGATAGTCTTTTTGCACTAATTCCTGAGGTGCCTGTATCTTTGAAAATTAGAAGGGTCATTGGATCCTTTGATACGGGCCCAGCATTTGTCTCTCTCCAGCATCTGGGCTAGGAGATTCCCATTTAGCCAGAGGGTAGCAGTTCCCCTCACCCTATGAGTGACCTTGGGAGCATGCTTGTCTTGCAGGGCCCCGAAGGTGGAAAGGAAGCAAGAGGGTGCCACTGAGGGGTCTGAAGCTCCAAGCACCCTAGATCAGTCAGTAAGTATTAAGTCCTCCAGGAACCCCCCTAGGTCAAACCTGGAGTAGTTTCTGACTTGTATGATTTTGTGGGGTATTTTGGGGGAGGGAATTTTCCAGATACAGAACACCGGGGAGTGGTCTGAGATGGAGTCGGATAGCGTGCCTGCTGATGTGATCCTATCCGGATGATTAGACATGATCCAATCCAACAGGGTGTAGGAGGAACCATTTGCTGTCCATCTGGTTGGGTCCTGGATTAGTTGGGTCAGGGCAAGGTTGGCAATTTGGGGCTCAAATTTCTTAACATTGCCACTCTCCCAGTTTTGATTGACATCACCCATGATAATTAGTTAATTTTCCCAACACAGGGACCAATTGAGTCCAAAAGGTGGGTAAGTCCTGGTAGTCTCCCCTAGGAGGGTTGTAGGTACACACTAGGTGCAGTTTCTTTGTATCCCAAATAGCAGAAGCACATGTAGTAGCTCACAGGGGGACTTTTCTGGTTGCAGGTGAGATACTAGGGAGATTTTTAGGTGGCTTTTGTAGTAGATTAGTATGCCACTCCCCCCTTACCCCCAGCTCTATCCAGGCGAGTGAACTTATACCCAGTGAGTGCACAGGCTGAGTCAGGAATGGAGGGTTTAAGCCAGGTCTCCGTCACTCCAAGGATGTCAGGTTTATAGAGTGTCACCCATGCTAATAGCTCATCTCGATTAGGTAGCAAGCTCCTGATATTTAGATGAGCTATTCTTAGCCCCTTACCCATGCTTCATGCAGTAGGGATATTGGTGGACAGGTTTAAGGGTCCAGAGTTGGATTCAATATCTCCGGCAAGAAGTAATGCAAGGAGGAGGAGCCAGGGGAGATACCACCACCTAATGTGTGGACGGCCATCTGGATGTTTTTTTAGCTCAGATTTTCTTGACCCTGGCTGAGTACATAAGGCACCGAAGGTCTAGGCAGCAAGTAATACATTGGTGTGCCCTGTTGGTCACAAGAATATTAGAGAAGGAGTAGTCAGTATCCTCATGAGAGGTGGACCACTTCCAGTTGTCTCCCAAGGATATTGGGGAGGAGGTGACGTTTTGAAGGAGGGTTAGTCCCAGTGCAAGACCTACAAGAACAAGGGCCCTAGGGGTGGCAGTAAGCCCACCCTTAACCACAGCTATATGAGCTTCCCTACCTTCCCCAGGTAGGGACAGGGGGAACCATGCCCTCTTCATGGCTGGAAGCAAGAAAGGTCCAGTGTGTGGGATTGTGCTCATGAGAGTGCAGAGCTTGTTGTAGCTCTGAATTGTGGAGATTGGGGCTTGCAATCCCTCGCCCTGCACCAGGTTGGGAAAGTGCACATGTCTGAGGAGGTTGGACTATGTAATTGTAACAGGCTGTCCCTTTAAATTAGGATAGAAGGAGACAAACAGCTGTTTGGATTGTCTGAAGTCCTTGGTTTTGTCCAGATAAAACCTAAGGACCCTCTTAACATCTGTTGAGTGGAGAGTCCTTTCTACCTCATTCTGGAAGTTGTCAAAGTAGGTTGGCAGAACTAAGGACTGGTTCAAATGCAACTCTGACACCACTTTTGGTAGAAACTAGGAGTGTGTACAGAGAACTACCTTGCCTTCATGGAAAACAAGAAACAGTGGATCTATGACCAAAGCATGGATTTTAGATACTCTGAATGCAGAGGTGATAGCCACCAGAAATGCCTCTTTCCAAGTTAGGAACTTGGGTCACATGCCACAATAGACTCAAAGGTTTGTGAGTGAGCATCCAACACAAGACTTATGTCCCAGGGAGCTGCTGGTTCCCTGATGGGAGGCCTTATGGTAGAATACCTTTGAGGAACCTCTTAAACAGTGGCAGCTGTGCTAGGTAGAAGGAACAAATGGGTTTGTGATGAGCTGAAATAACACACAGGTGGATCTTTACTTTGGAATACTGCAGACCAGCATCAGAAAGGTCTTAAGTGCTGGAACTGTTTTGGATGGACACCAAAAGGGGTCCATGTTGGTTCTGGAGCCAGATGGAAAATCATTTCCATTTGGCTATGTATATCTTCCTAGTGGAAGGCTTATGTGCAGCCAAAAGTATTTCAGAGATCCTCTGAGATACATTGTACCTGTTCACTTCTATCTCTTCGGGAGCCAGACCTGAAGGTGAAGGGAGTGTAGGTTGGGCTTGACCAACTGACCCTTTGTCAGCAAGTCCATTCTGAGTGGCAGAACCATCGGTTCACTGACTAAAAGTGTGTTCAATAAATGAAACTATATCTGCCAAGACCAACAGAGGGTCACTAGTATCATCTCGCCCCTGTGCTCCTCCAGCTTGAGCAACATTCATCTGGATGAGAGGGATTGGAAGGAATACATACAGAAACAGATTTTGCTGTGGTATGGCCTGGATTTCTGAAGCAGAATCAAGGCACTTTGGCTTTGAGTGGGGACACAAAAAGGTCCTCATCTGGGGTGCTCCACTCATTGAACAGTGATCTCACGATGTCTGGAGCTAGTGACCACTCATGAGGATCAGCTTCTGTTTGACTGAGCTCATCTGCCAAAGCATTCTAGACTCCTAGCAGATAGGTTGCTTGCAACAGGATCCTTTACTCCAGACACCATTTCCACACTCTCATCACCTCCCTGCAGAGAGGGTAAGAGTGTGCTCCTCTCTATTTGTTTTTTTTATACTTAGTTTATTATCTTTCATTTGTCAGCATTTGTTACATCATTTTCATGACTCACATGTTGTTCTTTGGGGTAAAAAACCCTAGCACTGACAACATTACAGATATATTACAGCACTTCTGGTTCACAGTAGTCAACTTTACTACAATCTAGATAGAACAGTAACAGTACATGCTACTGTCTGAGATGTGTTCCATCATTACACTATCTATAACTGGTTGTCTGGCATCCAGAGAATACCCATAACAGGAGTCAATCGGGGGACATTCTCTATCTCTGGTGTAAAAGATAAATATCTCTTTTAGTGCAGTTCAGGCATCTCACTCATAACCACTGTCATGGAGTAACCATCTGGTCCATTTCTGCTGATATATCTGTGGCTTTTGCTTAAGATTGATCGTTAAACTTTCCATCTAATGTATGGATTCAACCATATCCTTCCATTCCCCTACCCCCGGGGCCCTCGGCTGCGACCAAATCTTTGTGATAATTTTTAAGGCTGCCGCAACCAAGATCTTCCATAAGTATCTGGCATCCTTATCTTTAACTTCCCCTGGGATTAGTCCTAAAACCAAGTGTTCAGGTCCTAACTGTGTCTCAATTGCAAATATCTGTTCTAGATATTTCAGAACCTTTGTCCAATAAACAGTGATACCTGGACATGACCAAAGACATGTGCCTGGAGGCATGTTGTTCTCACAAGCCCTCCGACACCCGGCCGTGGCCCCTCCCTTCACATGAACCACTTGTGTTGGTACTAAGAAATATCTGGTTCTCAACTTCCAACAGAAGTCCCTCCACACCAAAGAACTAGAAGTTGACCATGTACTTCTCCACATCAGAGATCAGTGTTTATCTGTTATGTGAATTACTAAGTTCTGTTACCATTTTTTCTTTATATGCTGGGACGTGTTGGCCATATCTGCCACACAATTATTATACAGCAACAAAATGGTGTGGTCTGCCCCCCTTGCCCCCCACACTCTTTGAAATAGCCCTCTCTCTTCCAACACCGGCTCCTCTAGCATTATCTTGTTAATTTGTGTATTCAAATAGTCTCTCAGTTGGTAATACCTGATTTTATCTGTCTGCTTCAGGTCATATTTTTCTTGGATTGCTTCAAAGAACAGTAGGGTATTCCCGACATTATTTGATAAGGCGTGCACAGATCCCTTCAGCTTGTTCCTGATACCACTTATCAAGCGTTGCTGGTGTAAACTGATGGTCATGTGCCCACCATCTATACCTCCACAGATTCCCAAATGTGGCCTCTCTGCTTATTCCCCTCCTTCATCCTTCCAACACCGCCCTTGTACCTGAGAAACCAAATGTTTCTCCTGTGTCCAAAGGCCCAAACATCACCGCCTGCAAAGGGGGATCCCTTTGTTTTTCCAAAGATTTATTCACTTCCAATGGGTTTCATATCCCAGATTGCCCCAAAGTAGTGCAACCCTCATCTGGGCTGCCACCCACTAGCCCTGCAAGCATGGGAACGTAAGGCCCCCCTCTTCCTTAGGAAGATAAAGCAAGGATCTTCTTAATCTAGGTTTTTTACCCTTCTATAAATAAGAGAAACATACCCTGCCAAGTCTCCAGATCCACCAGAGTTAACAGACATGGGACACATTGAAATAAGTACAGAAGGCATGGTAATGCATTCATCTTGAGGGCCTGAGCCTAGCACTAAGTGAGATGGGTAGAAGGGACCATCTTTGAAAGTCACTTTTAAGCTGTGCTATTATAGGATAGTTCAGCTCTTTCAATTGTATATTGTTCCTAGCCAACTTTACCCCTAAATATTTCATCTCTGTCTGGTCCCATAACATGGGGTACTTACTTTTAAGCTCCTCGGTTGGGGTAAAATTGAAACAGAGAATTTCTGTTTTATTATTATTCAGTTTATAGCCGGATAACCCCAAGAACTTATCTAGCCATCTGAATACCGGTGGTAAAGACTTCACGGGGTCTACCACATATAAAAGAACATCATCAGCATATAAGGCCAGTTTGTGGGTTTGTCCCCCCATATTAATCCCCTTTATCTCTGGGCACTGACGGATGCTCTGAGCAAGAGGTTCAATGAACAGGGCAAACAGTAATGGAGAGAGAGGACACCCCTGTTGCTTTCCTCTTTCTAAATTAAAAGTCCCAGAGATATGTCCATTCGCTCTGACCTGTGCTCTCTGAGATTCATATAACTTAAACATAGCCGTTATCAGCTGCCTCAGGAACCCAAACCGGAAAGGACCTCTTCAGAAATAACTAATGACATTTCATCAAACGCTTTTTCAGTGTCAAGACTTACTATCAACGCCGTTACTTTCTGCATGGAAATTTGATCTATTATATGTGTTGTTCTACGGAGATTATCCTGTGCTTGTCTGCCCAGTATGAAACCGGATTGGTCTATCTGTACTAAAGAGGGGAGGTACTCCTGAATACATCTGGCCAAAAGAGATGTAAGTATTTTATAATCAGTGTTCAACAGGGAGGTCTATATGAAGGGCATTTTGTTGGGTCCTTTCCCGGCTTGGGTATCACCAAAATCACCGCCTGGGCCCAAGAAGGAGGGGCCGCAGCCTCATCTCTCATGACCTCATCAAAAAACTTCTCCAGAAGTGTCTGTATCTGGTTTCCAAAACATTTATAGAACTCCGCAGGGAGTCCGTCTGACCCCGGACATTTACCCACCTTAAGCCTTTTAATCCCCTCCTTTATTTCCTCTGGTCTCACAGGTCTCACTAACCTTTTCCCTTGCTCCCTAGTTAGGCCCGGTAGTTTAAGTGAACTCAGCAATCTCTTTATGTCTTCTCTTCCCTCTTTTGTGTCTTCTGCTTATAACTTAGTATAATATGTTCTAAAGGCATCTGCTATCTCATGAACCCCTTGAACCATGCTGCCTATCCCTGGATGCTACATCTTCGTTATTATTGCTCTTGCCTCTTTTGCCCTCAACCTGCAAGCTAGGTAACGCAGCAATCGAGGTCCCCCCTCATAATGTTGTTGTCTCAAAAAGAGCAGCCTCTGTTCCACCTGATAATCCAAAATTCCTGTCAACTCTTTTATAGTCCAACAACTGTCTCCTCCGTCCTTGTCATAATTTTGTTTTTGCTGCCCCTCCAAATCTATCAGCCCCATTAGCTTAAATCTTCTGGCCTCCCTCTCCCTCTTTTTCCTCGAGGCCAGTTGGATAAATTTACCTTGCAGGACAGCTTTTGGGGCGTCCCAGCAGATGGCCTATGTGGTATCCTGCTCTGTATTGTCTAGAAGGTAAGCCATATAGGTTTCTACTATTTGGTCCCTGATTTCTTTATCTTTCAAAAGAGAGGTGTTCAGCCCCCATAAGGTATTCCGGCGAGTCTCCCCCAGGTCTATGTTTATATATATGGGTGCATGATCAGACAAAAGAAAGTCCCCTATCTAAGTGTCCTCAATTCTCTGTACCTCAGTCTTCATGACTAGAATATAGTCTAGCATTGAATATGTGTTATGGGCTGCAGAAAAAAGGTATAGTCCCTCTGTCTAATGTGTTGGTGTCTCCAGGTATCTAATAATCCCATTTCTCCTATCAATTTCTGGATTTTCCTAGCCGTTCTATGTGGTTTCCCTCTTACCCTCGAGGAGGAGTCCATATCCGGGTTCAAAGGCAGATTAAGGTCCTCCCCCACAAATTATGACTCCCCCCCACTCTAACAGAGTGGCTAGAAAGGAACGATACTCGGGTAATGTTGAGCCAGGGGGAAAGTACACGGATGCCAGTGTGACAACATTGCCCCTAAATTTACCTTTCAGCATCGCGTATCATCCCTCCTTATCTGTCTTAGCCTCCATTTTTTCAAATGGGCAATTAGAAGGCACCAACACCATCACGCCCCTCCTTCTACCATTCTTATAGGAGGATGCAGCCATTTCATCAAAACCCAAGTTTAGGAACTTATTATGCTCCTCCATCGACAAATGGGTCTCCTGGAGCAATAAAAAATCTGCCGCAGCTTTCCTTACCTGGCTCAATATTTTAGATCTTTTAACAGGGCTTGTAAGGCCATTAATATTATAGGAACAAACAATCATACCTTACCTGCCATCACAAGGGTCTGTATTTAAAATATAGTCTCAGGTTCCCCCCCAGAATCCTCCTCGAGAGCCCCCCACACATCTCCCTTCTTTATTTCAATTAACTCTCTCTTACAACGGAACACATCCCAGATATGAAACAACATATAAACCATTACTTGATAACAGTAACTCAACTTTACAGCCAACTAGGATGTATCCAATGCATGATCTTTGACCTCCAAGGTAGAAGTCCCACTTTTTGGGGCTCTAGTCCTACCTCCACCTTACACCAAGGAAGGCAAGTTCAGAGGGGTTACCAGTGTCTCTACAATGGGAGACCCCCTCTAGAGAGCTCTTGTTTGTGACTTGAAGCTCTTAACTTTCCTGTATGACCAATTATTCTATTGATCCAAAAAAGCTTTTTATTGGAGCACTGCGTGCCCAAGCACCCTCCAAAAGAAAATGATGTTCTGCGCTGATCTAACCGTCTTTCATATAAACATTTACCTTCTGACCTAATCCCAATTTCATGTCTTCTGTAGGGCCAGAGAAATCTCCCTCTACCACTTTCCCAACTGGGGTAACGGGGGAGACGTTAGTCCCACCTCACGCGGGAGGGATGCAAACCCCAAAACCACCATACAAGAATCATTGCCCCCTTCCCCAATCCCCCTCCCCTTCTCCAGAATTCACTAATCTGACTAATTTTGTTTATTTTGTTCATTAATTCCTCCATAGTATTCCCCTTTTCCCAAACCTCAAAAGCTTCTTATCTTTCCATCCCCATGTTTTGTATTATTAATGTATATTTCTTCTCGATCCAGGCCTCTTCTTCTGTTTCAGCTCCGTAACTGGAGCTCTTGTTTTACTTTTACCACAAATCCACTACAGTGGCCCCTTTCCAGTTTCAAACCAAAGATTAGCCCCTATATATTCCCCCCACCCACTTCCACCCTCCCCCAAGCCACGTAAAAATAACCCAGTTCCTGATGATGATGTGATTCTTGCACTTCTGTTTCCTTTCCTTCACCTTCCTTCCACTGCATCCATGTTTATATTTACTCATAAACCCTTCCACATCAAATCACACTTCCCTGAGGCATCCAACATGTGCATAGCTTTATAACTGCTGCAGGAAGTTGGGAGCTCAACTCCTCCCCGCATTCCCATAAGATCGTTTAATTATTATTCATGTGCCATGTAGTCAGAATAAGCAGGCATAGTCCCTAGTTATTATTGTTCATTTCTCTTCAAGCACTCTGAGCACACTGTACTCCCTTTAGTCCCCATCATAGTCTCTTTTAAGTTAGTACTTGCAGTGTATTCCCTTTTCGCATCTTCATCCTTCAGCCGTTGAGTTGTTATTCAGCACGACGTCTTGTTCTCTCAGAGGGTTGCCTTGTTCCTGCTCTCCTTGCTCTAGTTCTATGGGGATTTTCTTTTGGCTAGGACCTTATCCCACATCCCAAACATGTGCCTACTTGAACCACCATTCACTCTTTTTGGGCCTCTTTTGAACCAGTTCCGTTCCCCCAGCTGCTGCTGAATCCGCCGTCCCTGCTCCTCAGGTATGTGCAGCCCCACTCTCTCCATGAACTCCTTAGCTTCTGCCAGCTCTTGAAATCTCAAAATACCTTTTTCTGTTTGAACTTTCAGCCTAGCAGGGTATTCAACAAAGGCCATTACCCCTTTTTGCTATAATAATTTCACAACCTGTAGCACCTTCCTCCTCCTAGCAAGCAGCTGTGGGGTAAAGTCATGGTCAAAAAACAGTCTGACATCTCCGAAATATATAGTTTTTCTTGACCAAGCTAGGGCTAACACCTCCTCTTTGGTCCTGTAATCCAGGAACGCAAGCACTGTCGATCTAGGTCTGGCCTTCTGATCTCGAGGCCGAGGTACCAGTGATCTGTGAGCCCTAATAATGTCCAGCCACTTAATAGTAGGTAAATTGAGGATCTCTCTTATAAATGAGTCGATAAAGTCTATCATGTTCCCCGATTCCGTTCCTTCTGGTACTCTGTGGATCCGAATATTGTTTCGCTGGTTCTGATTCCTCAAGCTTCTGTTCCAGCAGTGTGGTGCGATGATGCAGCTCCAGCAAGGCCAGGTGTGCATGTCTGTGGTCTGGGTATATTCTGTCATTACCGTCTCAACTTCTTGTGTTTTCTGGTGTAATTTTGCAATGTCTTGGCATTGATCTAGTGCATTAGCCTCAATCTCTGCAGGTATCGTTTATTTGTTGTAGGGTTTGACAGAGCTGCCAGGAAGTGATCGTGCATTCTGTCTCTTGAGCCATACTCGTGGACTTCTCCGTACTTTGTGCCGTGGATTCATGCTCTGCACAGGCCTCCACTTGGCCGTTTTGTACCTGCTCAGCTATCTTTTGTTTTACAGCTCCATTCAACTGAATCTCCTTCAAACGGTGTTTGGGTCCCATTAGATAGTCTTTTATTGATCTTTTGGTCGACAGGATTGACGTTTTCTTTATGGATTCACGTGGATTGTTTCTGGACAGTCATTCAGCGTTTGGTTTAGGCAGCCATTAGGTCCATGCCCCAACCGGAAGTCCTCCTCCCTATTTGTTGATAAAGTGCTTGACAAACGTGTTGTCTGTCTGGAGGAGGACTGTTTTGTGGCTGAAGTAAGTCCACTAAAGTTTTCAGACCATACAAAACTGCTCAAATCTGCAACACACTGATGTGCGGATGAGTCCCTGATGGACCCCAAACATCTTGTGTCTGAAGGCCCTGTCAGTGGGTTTCCCATTGCAGCAGGGAGGCATATATGGTGAGAATCACCTCTGGCTCCAGTTGGGAGAAGGGGAGCCCTGAAGGAATTTTTCCTCTACTGATCACCATGTAAGGAATCTTACCAGAGGTTTGGTCACCTGAATGGGGTAACTCTGGGGGTATAATGCTTGTGACCATTATGAACTGAACATCCACTGGGATGTCCTCACGTGTAGGCATGTCAGTGGCACTATGAACACTAAGGAGGCTATTAGACCCAGAACACGGAGCATGCAGTGGTCTTGCACAGTTTTGCATTCCATTATGTGGCATGCCATCTGCAGGATTGCTCATAGTATGCTTTCTGGAAGAAAAGCCCAGACCCAAGTTGTATCCAACACAGCACCTATTAACAACAGTTCATGGGAGGCTTGAGATGAGACTTTTTGAAGTTTAGCAAGATTCCCATGCAGATTAGGAACTAGGAGGCATTGGCTACTGTCTGTTACATTTCATGTTTGGATGGGCTTGAGATGAGCCAGTCATCCAAGTACGGGAAGCCTAGGAGTTCCAGCTTTCTTGGGTACACTGCAAGTACTGCAAAGCACTTTGTAAAGACTCTAGGTGCTGAGGAAATCCCAAAGTAGAGGACTCTGAATGGTAATGCTATCCCAGCACAACAAAATGTAGGTATCTGTGATGACTGGAATGCACCAGTATGTGTTGGTATGCATCCTACATATATAGAGAGGCCAACCAGTTCTGAGGCTTCAAGTAGGGTAGCAGAGACCCCTGAGAAATCATTTTGAATTTTTATCAATTCATGAATTTGTTCAGGTTTCTGAGGCTGAGACTAGGGTGCTTAGCCCCTGATTTCTTTGGAACTAGGAAGTAGAGGGAATACAACCCTGTGTTTTGTTCTAACTCCAGCACTATTTTCACTGCCCTGTTGTTCAGATGTCCCACAGTCGTCTGCTCCAGAAGCTCTGCCTTGTGGGCAGATGGGGAGGGCGTTACCTTCTGGGTGGATAGTCTGTGGGAAGTCAGTGAAATCCAGGGAGTACCTGTCGTGGGATTTTTAAATCCCCTACGGGATGGTAGACAGTCCCAAGGCTTAAACATTAAAACACTATAATGTTAGACCAAAGGATCAAATCTTAAAACACAATGACATTACTTACAAACAGTTGAAAACTTCACTCAGAGAGAAGCAGTTCACAATTTATTTAGGCATATAAAGGAGGTGACAGCGATATGCCAACAACTCCTGAGTGTAGCAGTTACATTAAACATGGTGTCATTAGTCTTCTCCACTCACTATACAAAAGAGTGGACCTTTATACACTAGTATAAACAACTACGGGAAATTACAGACAACTTTAGGAAATTGACATATACAGTAAGGTAATATTTTAGCCACATGACATTTGTCAACTTTTGATTGGCCATGTTGGTATGGCCTGATGTTGTGACCATGCTTTTGCCGTATGTTGTACTTGCTTGATAGAAAAAGCTGTTTTTCCATTACGCCTGAAGATGGCAGCATTGCTCCATTCGACTATAGAGACACTGTCAAACTAATATAACGAATGAGCAGAAGTAAATTAGCCAACTACAAAATCTATATATGTAAAACTCTGCGATTAAATAGATCCAGCACTCAAGTGCTCCATTAGTATTAACCAGTATTAAAATTAAAAGGCTATTTACTTACTAGCATGTAGAAACAGGTAATTACAAGCAAACACCACTGCTAGGTCTCTCCCTGTGCATGCCCTTATTGGCTGCATATCACTAAATATGTTTAGGCTTGACATGTAGTATTATGTTGCAGCTTCCCACAACTAATACAAAGCCAAAGGACCATTATACCTATATGGATTATGTGATTTGAAAGTTTATTTTGTAATGTATAAAGTCTTCTGACCCAAATGCTGCCATAGCTTCCTATGACTCAACTGGCACAGGCTGACTCCATTGTATTGGCCAATTTAAGGTCACATAATCTGTATGTTGCCACAGCTCCCTGTGGTTCACATATTGTCAGCTGACCTTTTTTGGTAGCTTATTTAAATGAGCAAAGGCATTATTAGGTTTACTGTAACCATGCATCTAACTACCAGAATCTACATGCTGCAAAACCAAAAAGATTGATATTTAGTAAAGTATGGCTGTTGAGGTACTGCTTCCACATAATGACCAGACATCAGATACATGTTATTTTTTACATTTAGCTATATTACACAGATGAATTTTAGCTCATTTGTTATAGATTAGCATAGTCTGACATATCTCAATATTTTCTTTTTGAATTAAGTGTAAGTTGCTGTTAGCCTTAACACACAGGATGTATTTCCTATAGCCCTTTTAAGGTATGCAGAGTCTGTGATGTTTTTGATAGGCCGGTAGCCTAGTCCATAGCTGAGGCACGTGCTGATCATGCAGTGTGACGATACTGTCAGCAGAAAACAAGTACAGGATATATTGTTGCAATTCTATTATAATAAAACTGACAGAATAATGCAGTTGTCATTAGTATTGTATGTGACAAACATCATATTGGAAATGTTTTTTCTTCATGGGGCGTGTCTCATAAGACATACTGGCTGACTATACATGATGTGTCCATCCACTAGCTAGTTGGTTTTGCCCTTAACCAACGGAGTTTCATATTTACATTACATACCATGACCGCCATCACTATACATGTATAACTAATATAATCAAGCTGTATTATATTAAATAGACTCAATACTGTTTGTTTTGTCACATACACTTGGCGTGCCAATCTTACTGCACCTGTACATTTGTCATACTGTACTTGCTTATGGATATGTACTGTTAACAATAGTAAGAACAGAACATAATAGTAATAAACATTTGTATGTAGCAAATACACTATATATATAGGTAAGATGCATAGTTATAATCCCAATAAAGCATGGGTGGCAGTTGTGGACAGTTGCATTGTTGCTTTATATAGTGGCACTTACTGGTATGGATAGCTACACACATTACTCATTAACTATATAAACAACAAATTTCCTACTACAGTCCCCCCTTTGGCACTGTAGCAAGCTATTTGTTTTATTTATTTTGAATATTGCATACATATAACTAAGACTGTAACCTGTATATATAAAAAAACAAGACATTGTATTAGAAATATATAGTAGGCATTACCATTATAAATTGTTGTGTTATTAACAAGGATTATATTGGGTCACTTATTACTTATATAGACTCTGTCTCTCTCCCATGTATGCTAGTTTGGTTATTACTCTTTGTCTGGTTTGCAGGGCATCCACCTTGACTGTTAGTCAGCTTAGCTTCCTAAGTAGGAAGCATTGCCAAAATATTAGTATTATTAAGCTGAGAGCAACTGCTGCTACTACAGTGAGTGTCGGACTTATGCCTACAACGTTGAATGTCCAATTAGTGAAAAAGTCCCACCAAGAAAGGTATGGGAGATAGTGACCACCTTTTTCACATTGTTGACGGCTATTTGTTGAAGCCTTATTTGTTTTTCTGACCTAGTCTTTTGCCTTAAAGCCTCTACTTGCAGCAGTGGTGGCTCAGGTATCATTATCTCTCACAGTTCAAAAACTGTCGCAAGCCCCTCTAACCAATTATTGGTTAAATTAAAGTATGTTGTTTTCTTGGAGCCACCTGGGGTGCCTCTCTCTGTAGTAGGTGTGGCCAGTTTACCGTCCACGTCTTTGAGTTGCACCCCGTGTTTTGGTGCCTGTGTCCAGAACACACCACGAGCCATTATATCTGCCTGCTCAGTGGGTATTTGGCTCTTCTTCAAAGATTAGAGTAGGCTTGTCCGGGGGCCAGGTATGAAAAATTACTTTTTCTCCGCATATTCTAATTGAAGGGTCCTTGTAACAGGAGCTGCTGCCAAACAACACATATTTGGTTGTTTGATCAAGTGTTGTGGTGGCCATGATGGTGTCACCCGGTACAGCCTGGGCGCTACTGTTTGGTTACTCCAAAATGTTCCTAGGTTAAAAGGATCCAGGTGGCATGAGGCTGGGTATCAATACACAGGGACCACAAACATAGCTGGGACCAGGCTAATATGTGTACTGAGACATATATGGCATTATATATGGTATATGGCACTAGCTGGACTTGTACTAGGTGAGTGGAGGGAGTTCTCTCTCGCCCATTGTACAGCATATGGTTGAAATCTTCTCTGGTAATGTCAAAAGGGGTATGCCCTACTTCCAGTTTCCCAAGTTTTAATGTTAACTGGGAAAGAGAGTGCATTGTTAAGGTCAGGCAGGTATTTTTAATAACTGCCTGTTTTATTTGTTTAGTTGCATTAGTCAATTGGTGGCTGAATTTTTCTAAAACTAGGAAGTTATTATAAGTTTCAATTAAGGCCTTATATGACAGTTTAGAATTTACTGTTATGGTGTCTAGGGCCTCGCCCACTTTATTTGCCACCAAGTTTTCTATGTCATTTCTAAGTTCATTAATATGACTTCTTAATACCACAGTATCTACCACATTTGCTAGGCCTAGGCCTGTTCCTATCCATCCCTCAATGTCTTTTAGGCCCCGGGTCTGGAATGGAGCATTGCCTGCCAAATTATTTCTTTTAAAAAAGAGTTCTAGTGTTTTGCTGTATTGGGGTTGATAGTTTATGGCTTCAGAGAGTCCAGTACAGTTAGGAGGTAACTTTGGGGCCAAAACGTTTAGGATGACTGAGTAGTATTGGTACTGACGGGTGATATGTACTTACTCCCTCCTGTTCTTCTAGTAATCCACTCGGTGGGGACTGCCTTTCCATTTTGGTGTCCCCATATGGATCAAATTGGATTGGTACTGCTCTCATTGGGTACCAAAGGGGTTTCCATATTGATATTTAAGCCATTCCCTTTAAAGGTGTGAGCGGCATTTGTGCTCACATAGCACCAGCACCTTGGGTACCACTGTAGAGACTATCTCTTGAAACCCCATTTTTTTGGGATGACTTAGTTATACTTTGTGGCCTTGGGCAGAGGCACTTGTATAGTCTTTCTCCAGGCAGTGACGGGATCCCCCAGTAACATTGTTACTACAGTTTAGCCAGCCTTCCCACCCCTTATAGTAATCAGAAGTGACTGAGTCATTTAGGACTTTGAACTTTTGCTTTATCCACCACCCATCCTGCACTTTTATGTATAGCTGCCTGTAACTTTGTGTCATTGGTATTTATTTTTTAGGTTCTTGGATTTGTACCCAGGAGACATATGTTCCCCATATTTCAGGGGGCATTGGGTAGTCCCATCGCATATTGACCCATTGGTGTTTTTTATGGCATCCCTCAAACACATCTGGTCCGTTTGTGGTAACTCATTGCATATTGACCCATCGATCCTTTTTATGGCACCTCTTGAACACATCGGGTTGTGCATTTGCCCAGGGTCTGTTTGTGGTGTTAAAGGGTATGGCACATAAAGTATCACACTCTGGCATTCTTCGTAGTAGATTTAGTACCATGTCTTGGTGGTTTGGGTCCGCACAAGAACTGTTTCCCATGCACAGAGTGTAAATGTCTATATACAGTATTCTACTGTGAGTCCCACTTTTTTGTGTATCCCACAGGCACATTATGTTGCTTTGGTCTCTAGGCATACTCAAGCAGTTGTATTTCACCTCTGTGGCAGGGGTGGCAAGAATGATTGTTAGCCGGGCCCCAAACATGCCTTCATCAATCTTCATGGTGAGTTATCTGTGGAGAAATCAAATGCAGTATCAATGTTCATGCAGTTTTGCTCTGATTTTCAAGATATTTGTTGCTTTGGTCTACGTGTGCCCATATTGGTTCACTGGTGTTTCCAACTCTCTGAACTTGGAGGGTGGTAGTTCCCAGTGTTTGCAGTACTGTGTAGGGTCCCCACCAATTGGCCTCCCATGGAGATTTGTTTCCCAATTGTTTTACCATGACCAGTTCATTTGGCTGTGGTGGGTTAGCCCACAGTCCTTTAGTTCTGGCATCTATGTTTTGTTGGTGATTATATGCCATATTGCGGCCTGCACTGGGCCATATGGTTTGCAATTGTGCTTGAACCATCTTTAGAAAGGCTTCTGCCTTTACACTGTCCCTGGTTGGGGTGTTTCGATTTGCTACCCCTGGGTGGGCTACACACTTTTCCCAGCCAGTCATGAGCACGAATGGGGAGTACCCGGTGCTTCTCTGGACTGTGGCCCTAGCGGCCATTAAAATCCCCAGGAGATGTTGTGGCCAAGTGTTACCACTATCCAGGGCGGACTTTTTTAAAGCAAGTTTTAAAGTTCTGTTCATTCTTTCCACCAGTCTTGAGGACCGAGGGTGGAAGGCCAAATGCAATTTTTGCTGAATGCCTAGTAAGTCACAGAGGGCTGTCATGATTTGGTTTACAAAGTGGGATCCCCTATCTGATTCCAACATTCTGGGAAATTCCCACCTGCAAAACAACTGTTCCCACAGCACCTTTGTGATGTTGGCTGCTGTTATGGAAAAGGCATCTACCCATTTTAAAAACATGTCAATGACTACTAGCATGTACCAATAGCCCCCTTTGGCAGTGGGCAGTGGACCTACAAAGTCTATTTGTAAGGCATCCCATGGCCCATCTGCCAGAGGTAACCTAGACATTTGACACTTTTGTCTGGGTGGCCTTGGATCCATCTGTGCACACACTAGGCATGATTGTAAGGTATGTTTTACCAATTTATGTAATTTTGGCCACCAATGGTGTGTGCAGCTACAAGCTGACACATGTTATGGATACCACAGTGGCCTCCCAATCGGTGGTATTCCAGTACATTTGTTGTCTCAGTTCTTCAGTCGGGACCCAACGGGCTGGCTGTCTTCTCTCTCTGGAAAACTACTATGTTGTTTCTCGCAGTTAGGTGCTGATGGTCCCTAGGATCTCCTTTTGGATCCACTGTTTTTGTTGGGACAGCCAGGGTCCTTTCCTTGGATTGTTGCCACATCAATTGCTAAATCTTTCTTTTTGCTTTACTGACCCTGACTGCGGCAATGGGTGTTACTGTGTGGAGTCCCCAATGGGGTGGCCTGTTATAGTGGCCTCATGGGCTAGACTATCCACTGTGGCATTGTGTTGCTCGTGCTCATTGGGTTTTGGTGATGTGGACCCTCACTTTGGTGATGACCACTCAGTTTGGGGATCTCTGGCCCTCATGGAGAATTTCCTGCAATAGCTCTCTATGCTGGACTATTTCTCCAGTTGCTTTGACCATCCCCTTTTCCCACAGGTATACCCAATGCAATCGTGAACGTACAGCAAATTGTGAGTCAGTATGTATGGTTATTTTTTGGTAGGGAAGAGTAGCAATGCTTTGTGTATGGCTTGTAACTCAGCCCACAGTGCTGATAGTTGTGGAGGTAGCATAAGAGCCATTTTTGATCTCCTTTGGGTACATACACCATTGCTCCTGTGTATGCCTCTCCTCCTGGTAAAATCTGGATCCATCCACATACATATGCAGAGACTGGTCTGCGTGGGAGTCAGAAGGGGAACTGGCTGGTTTCCCTCAGGAGGTCCCCACATGTATATGGTTCTCCTGAGTAGGTGGCATACTTTAGGAAGGTTGGATTGGATACCTTTGTACAGTGATATCCCTCCTTGTAGGGTGGCAGTCCACAGTCCCAATCTCTGTTGTGACACTCCTGCCACTTTGTTATCCAAGAGCATTTTTATTGGGGTGTGATTAGTCTGTAGTATGATTGGGTGATGACCTAGTACATGCTCAGTGGCTGTAATGGCCCAGTGGATGGTGGCTAATATTTGCTCACAATGGTTGTATCCTTGTTCTACTGGGCTTTGGGGGTTGGACCAGTATCCAATGGGTACTTGTTTTTCTCCTCTCATGTGTAGGACTGTGGCCATCTGGCTTCCCTCTGCTACTTCTACTTGCATGTAGAAGGGTTTATCTGGTGAGGGGCTTACTAACGCTGGAGCTCTACATGGTCTTTTTAATTGAGTGAGAGCTGTCTCCGCTCCGGGTCCATTCCACTGTGTCCTGTTTTCCTGGGGACCCCTTTAGGGCATCATAAAGGGGCTGTGCCAGTACTGAGAACCCATCTATGAAATCTCAACAGAAATTAAAAAATCCCAGCACTTGTCTGTTGGGGGCCTGGGAAGAGTGTGGACTAATTTGCATCAGCCTGGGTCTATTACTTTGTGCCCCTGTCCTATTTGCAACCCTAGGTACTTTACCTTTTCCTGTCCTATATGAGCTTTGTCTGGATTTAGTAAGAGTCCCCAGCTTTGGAGGGCAGTGAGTACTTGGGCCAACAATGTTTGATGTTCCTCCGTAGTCTCCATTTGGATGAGTATGTCATCCACGTACTGGAGGACTTGTTGTCCCATTGGGATTCCTGCCTCTCTCAGAAGTTGGTTGACTGCTTGATTAAAAATAGAGGGTGCTGCACTATACCCCTGTGGCATTCTGGTGAAGGTATATGGATTTCCTTGGTATGTGAACGCGAACTTGTACTGGCACTCCTCGCTAAGGGGCATAGATAGGAATCCATTGACCAGGTCCAGGGTGGTATATACCTTGGCCCTGGGGTTTACCTGGCTTAGTATTTCTGGTATGTTGGCTACCACTGGTGCCACTGGGGTGGCTACTTTATTTAGTGCCCTGTAGTCTACTGTCAACCAGTAGCTTCCGTCCATTTTTTTCAATGACCATATAGGGCTATTGACTGTTGAGCATATGGATCGAATTACCCCTTGCTGCTTTAAGTGACTGATTGTGTTGCTAATGCCTTCCTCTGCCTCTATAGGCAGTTTATACTGTCTTTACAGGGTGTGGTCTGGATCTGTTACCTCTACTGTTGTGTTTTTCATGAGGCCACAATCTGTGCTTCTCTTTGTCCATACTTCTTTGTGGTCCTGTATTATTTGCTTTAGTATGGGGTCTGTAACTCTTTGGAGTAGGTCACTAATGTCCTTTATCTTGCTTGCTTTAACAGATCCTACCACTATAGCATCGGGGATGGATGAGTATTGGTCCCTGTGAGGGGTTCTCCATATGCAGAGGTTGGCCAGATCAGTTATTAGGTTTAGTTGAACCATGAGGTCTGATCCAAGGAGATTTATCTCTAGTGCATGATGAGACCTGCAAGCGATACTTGGACCTCACTCAAGGTGTGGTTCCAAGCCAGAGTTGGACAGGCTCTGACAGGTATGATGTAACTGTTTCCCCTGTGAACCCTCCTATTAGAATTTTCTCCGGTGTGAGGGGTAGTGATTTGTCGGTTATTGATACAGCTGCTCCAGTGTCCACCACCCATGAGTGAGTGCCTGTGTGGCACTTTATATGGATTAATGGATGCCCCATATTGTCTGTCTTGAGCCCACATACCTGAGAGGGGCCTCCACTAGAGCTACTGCATTCCTGTTGTTTGATCAGCCATTGAGGCGCCCATAGGATTGCTGCATCCCCGGGGACTGGCTCTGGTTCAGGTGCGGAGGGGGTAGTTTTCCCAGTGCTGGGGTTTTGTGCCTCTTTACACATTTCCATTAACCATTCCAAACCATTAATTCCATCCCCGAGTTGCCTTGTTATTTCTGTGTGTCCCCTTTCTCCCTTTTTCCAATTTTGTTGTCTGGGACCTCTTCCGTGGGCACCCCCGCCCCTTTGACCAACAGTCCTTTTTTTGATGTCCAAGTTTTCCACAGTTACAACAGTTACCTTTACCTTTGTCTGGCTCTCCTTCCTCTGTCTTGTAGATTGCTGCTATTTTTGCTTTTACTGCTCCCCCTGTCCCTGCGTATTTTGCTTGTTGATGAGCTATATGCCATTCTCCTAATGCGGCTAACGTTTCTTCGTAGTTATCCATATTATTAAGCATGAGCCTAACTGCTACGGTTGGTTGTAGGTTATCAATTAAGATTTTTTGGAACATGTGGTCTTCTCAGGAGGGGACTTCTTGTCCTCCATAGTGCTTGTCGTCTCCCACAGCCTTTCTGCTTATAGCCATAGGATTCATCCAGACTGGGTTTTAGCTTGACCACCTTACTCCAGTCTGCTTAGGTTACCACCTTTATGGCTCTTAATGCCTCTTGTATCCCCTCTTAGCTTTCCCATGCATTCTCATCCTCAGGGTCATCCTGTGTCCCCCTCACATTAGATGGCATGGAGTTTAACACATGGGAGGGTAGGTTGACTATTAGGATTTTACATAGATCCTTTGGGGTTAGGTTAAAGCTTTGGCTCAACATCTGTAGCTTTTGGCAGTATGTCTCTGGTTGGGTGGTTGATTACCACTTGCCCAGTTTCTCTGCCATTTGTAAGGTTTCGGATATAGAGAGTTCTCGAGATACTCTTGGATCTCTGTTTTGTATTCTGCATCTCCTTCTCCCTCCTCTTTCTCATCTATAAGTAAGGCTGTAGCGTGTGCTTGCAATTGCTTGTCTATTTTTTCTAACCTGGCTTTAAGTTCTTTAATTTGGGCTTGTTTTTTCTTTTTGTCTCCCCTTGATTGGGGACTTAACAGCCTTCATTTTATCAAGTTGTTTCTCTGTTTGTTGTCTTTGGTCTTCTAGATGCTCCCTCATTTTAGGGGTGAGTTTCTTTTGTTTTGCTGGTTTTTGCTTAGTTTCGTTGGTCTCCCTAGTTTTAGTTTTAATTTCTATGGGGCACACTTCTTGTTGCTCCTCCTCACTTTTCTGAGGCTTCTCTGTCGGAGGCACTGGTGTCTCCATCTACTCCGTTGACTTTTTCTAGGTCTGCCAGTCTGTTTTGCAGCTTTTTATTGTATTTAACAAGGTTTGTCACTTCTGTCTTCCATTCACTCTCTTCGGACAGCCATCGGCATGTTTCCATGGTGGCTTCCTGATGTTGCTGTTCTACTCTCTGTTGTAATCTAGTAATCTCCCCCCCCCCCTCCTGTTGTTGGTTATATTGCTGTGCAGTTTTTATTTGGTACTGTAATTTACTTAGTTCCACTTGGTGTTCTATTATTTTTGCATTTACTTCACCTTGTTGTTGGCTTAGTTCTCCTTTCAGTTGGTTGATTTTAATTTGTAAATTGGCTTCTTCCTGATGGTGTCTGTTTAATTCCTCAACATGGGCAGCTTTGCAGTCGGCCAGCCAATTGGTTAACTGCTGTGTACTTGCTAAGGTTGCCTGTATAGCATTACCGAAGTGCTGTTTTTTGTCTCTTTCCCCTTTGTTTCTTTCATTACATTTTTCTGAATAATACTCTATACATCCTCTCTCTGATGGAATTATTGTATAGGGTCCTTTTTTACAATGCTTTTTTAACATATTTTGCTAGTATATCTGACATGTCTATTTCTTTGCTAGCCATTATGTACCATTAAATACTCACCCAAGTTCACGACTTTGGGCTCCCCCGCCCAAGAATGAGCACTCGCAAGTTTTCCTTCGGCAGTGGATTTCTTGGTCCCTTGTAAACCCCTTCCTGGTTAAGGTGATCAGTCTCTCCCAAGCAAGGTACTGTGAAGCCTAATACGACTGGTTCAGTGGCAAACTTTTTGTTTAGTAAACGCTTAATCTCTTTGGCTTTCATTTGGATATTGCAGTGTTTCCCAACTCGCCATCAGCCAAACAGGAGCCAGAACATGCATCCGAGTCACGGCACTAAATGTAGTGGGATTTTTAAATCCCTTATGGGATGGTAGACAGTCCCAAGAATTAAACCTTAAAACACTATAACGTTAGGCCAAAGGACCAAACCTTAAAACACAATGACATTACTTACAAACAGCCAAAAACATCAGTCGGAGAGAAGCAGTTCACAATTTATTTAGGCATATAAAGGAGGTGACAGCACAATGCCAACAACTCCTGAGCATAGCAGTTACATTAAACATGGTGCCAATAGTCTTCTTCACTCACTATACAAAAGAGTGGGCTTCTATACACTAGCATAAACAACTACAGGAAATTACAGACAACTTTAGGAAATTGACATGTAAGGTAATATTTTAGTGACATGACATTTGTCAACTTTTGATTGGCCTTGTTGGTATGGTCTGATGTTGTGATCATGCTTTTGCCTTATGCTGTACTTGCTTGATAGAAAAGCTGTTTTTGCATTATGCCTGAAGATAACAGCATTGCTCCATTAGGACTATACTGAGACACTGTCAAACTAACATAACGAATGAGCAGAAGTAATTTAGCCAACTACAAAAGCTATATGTGTAAAAACTCTGCAATTAAATACATCCAGCACTCAAGTGCTCCTTTAGTATTAACCAGTATTAAAATTAAAAGGCTATTTACTTACTAGCATGTAGAAACAGGTAATCACAAGCAAACACTACTGCTAGTTCTTTCCCTATGCTTGCCCTTATTGACTGCATATCACTAAATATGTTTAGGTTTGGCATGTAGTATTATGTTGCAGCTCCCACACAATCACAAAGCCAAAGGACTATTACACATACTATATATGGATTAAGCGATTTGAACGTTTACTTTGTAATGTATAAAGTCTCCTGACCCAAATGCTGCCATGGCTTCCTATGACTCAACTGGCACAGGCTGACTCCATTGTATTGGCCAATTTAAGGTCACATAATCTGTATGTTGCCACAGCTCCCTGTGCTTCACACATTGTCAACTGACCTTTTTGGTAGCTTATTTAAATGAGCAAAGGCATTATTAGGTTTACTGTAACCATGCATCTAACTACCAGAATCCACATGCTGCAAAACCAAAAAGATTGATATTTAACAAAGTATGGCTATTGAGGTGCTGCTTCCACATAATGACCAGATATCAGATACATGTTATTTTTACATTTAGCTATATTACACAGATGAATTTTAGCTCATTATTTTCTTTTTGAATTAAGTGTAAATTGCTTGTTAGCCTTAACACACAGGGTGTATTTCCTATAGCCCTTTTAAGGTATGCAGAGTCTGTGATGTTTTTGATAGGCCGGTAGCCTAGTCCATAGCTGAGGCACGTGCTGATCATGCAGTGTGACGTATACTGTCATGCAGAAAAACAAGTACAGGATATATTGTTGCAATTCTATTATAGTAAAACTGACAGTTAGAAAAATGCAGAAGTTGTTATTAGTATTGTACGTGACAAACATCATATTGGAAATGGCTTTTCTTCATGGGGCATGTCTCATAAGACATACTGGCTGACTATACATGATGTGTCCATCCACTAGTTAGTTGGTTTTTGGCCTTTACCAATGGAATTTCATATTTACATTACATACCATGACTGCATCACTATACACGTATAACTAATATAATCAAGCTGTATGATATTAAATAGACTCAATACTGTTTGTTTTTGTCACATACACTTGGCCGTGCCAGTCTTACTGCACCTGTACATTTGTCATACTGTACTTGTTTATGGATATGTACTGTTAACAATAGTAAGAACAGAACATAATAGTAATAAACATTTGTATGTAGCAAATACACTATATATATATAGGTAAGAAGCAAAGCATAGTTATAATCCCAATAAAGCGTGAGTGGCAGTTGTGGACAGTTGCGTTGTTGCTTGATATAGTGGCACTTATTGGTATGGGTAGCTACACACATTACTCATAAACAATATAAACAACAAATTTCCTACTACAGTACCCCTCTTGGATAATCCTAAGGACCCACTTGTCCATTGTGATGGATTCCCACTGATGGTAAAATCAGGTCAGGCACACCCTACCCCCCAATGGGGAGGAGAGGTCCGCCTCAGGCAGCTGAGGTGGGCTGGGACTGGAGCTTCAGACAGTGGCACTAGGTGTTTTTGGTGCCTTTGCATTTGGCTGCTTGTTCTTTTGAGGCTGGGAGGTTCTTTTTGTTATTCTGAGCTCTTCTGCCATAAAAGCATAGAAACATAGTTGACAGCAGAAGGAGAGCACCAGGTCCATCTAGTCTGCCCATTGTCTTTAGCCTAGCCTTCTAACTGCCCTTGGTTTGAAGGCTCCTGTATCTGTCCCAAGCATTCTTGAAACCTACCACTATGCTTGCCCCCATGGCTCTGCAGGCAGGCTGTTCCAGGCATCCACCACTCTTTCTGTGAAGAAAACTTCCTGGAGTTGGTGGAGAACTGCCCTCCTTGCAGCCTTAGATCATGTCCCTGGTTCTGCTACCCTTCTTAAATTGGAAGTGATCATCTATCTGCACCTAGTTTATGCCTTGTATGTACTTGAATATTTTGATCATGTCACCCCCTCTTTCTTCTCTGTTCCAGGGAATACATGTTCAGTTCTTTCAGTCTATCCTCGTGGGTAATCTTGTGCAGTCCTTGAATCATTTTTGTTGCCCTTCTCTGCACTGTCTCCACTCGGTCAATGTCCTTTTTGAGGTGGAGCCTCCACTACTGGATGTTGTACTCCAAGTGAGGCCTAGTCAGTGATCTGTACAGTGGCAGGATCACTTCCTTCTTCCTACTTGTGAGTCCTCTCCCAATGCATCCCAGCATACCACTGGCCTTTAATGCTTCCTTCTCACACTGTTTACCTACCTTCAAGTTGTCTGAGATAATGATTCCCAAATCGCAGTCTTGGGTGGAGGCAGCTAGTCTTTCCCCTCCAAGGTAATATGCCTTATTTGGATTTCTTTTTCCTATGTGCAAGACTTTGAACTTTTTGGCGTTGTATCTCAACTGCCATGCTCCAGACCATTCATCCAGTTTCTTTAAGTCAGCTTTGTTATCCATGGTCCAACAACCCTGATTGTACCCCCACCTCATGGACAGCAACACATATATAGATATATGTTCTAACTTAGGGCACCGACACTTATTGTATAAGCATAAGTGTCAGGATCTGTGTTCTACTGTATTTTACTAATGCATATTATGCTCCATTATGTTTTATCACTGTATCTTAGTACTGGGAGATGCTTTCCATTATATTTTACTGTATATTCATAAGTTAGGCAACAATGCCACCTTTAGTGCCTGTGCATCACTGTAACTGCAAGTGACCTTGGAGACTTATAAGAGATCCCATTGTTCAGGCTATCTTTGCTAGCTAAGCAACTTCTCATGTTAGTTAGGATGGTTACTCATACCACCTGCTACTGTCCAATTACATACTTTTTATGTATCTTCTTTTATAGTAATCATGGTAATTATTGAGGTGTAAGACCCCTTGTAGCACGTAGCTTCTCTGAGACTAGAGACTGCACCTACGTAGGTAAGGAAAACTGGAAGCTCTCCCAGTGTATTCACTGTTGGTGGTAAGCCTGTATCATTATTATTTGCCTGTAATAAATTACATTTATTACACAAGCACCACTTGTCTGTTGTCTTCCTTTGAACCATTTCAACAAGAACCAGAAAGGTAATTTTATTACCCAGTTGCAGCTTCCATCTTGTCCACACCTTGTGGGTGTCGACCCTGTTGCATATTTTGGTGTCATTCATAACAGACACACTCTTCCCTGTAGTCCGTTAGCTATGTCTGATATAAAAATATTGAAGAGCAGGGGCCCCAGTACTGAACCCTGGAGCACACCGCTGGTTACTCTACCTTCTGATGACAGTGCTCCATTTACCTGCACTTTCTGGTTTCTGCTCTGTGACCAGTTTTTAACCCATCCAGCTACTTCTGATCCAGCTCCTGCATGGTCTAGCTTCTTTACCAGCCTTCTGTGTAGAACTGAGTCGAAGGCCTTGCTAAAGTCTAAGTACACCACATCTACTGCCCCGTCATCATCTATAACCTTTGTAACACAGTCAAAAAACTCAATCATATTTGTCTGGCATGACCTACCCTCTGTGAAACTGTGTTGCTTGGGGTCCTGATGGCCGTAGCCTCAGGAATGCCATTATCCTCTGTTTGAGTAGTGTTTCCATTAACTTCCCCACTATGGATGTGAGGCTTACAGGCCTGTAACTTCCAGAGTCCTCCCTGCTGCCTGATTTGTGGAATGGAACCACAATTGCCCTTTTCCAATCTTCAGGTACCTCCCAACTCTTTAGGGATTTGGTGAATAGTTTAGCCAGTGGGGCAGCTAACTCTAATCTCAATTCTTTTAAGACCCTGGTGTGCATTTCATCTGGCCCCATGGCCTTGTCAACTTGCAGTTTATTTAGTGCCTCCAGTACTTCGGTTTCTGTGAAGGGGCTAGTATCAACCCCCTGTCCAGGGGTGTTGTGTTTTGCCATTTCTGGGCCATCCCCTGGGTCTTCCTCAGTAAATACTAAGCAGAAGTACTTGTTCAGGACTTCTGCTTTTTTCTGGGTCATCTTGTGTTGTTTTTCCTTCCTGAGCTGTAATCTTGACTATACCCCCTTTTGCCTTCCTTCTTTCCTGGATGTATCTAAAGAAGGATTTGTCTCTTCTCTTTGCCCTGTCTGCTATACTTGCTTCTGCCTGCCTTAATTTTTTTGCTGGCTTCTTTCATTTTCTCCTTGTATGACACCTAGTCTTCTTCCTTGTTTGCTCCATGGTATTACTTGAACACCTTCTGTTTTTCTTTCACTATTTTAGCCACTTCCTTTGAAAACCATAAGGGGTTTTGTTTTATTTTCGCTTTGGTAACCCTTCTGGTGCATTGGTCAGTGACGGTCTGCATTGCTTTCTTAGGTTTCCTCCACATGACATAGACCTTGTCCACTTGTAGATCAATTAAGTCATTTCTTATGCTAGTCCTCATTTGGTTGAAGTCTGTCTTTTTAAAATCTAGTACTTTTATTTTTGAGTGGCACATGTCCTTAGTTATGTTCACCTTGATGCTAACCATGCGATGGTCACTGCTACCCATATGGCATCCCATGTTGAGTTCCTTGACCCTCTCAATGCTTTTGAGGACCAGATCAAGTATGGCATCTCCTCGTGTTGGTGTTTTGACCAGTTGACTTAGTCCTGTTCCCTGTAGTGCCAAGAAGAAATCCATGCTTCTTCTTGTCACTGCCATTAGTGTATTCCAGTTTATATCTGAAAGGTTGAAAAAGCACTGCTTGTTATGGAAAGATCCACATCCCTTGTCTCCCTGGGTGTTAAAGGGAACTGGTCTGGAAGTCTTAAGAGCTGTTCTGGTTTCATTAGCCATCTTAAGAGACTGCTCCACCTGTTGTTCAAACAGGTAAGTGGCATCTAAGGGGATGCTCATTACCTGCTGCTAAACATCCTAGTTGAAGCCAGCAGTCTGTAATAAGGAATGCCACCTGATGCAGATGCTTGCAGATACACAGCAAGGTGCTGCATCAAAGGCATCCACAGTGGCTTTGAGATGGTGACTGTTGCATTCAATACCTTGCTTAACAGTCAGTAGTATATTTTGTTTAGCCTCTGAATCTGGCAGGGCCTCTGCCATAGACTTTAACTTATTTCAGAGGGTATATTCATTCTTGGAAAAATGACCCTGGTAGCCAATTATCCTTTCACCAAAGGTGGCCAAAGCACAGGCTCATTTGTTTATGGTGCCAGTCTTGTATGACTCCTTGTTAGCAGGGTACACAGTGACCTCCTTGAGAACTATGGCTTGTCATTTCAGGAGAACAGCAGTGGCATCAGCTGTGAGCTGAATGAAATACACTAGCTTTTTCTTAGGAGCAGCATATTTCCTGTCCATCTGCTTGGGGACAACTGCAACAGATGCAGACCTGTGTCAAACCACATCAGACAAGGTCTGTATGGTGGGCTGGACAGGTGGAATTAAACTGACAAGAGTATTAGGCATGTTTAAGAATTCCAGTTGGAGACACCTAGCCTGGTCAATGGCTGCTGGCCCAAAATCCAATGCCGAGTGCATATTGCAGAGCAGAGACTGGAAGGAAAGTTCTTCCTGAGGAACAGACACAGGGACTGGATCTGACACCTCTGAACTATAAAAAGAGTGATTATCCCCACCATCAAAGATAATGAGGTCAGGATCTGACTCCTCTACATCCTCCTCACCAAGGGATAGGCTCACTGGCAGACTAGATGGGCCTGGCGGTCCTTATCTACCAACAATTTCTATGTTTCTATGTTAGTTTAGCGAGGTGGTCAAGAGCTGCCAGCACAGTGTGCAACCACAGAAACACCAGTGACACCAGGCCAGGTCCCAGGGACTTAGGGACTGCTGCCAGGTGCAGCGCCCACAACTGACACAGCAGGTAGTACTGGGAGGTTTCTGACACCAGGAACCCATGTGATGCTGCACTCAATACTGGGTCTAGCCATGGGGCCTGAACCCAGCACCTCACATGATACTGGACAAAGCAATGATGACCAGTAAGTCAATTTTCATACTACTGATGAACGGCAGTATGCAAATTACCTACATGTTACTACTGCTGATTGAAGCAGTCTTTCTCTTTCAACTGTACACCACTGCATCTGAAATGCCAACATAGACAGCTTGGACATTCACTGGTGCGGTGTGACCGTGCCTGCAAAAAGATCAGGGCATTGATGAGGCGCCACACCTACGAAAACTCAGATGGGCATTCATGTTTCTTGCACATGCGCAAGCAAACACAAAAAGGGGAAACTAGAACACCCTGTCAGGGGTGAGGGACAGAAGTATTTCCAGGAAACAGGAGATTAGAAGCTGAGAATGCTGGGAGTGGTGCAGTGCAGTGGCTGTGGGGCAGCAGTTTTCAGAGAGACCTTCTGGATGTTGCAGTGCTGCCCACCTTCATGCACCTCTCTGGGTTGAGGGAGGAGGTTGCTAGACTCCAGGCCAAGTTAGCAAGAATGTGGGGGACCATGTCCCTTAGCCAGGGGCTGCCAAGTCTGCCACTATTACCTCAGAGGATGCCAGGGAGGAGTAATGGCTAGACTATGATGGGCTGTGGAAGAGTGGGAGTGGTGGGACAAAGGCACATTTCTCAACTGGTGCCACTATGAAACTCTAACATTGCTCTAGCAGGGCAGGACTGCCAGAAGGTGGCACCCATCGTAGTGACCAGGGAGAATGGGGGTCACTTCATAGTGGACACCCCAAGAAGAGTAGTAGAGGACCCCAGAGGAGGAAGCAACTTCTGGTGGGGGACTCGATTGTGAAAGAGATAGACTTGGGAACAGGAAAGGGTGGGGAGGGGCAAGTTAGGGGCCTATGCAGCACCGTGGCTTGACAGAATAGGAAGCAGATCTTGAAAATCGCTAGGGCAGCAGGATGGAAGAGAGAACTAGATATCATTGTCTACCTGGGTAATAATGACATGCCTAGAGATGGGGCTGGGGTAGTGCAGGGGGAGGTTACAGAACTGGGGAGGGGTCTTACACAGGTAGCATACTCAGTGGTATTTGCTGAGGTGCTACCTGTCTATGGCAAGAGGGAGGAGAGTGAGATCTCCCCACTAGGAGCTTCAATTCATGGCTGAAGAAATGGTGCAGAGAGGAGGGGTTTGGCTACATTGGGGTCTGGGGACCCACCCAGGAGAATAAGGACCTATACAGGGATGATGGCATGCATCCATCTGGGAGGGGAGCCGCAGTCACATCAGACAGATTAAATGTTACTTCAAAGAATATTTAAACTAACCAAGGGTGGTGGCAGAAAGAATCTAAGAGGCAGAGCCCCCCCAACACACAAACATATGCACACAGGCTGCAGTAGAGAGTAAGGAGAACCTGAGGGGAGAGGAATCCCTCAGGGTGCAAAGTAATAAAGGAAGCAGGGTGTTAGAGACAAAGAGGGAAGGAAATGGGAGCATTACAAAGAGAGGGGGGAAGCATGGAGGACAAAATGGAAAAAAAAGGTGGGTAACAGGAACAATGGCAACAAAATCTCGAAGACTATGTGTGCAAATGTTAAAAGCCTAGGAAAAGAGATTCCAGACCTAGCGGTCACCATGGCAGAGGCCAACCTGGATATTGTGGTCATTACCACGTCATGGTGCACTGAAAACCATGACTGGGACATGGCTATACTCTGAGCTATACTCTGTTCAGGAAGGGTTGTGTGGGAAGCAAAGGAGAAGGTATGGTGCTTTATGTGATAGAAAGCATAAAAGCAATGGAGATACAGGGAATATAGAGGGAGGCAGCGGTACTGTTGGTCACCCTAGAGACAGAGAATGGACCACTGATTACACATGAGTAATTTACAGACCTACAGCATGGGGGGGGATTAGATAAGGTGCTAGTGAAAGTTGCTGTCATGATGGCAGAAAAGGGGGAGCTACTTCTGGTGGGGGACTTCAATCTTCCAGATGTAGATTGAAGCCTCCCAGCAGCAGTTTCAGCAAGAAGGAGGGACATCCTGGACACTCTGCAGGGGGAGTTCCTCAGGTAACTATTTATTCAGTTTTTGTTGACCAGGTAAGTGAACTAGACAAATTCTGCCTATTTTCAGGAACGACCTGGGGGTTGGGGATACAGATGAATACAAACTGACCTTGAACCAGTTTAAGCTGTTGGTAGTATTTTTAGTGAAAGGGGGAAAATTTGGGCAGGGCACCAGGTGAGCATGGTCTGTCTGAGATTGTTGCCAGAGGAGAAGGAGGTGACAGTGGAGGACGTGGAAGGATCATGAAGGGAGCCTGCAGAGGGAGGGGCCTCTACAAGCAGGATTTCAGATGAAGAGGAGCAGTTTTAGTTGACTCCTGCAACAGATGTGTCCGAGGTTGAATCTCCAACAAATAGATCTGGATGCTGAAATGGAGGTAGGTGAGGAGATTTGTCTGACCAGGGCTATTAATAAAATAAAGCATTGGCTCACCTTGAGTAAGTCATGGAAGAGAAGAGGCAGACTGTGCAGCTAATCCTAGAAGAGGATGATGAAAGGCGTATGGAGGAGTAGAGGAAAGAACCAGGCCATAGAGAGAGCCCGGAACCTGGTACGAGTGGCAGTGGATCCAGTCGGCAGGAGGAAAGGGTCGGGGGAAGGCAAATGTTCTCATGCCTGGGATAACAGCCAGGCAAGTGATAGTCTGTGTGTTTGAATTACCAACAGAAGAAGCACCAACGGAAGAGTGGTCCCTGGATCTGCACTCCAAGGTGCGGGATGGAAACAAGGGTCAGATGGTTGGAGGCAGCCGGAGGCAGAATGGGCTTCATTCTAACAGAGTGGTAATGTAACCATGAATGACTGTAATAAAAGTTGTAACAATACAGAAGCAATGACCCCAGAAACAAGGGTGCAGTCACCCCCTGGTTTCCTTAGGGATGATGAAAATGCTAGTAATGTTAACTCTGGAGGGAATCATAATGGTGTAGGGACAGAGCAAGGACCCCCTCCTGGAAATGACGTCCCTTTTAGGAATGAAGAGCTGAATAGCCAGAATGTGGCAGGTCACTCAAAAGAAGGCCACACAAGCTCCCAGTCTGAGGGAATAAATAAAACCAGTGGGGAAACGTCTAAGTCTTATTCTGAGGCACTTAAAGGTATCAGTAGGAAAAAAGAGCAAAAGGGATCTACCCACCCCCCAAGGGTAGGGATAGACCTGGACCAACTCCTGCAGCAAGCTATATTGACCCTTCCCCTAGGAGATTTGCAGTACGCTTGAGGTACAAAGATGGCCTAGAGGTATTCCCAGACAGGGTATATGTCAGGAGAACCCTCTTAAAAGGTTCCATGAAATTTATCTAATTGGAAATCTATGCACTAATCCATATTTCAGGAGAAGATGTGTTCGACATTAGTTTTCAATCAATGAGGGGTTTGGAGAGATTCTGGCAGAAATATAACCAGAAGAAATCTTCACCTGTGTGGGCCCCCTTTATAGGCATCCCCCTGAACAAACCAGTGATCAAAACTATAGCTGTAATGTTTTGAAATGAATGTACACATGGGATATATTTCACAGTGGTTGAATCAGAAATGGAAGTGTTAAGCCCCAAGCGATCATAGATACAGAGTTCATATGGATAGGGGATGGAGATTTAAAGTGAAATTATACCACACTGTGAACGGTATGGAACATATCCCAAACAGTTTCTTCCTGGGGTAGGAATAAGGGGAGGTCTCTATTCTGGTCAACCAAAGACCTGTTACAGGTGTGGGTCCAGATCACATCTTTCAAACGTGTGTGACACAATCAGGTGTGGGTTTGTGGGCAAAGCAGCCATAGTAACTCTCAATGTAACAATCACGTGTGTTGTAATTTATGTGAGGAATATGGCCACTTATATCAAAACTGCCCCGGCAGCTCTGAACCAACACATGAAGCATGAATCCTGGAGGATTTAATAAACAAGGCGCAACAGTCTGGGAACAAGAGAGGAGCCATCTGCTCCCCTGAGGAGGAGGAGGAAGAAGTAGGGCGCAGGGAACATACCCCTCAAGAGGCCCCTAGCCAGTACCGGCCAGGTGGCACTGAGGGTTGAGGTGCTGGATGCCGAACCTTGCGGGTCACATTGGAGACCCGGGTTTGGGAATGGACCCAGGCTGCCGAGGGTTGGCAGGGGAAGGGAAGGATTGAGCATCCCATGACTGCTATCCTTCCTCTGAGGAGGGTCAGGGCACTGCAGCACACTGTAATGGCAACTGGCAGAGGCTAAACGCACTACAGCAGTGGGCATAAGTGTGGGGGGAAGTGCAGCGGGTGTCAGCACGTATTGTGCTTAGATGCCATTGCACGTCCTGCTCTCTGGGACAAATAGGCAGAAAATAGTGGGGTGGCAATCTTGGTGGCTGATGGCCATGCCCAGTGCCCCCCCGGTTCCCAGGAGGATCCTGCCACAGAGTGCATGAGTGATAATAGCTGGCTTTGAGGGGGTGCTAGACTGAGCCCGGACAGCATGGGTGTTGGCAGCTAGGGATCATGGAGATCCACTCCACTGGTGAGGAGAACAAAATATAAATATGATAAAAAGGTCCCTAGCCTAGGTAAAGAAACAATGCCAACAACAGAGCAAAGTGAGAGAATGGTAGAGAGGAGCCCTCAGCTAGGATAATGGCAGAGGCAGAAACAGAAGGAGATGACATAATTCAGATGAAAGAAGAAAGAATGGAAGAGCAAATGTTGGATGACCCGAGAGGTGAAATAGAAGATATGCCCTCCCCCCACCAAGAGAGCCAGATGGTGTACATGAACAAACAAGGAGAATGAGTCTGAGAAGTAACAAGGGATATGCACGTGACATAACTTTGGGAAACTCTGTCAAAGTTTTGGTAGAACAAAAGGAGAAGAAAAGCACCATGGGAAAGAGGACTTGGATGCAGCATCCTCTGCACATTCTGGGCAACAAAATACTGAGGCAACAGAAAATTGTCAGGGCAAGCATGAAGAAAGAAAAGAAGAAAAGAAGGAAAATTACTTAAGGAGAAATAGCTGATGGTTGTAACCTAAACTATGGTATTGTTTTCCTTAGTATCTACAAATGTCTGCAGTACCATGAGTGGGAAAAAAAGGAAGGCAGTGTGGGCAGAGTTAAGGGGGCTGGCTTGTGAGGTGATTTTCCTGCAGAAAAACCAAGTTGAATTCTATGCTATCTGTGACACAGGCACAAAGAGAGTGGGTATGGGGAACATCATTTCGGTCATATGGGATTGAGAGAGCAGATGGAGTCGGTATTTTGTTCTCTGAAATGGAGTTGAAATTACAAAACATAGTAGACCTACAATGAGGTAGGGCACTAGTGATGGATGACCTGTGATATGGTCAGCCAAATAGATGCATAGTGGTGTATACATCCTAAATAAAGGCAGAAAGAGTGTAGTTGTTTGAACAGGTGCAATCTTTTTTGTGTACTTCTAGAAATGTTTATTATGGAGGTGATTTTAATTGCTCTTTGGATATTCTTGAACTGAAAAACTCGGGTAAAAAAGTTTACTGTGACTCTCACGCTTTACAGAAATTGGTGGAAATGGCTGAACTGAATGATGTGTTTACAAAAGCTGCACAGCCTGCTAAGTTCACTTTTTCTAATGGCAAATTATTTTCCAAAATTGATTGTGTTTATAATCAAAAGGTTAGATATTTTGAAGACCGCCATTACTCCCAGTTCTTTTTCTGACCACTTATTAATTAAGACCATAATCTGCACAGAAACAGGTATGAAACAGCCAAACTCAAGGTGGAAGATGAATGCAGCCAGTCTTGAAGAAAGTGAAGTAAAATTGAAAATGGTTAACTTATTTGTAAATAGAGCTTCAGTTTTGGGAATGTATGATGACCACTTTCATTGGTGGCAGAATTCAAAAAAAGAAGTCTGTGACTGGATGAAAGGTTATTGGAAAAAGATTGCAAGAAATAATTTTATGGAGTACTTGAAGCTTAGAAATCAGCTACATAGGCTTTTTGAGGCTTCATGTACAGGTGGAGAGGATTTGACAGGGCAGATAGAAAAAATAAAAAGAGAAATGAAGAGGGTGGAATATGATAGACCAGCCTCGATAGCAACAGAGCTAAGTATAAGAACAAAAAAAAATGTTTTCTGATCCTTGTGAGGTGTTAAAAGAGAAAAATAATTGGTCCATAATAACTAGCTTAAAGGCCAAAGACAGTCATGTAATTAATACTACAGATGGGGTAAGGAGGGTAGTAGAGGAATATTTAATAAAAACTACTAGTAGCACTGACCTAAACCTTCAAGAAATGCAAGAACACTTACAAAATTTGAATATACCAGAACTGGAGTCCATTAAGGAGGAAAATCTTAGAAAAGAAATAATGAAATAGAAGTTTATGAAGTTATAAAACAGCTAAAGAATGGTGTAGTCCCAGGTGAGGATGGAATACCAAATTAATTATACAAAACATTCCCTAGAATTATGGTGGCCTTTGACTAGATTATACAACAGTATGTTTTGTACATTAAATATTCCAGCAGAATTCACTATAGGGTGGTAATACTCCTATTTAAAACTGGGGAAAGACAGGATTGGGGTAATTGGAGATCAAGAAGTGATCTGAACTCTGATTTCAAAATTCTCATTTAGGTACTTCAGAAGAGGTTGAGGAGGGTTGCAGCTGACTTAATTCATATAGCACAAACATGTGCAATACCGGATAGGAACACCCAGGAAAATCTAACATTAACCAAACATTTAACTGAATAGTGCCAAGAAAAAAGGAAAATGGGTGTTTAGTAGCATTAGATCAAAGCAAAGCCTTTGATCGGGTTAATCACGAGTTCTTATTTAAAGAATTGGAAAAATATAGAATCCTGGTCGAATTTCAGACATGGGTAAAAATATTATATACAAATGCATTTACCAGACCCGAAATTGTGGGAAATAGAGGAAAATTAATTCTAATATAGGTGGGGGTAAGACAAGAATGTCCCCTGAGCCCGCTCCTATATGCATTCGCCATAGATCCATTAATTTGAGATATTAATGCTGCAAGGGAAATTCAGTGTATTGAAGGTGAACAGGTAGGTAGCAAAATCAAGGTGTCAGCTTATGCAGATGATTTATGTATTTTTTTAGCATCTCACACAGTTGTTTCCAACTTTAATGGAAGTACTAGATACGTTTCCATCAGTCTTGGGGCAGTGGTAAATGTAAACAAGAGCAGAGGAATGTGGCTAGGTACTCTGAGGCACATTATATAGTAGCAGTGGAATATAAATCTCAGAGGAAAACGTAAAATATTGGGAGTACAGTCTGGGAAAGGAAATATGGAACAGCAAACTGGATTGAGGCAATAGAGATAGGGGAACGGAAGGTGGCTAGATGGAAATCTTGGAAGATATCAAAATTCGAAATGGTTTTTGTGGTAAAACAGTTTTTGCTCCCATGGTTTCTTTATATAGCAGGGATATTTTTATTACCAACAGAATTAGAAACAAGAGTATTAGGGCTCTTTTTTCAACTAATATGAGGGAGCAAACTAAACCCAGTCATATGGGAAATAACATATAACAACCGAAAAAAAGGAGGGTTGGGAACAATTAAAACAATAATTTTTTTCATACACTATTCTGGTATAAAAATCTAACTAGGATGTTTGACAGGGAAAGAATCGTGGGAGGTATGTGGGGTTAAAATGTTTTAGGTTAATGGTTGGATGACTGGATAGAGGATGTTCCAAAAGGGTTCAATAAAAAGGAAATACCAGACTATTTTAAAGCAACTTTTAAAAAATGTAGAAATGGAAAATTACAAGGCCTCAGATAGGAGTAACTCTAGGAAAGGAATATATAAGAAGATTTTGAGAGAAACAGGGACAGGGAACCTGAATTTGAAGGGGAACTCCATCTGAGAATAAGTATGTGTACAAAATGTTAAATCATTCCAGGGTACTGTACCTTTGAAAATGTGGGATGTACAGTGGTTAATGGTCTGTGGAAGAATAGGAGTGAGGGGAACCACAAGCATAAAACTGTAGAGGATCAAGCTGCCTATACCCTGGTTGTGGAAATGTGGAAGAATCTCAAGATCATTTTCTTTTCAATGCACATATGCAAAGGGTTTGTGGCCCTTTTAGCAAAAGAGTTGAAGTTGCCTTGACTTAAGAATATCAGCTATAAAAACCTGCTTTAAGGGCATTTCCAGAATTAGTGGATCAATATCACTGTGCAACATTACACATCTTATTTGCATGTGTAAATACTACATGTGGCAGAGTCATTGCCAGCTGCTAATACAGCAAAAGAAATATCGTATGAGGGATAGGAAAATGTGTCTCATGCTATGGCTGAAGTGTTCAGAAACAGATGTAAAATTCACCCAAGAAGAAAAGTGGCAATGTGGTGGAAAGGGTAACCTTTTTTTTATAAAATATGGATAAAAATTTGTTTTTTCTATATTGGCTGAAGTATATAGAGGTGCATGGGGTAAAGTGAAGAAAAATGTATTAAATTATTTATAATTAAGCTGAAGGAAAAATAATATAACTTGTAAATATGGAAATTGTATATAGTGCAATGCTAACAGATGTTTGTAAATATTTGGTTGTGTGTCTGAAATAAAACTCCCTACTTTTTCAAGAAGTGCCATGGGCTCTTTAACATCCACCTAAATTACCACCAAACTAGGCAGATGGGACCTCGGTTTAACATCTCATCCGAAAGACAGTGCCTCAGGATGCAGCACCCCTCAAGCTGCACTACAGTGTCAGTACTGGGATTTAACCTAAGTGTCTGGTGTGGGGATATAACCCACAGCCTTCTGATCTCTTGGCCTCAGAGGCGAGTGTGCTATCTGCTGAGCCACTGACACTAGTCAGCAAACCCACTTGTGATGGAGCAATACTGGATCTGGTCCTCACTAACAGGGACAGTGTTGCAGATGTCAAGATGGGAGGCCGCTTGGGGATCAGTGATCACTATACAGTGTTGTTTAATATAAGAATGGCTGCAGAATTGAACCACACAAGGGTGAAGGTCCTGGACTTCAAGATGGCAGATTTGATAATTATGGGTGAATGCCTCAGGGATGACCTTGTGGGGGATGGTCAGGGTGAGGTAAAAGCAACAAACCACTGCATCAAACAAGTGAGCAAAAGCAAGAGACAAGACACTGCTATGGTTCTCAAAAGAGGTGGCTGAAAAAGTAAAGGCTAAAAGGGTGGCATTCAGAAGGTACAAGGAGACACAGAGGGAGAAGGATAGGAGGGTGTATCTGGGGAAACAGAGGGAAGAAGAGAAGGCAGTATGGAGCACAAAAGGACAAACTGAAGACAGACCAGCCCAGGAGGTAATGAATGGGGACAAGACACTTTTTTTAGGAATGTAAGTGAAAAGAGGAAGACCAGAGTGGGATTGTAAGGTTAAAAAAGTGGGGACTTGCAGAGGGGGACTAGGAAAAGGCAGACATCCTGAACACATGCGTTTGTTTGTATTCACAAAGGAAGGGACCACAAAAAAGTAACAGAAGCTTTAGAAAGTGGGAGGTAGACACTAGTCTTTTTTCAGAGGACAGAGTCCTGAAGGTACTCACTAATGGGGCCACACAGGGCTCATCCAAGGATAATGAGGGAGCTCAGGGAGGTACTGACTATGCCTCTGACAGTCCTAATTAACAGTTCACTGGAAACAGGAATGGTTCTGGAGGGCAGATCTAGTCCCACTTCACAAATCTGGTAGCATGAGGGAGGCTGTCAATTATAGGTCAGTCAGCCTGACATCAGGGGTAGGAAAGTTAATGGAATCACTGTTGAAGAAAAGGATTATGGAATATCTTGTATCTAATGGGTGACAAGGCCCAAGGCAGCATGGGCTCACAGGGAGAGGTCATGTCAAACAAATCTGATATACTGAGTGACAAAGAAATTAGATCAGGTTGGAGCAGTCAATTTGGCCTACCTAGATTTCAGTAAGGCTTTCAACAACATTCCACAGAGCAGACAGCTGGTGAACTGGATAAGAAAGGCAGTTAGAACTTAGAAGTTAGGCAGAAAGTTAGGGCATAGGTAACAGAGGGTGGTGGTAAACGGAGTTCACTCCGAGGAAGGAAGGTTGACCAGTGGGGTGCCTCAGAGATCAGTGCTGGGACCGATTCTCTTTAATGTCTTTATAAGTAACACTGCAGAGAGCTGGAAGGAATGGTCTGCACCTCTTTGCAGATGGCAGCAAAATCTGCAACAGGATGGAAACTCCAGGGGTGTGTGGAGCGGATGAGTAAAGATCTGAGAATCATAGAAACATAGACTTTGACGGCAGATAAGGACCGCTTGGCCCACCTACTCTTCCCATTTCCCGACTTATTGGATAAGCTGCAGATCCTAGTTAACCAAGAAGCCTACTTCTTCCTATCCCCCACCAGAATTGCATTTTGTCTGTCCCATGCATTCTTGAATTCCCCCACTGTTTTTGACCCCACAACCTCCTCAGGAAGGACATTCCATGTCTACCTCCACTCTTTAAAAAATACTTTCTCACATTGCTCCTGACCCATCCGCCGTCTATCTTCAAATTGTGTCACCTTGTTCTTGCACATCACTTTTTCTGAAAACTAGAGGAGTGGTCAAGGGTATGTCAGCTGGGTTTCAATGCAAAAAAGTGCAAAATAATACACTTAGAACACAGAAACCCAGTGGTGGAGTATAAAATGGGTGATGTGACATCGTAAATTATCAAGCAGGAAAGAGACCTGGGGATAATCATATCTGATGACCTAAAGGTGGCCAGACTATGCTACAAGGCAGTTGGGAGGGCTAGTGGGATGCTGGGGAGCATAAGGTGGGGTAACACCAGCAGAAAGTGGGAGGTGGTGTTGTCTCTGTATAGATCACTGGTAAGACCCCATCAAGAGTACTGTGTCCAGTTCTGGGGACCACATCTCCAGAAGGGACATAGCGTGGAGGCAGTCTAGAAGAGGGCAGCCAAAATGGTGCAGGGTCTGCATTAGGGCTGGGAGAACCCAGTGAAGTTCTGACTCTTATAAAATAAGAACCAGGACACAATGAAGTTCTGATTAGTTGTGATTTATTGACAAATATTTGAAAAAATACAAATAAATGCATAAAAGTGGCCAAAGTTGGTCACATTTGACACAGATGCCCAAATGAAATAATTTAATGGATTATTTGTATAAAAATGAATGTAAAACTGCTAACTAAAAAACAATCACTCGCTACTAGCCCCTTCATTGCTGGCCTGTAATAGTGGCATATCCTGCTCGGGTCTGTGACATGAGTGTGCTGTAAGGAGAGACAGAGAGAGATGGAAAGCGAGACACAGACAGTTGCAAATACCTATATCATTAGTATTCTAACCTGTAAAAAACTAAGATCCCTCTAACTAACATGATGTCAATCTGATGACTCCTACTTACGCCCACAGGACAGGGACAAATTTACTGTAATTACTCGTGACTGTACACAGCACACACCGACAGCACAGCAGTCTACCACCACTTCCTTCCAAGATTACTTGACTCCTACAGTACAGTTACTGTTAAGAGACCAAATTCAGCAACTGTTAAATGTGCCTCAGAATTTGAATTGGAGGTGCAAACACATCTGGTGCATAGTCGCCCGCAACACAGTCCCACACTGGGGTTGGTTAGTGCTTATAAGTAATGTAACATGATACACTATAAAACTAATGATAATAAGGAGGACTAATGAGGAATGAATGATGATGATGATGACAACACATGTGTAGTTGTACTTTACTTGTGTTGTGGTATAAACAGCCTGCTATGAGTCACAAAGTCCGATTTTATCCCCTGGGCCACCCACAGCCAGCAGCACAGGTGCATCAACTTGTATATTGTTTGTCCGAACAGTATTTTTTTTTTAATACATGACATCGTGAATAAACATGAACAAGTGATCATGACTAGATGGCACAAGTCAAATATTTATTTTGCCAGCCTGCTGTCCTTGCCCTGTACGCACAGCCACACTGAAGCCAGGAAAAACATTTTATTTGGGATTTTTGGGATTGTTGCATTTCTTGTGGGCCCCCCTTGTTCTCTCTCTCTCTCTCTCTCTATCTCTGCCCCCCGGATGAAATTGTAAATGAACATTAACAAGTGATTGTGATTCATGATTGGATGGCACAAGTCAAAGATTTATTTTGCCAGCCTGCTGCTCTTGCCCTATACTTTACACACAGCCACACTTATATGCCAGGAAAAAAAATCATTTGGGATTTCTAGGACTGTTACATTTCTCATGGGGCCCCCCTGCAGTCTCTCTGTCTCCCTTCTGGATGGTACATGTCAATGTTTTATTTTGTCAGCCTGCTGCTCTTGCCCTGTACACGCTGCCACACTGAAGCCAAGAAAAAACATTTATTACGGATTTTCTGTAACAGTAAAATTTCTGTTGGGTCCCCAGTAGTCTCTCCCTCTCTCCTCTGGATCTGGAATGGCACAAGTTAAAGATTTTGCCAGCCTGCCCTTGGTCTTGTATACAACTACATTGTCAGAAGTCAAGAAAAGAAAAAAAAAACTTCCATTGGGATTTTCTGTAACTGTAAAAATTTTTCTTGGGCCCCCAGTAGTCTCTCTCTCTCTCTCTCTCTCTCTCTCTCTCTCTCTCCTCTGGATCTGGAATGGCACAAGTCAAAGATTTTGCCAGCCTGCCCTTGCTCATGTACACACAGCTATACTGTCTGAGGTCAACAAAAGAAAAACACTTTTATTTGAGATTTTCTGTAACTGTACAATTTCTCTTGTGCCTCCTTTAGTCTCTCTCTCTCTCTCTCTCTCTTGCTGTCTCCTCTGGATGTTCTACAATGGCACAAGTCAAAGATTTTGTCTGCATGCCCTTGCTCATGTACACAGTCACACTGTCTGCCTTTTACCTCTCCCCGGCAGCCACCCAGGCCACTACTGTCTCCCCAGTCCCTCCAGTTCCTCCTTTCTCCAGTCCCAACCTGTCACCCTCCCCAATGATCAGTTCCCCTTGCCCCAGTAAGTCTCCTTTTTCTCTCCTTGTTTCTCTTCCCTGTTTTTTTTTCTTATTGGCAACTTCTTCTGGCAGCTGTCTGCTGCAGTGAGTGAGCAAGGTGCTCCTCTGACCATCTTCCTCTCGCCTGGCCAGTATTGCGCACTCAGCATAGTTATATACCTTGAGTGCGTCATGTGACTGTCTGTTGCCTGATTGGATGTTGCTGGCCACCTGTATGTGGAGCAAACATGCAGATGGCATCCCCATGGCAACAATACACAAAATGGCACAAATAGTACTCCACGGACCTGGAACCGGACTTCTACGGCAAAGTCCATATTTATCCAGGTCCATGGAGTGTGAGTTCAATCCAGGGGCTCCAGATCTACTGCAGAACAATCCACCCAACCTAGTCTGCATGAAAAGTCTATGAGGAAAGACTAAAAGGCCTCAGTATAAACACCCTCCAGGGGGCGATATGATAGAACCTTTAAATGCCTTATGAGGGTAAATAAGGTACAGGAGGAAGTATTTTGCAGAAAAAAGGTGCTCAAGAACAAGGGGACATGTTATGAAGCTAGAGGGGGGTAGGATCAGGAAAGATGTGTGGAAGTACTTCTTCACAGAAAGACTGGTGACTCCTGGAACAGCCTTCCAGTGGAGGTGGTTGGGGTGAAAACAGTGTTGGGGTTCAAGAATGCAAGGGATAGGCACAAGGGAATCATAATGGAAAGGAAAGGAGGAGGGAGAAAGAGCTGTAGAAGAAGTCGGGTCTGCAGCGATAATGTAGGTAAGGAAAAATAGGCAGACTGGGTGGGCCCAGTGGTCCTCATCTGCCATCAAATTCTATGTTTCTGTGTTTCAACACTTCTCCAGACCCAAAGTGTACACCCCATCATCTCAAGCAGTCCATGCTCTATAGCCATTTCATGCATCTCTGCAGGAACTGCTCTACTTTGTCAGCTTTCCAATTGCATGCATTCGAGTTAAAAGCTTGCTTTCTAGATGATGGCTATCAATACCACATTATTGAAGAGTCATTAAATAAAGCCAGACACCTTGACAGGCACACCTTGCTCCAGCCACAGAATGTATAGACTATATATAGTCTTTGTGACAGAATTTAATTACTTAGTACTGTCCATAGATTCTGTCATAAACAGATTTTGGCCTATACTTGCAAGTCACAATGCTGTATGTAAACTTTCTAATACCAGGCTGCTTATATCCAACAAACGAGGAAAAGCCTAGGAGACATTCTTACTTGCGGCATGTTCACTTGAGCTGCACCTGATCTCAAACCGACATGGCTGCCACCGAGGCCAACAGGCAGTTACATCTGTGGTAAGTGCAATATTTGCAATTACAGCCTCAAATGACCTACAATCAACCCCCCAATATACAGCATTTAGTCCACATAATACAGTTTATCAGCTGTTACATATCTTATGTCATCATGTATGCAGTAATCTGTACCATTCCTAAAATCTATGTAGGATGCACTATACATCCCTACAGTGATGGGTACAGGAAAACATGTGGTCCATCTGTCTTTTATTTTGCTTTCACACACAGCCTAGAGGGTACAGAAATGTTTCACACAACTTGCAGGGTTGAATCACCTGTGTCGTAGGTAGTACCTTTCAAAGGTTTCCAGGACAAATATCAAAGGGCTGCAGAATCATAGTTTTCTGAACTGTTCTGAGCATGTTCAATAGGGTTTTTGATAACCTTTGATACGAACTGAAAATGTTTCAGTTCATGAGAGCATTGTAGGTTTGGAGCACTAACTTGGCTTGAACCAAAGTGATCCTCAGAAACCGAGTTTTGTTTTGGGGCAGGGAGGCATGAGTTCAAGTGTCTTTTTTTGTTTAATGATGCTTGGAATAGTGTCTGTGGGCACCCAAAATCCAGGGTGTCCAGTTGAGCAAGAAAAGCTATTCACCCATGTTCTCTATATGAGAACAGCGAGCCTTCTTGATTACATCTGCAGATGGAGTGTTGCTGCCAGCTTGGGTGAGCCAGCAATTACCTCCCCATCTATCTGTCTATCTCGGTATCTATGATCTATCTATCTGGTGTTGAAAGCTCATTCTGTTCAGTTTTGTTGTATGAGTCATTCTTCTTCCTTAATGCTAGCCAGTTCCAAGAACCTAGCAGTTTCTTACCTACCTCAGCCCACCCACCAATCTCCACACATTCTATTCATGCCATTGACCAAAAAATCTTTTCCAGCATTGTTTTACATTTTATTAGTCACAGTACTGTATCTGTACCCTGATGCAATGTCTACCTGAGCATATGAAACATAGAAACATAGACTTTGATGACAGATATGGACCACTTGGCCCACCCAGTCTGCCCATTTCCTACCTACTGGATAAGCTGCAGATTCTAGTTAACCAACAGCCTACTTCCTGCAACTCCCACTATAATTACCTTATGTCTGTCCCATGCATGTTTGATTTCCCACTGTTTTAGATCCAACGACCTCCCCAGGAAGGTGGTTCCATGTATCCACCACTCGCTCTGTGAAAAAAAAATTCCTCACATTACCCCTGAGCCGTCCCCCCTCTATTATTAAATTGTGCCCCCTTGTTCTTACACATCTCTTTTTCTGAAAGATGCTACCCTCCTGGACTTTGTTGATTCCCTTCAGGTACTTGAACCTTTCTATCATGTCCCCCCTGTCCCTACTTTCATCAAGGGTATACATATTAAGCTCTCTCAGTCTCTCTTCATATGGTTTCTGATGCAGACCCTGCACCATTTTACTTGTCCTCCACCAGACAGCTTCAATCCTGTCCATGTCCTTGTGTAGATGAGGTCTCCAAAACTGCACACAGTACTCCAGATGGGGTCTCACCAACTGTCTGTACAGAGGGATAACCACTTCCTTTTTCTACTTGTGATGCCCTTCCTATGCACCCCAGTATCCCCTGGCTCTCCTTACTGACTTCTCACATTGCTTACCAACCTTTAGATCATCTGATATGACTACTCCCAGGTCCCTTTTCATTTTTATTGTTGTTAGTACCTCCCCTGCTATTGTGTACTCTTCTCCTGGGTATTTTTTTCCAGGTGCATTACTTTGCACTTCTTTGCATTGAATCTAAGTTGCCATATGTCTGACCATTCCTCCAACCTTGCCAAGTCCCTTCTCATCCTTTCTACCCCTCCTTGTGTATCAACTCTGTTACAGATCTTTGTGTCATCTGCAAAGAGGCATACCTTTCCCTCCAGACCCTCTGCAATGTCACCTATAAAGATGTTAAAGAGGACTGGACCCAGTACTGAGCCTTGAGGTACTCCACTAGTGACCCCCCTTTCTTCGGAATGTGTTCCATTCACTATTACCTTCTGTGTCCTGTTTTGCAGCAGTTTACTACCCAGGCTACCACCCTACTGTGCATAACATTAATTAAATTTCATATATTTTTCTGTCAGTGGAAAAGGTCTTGACTGCTTATTTCACATATTACACTGCTCAGTACCGATACATAATACCGTAGTATAGTTCTAGTGCAAAGAAGGCTCCCTATGTTACAGAGTAAGAGATTTAAATGGGAAAAAAAATTCCAAGCAGTTCACTTGATTTTGTATGATCTCTGGATAAAACGGCTACATCAGTCATACATTCATAATCTAGTTTCCTTCTAATGCAACATCCTATTTTCACACTACCTAAATTCCCCACATAAATTGGTGCATCCCATGCAATCCATATACAGTATGTCTGATGGTAAATAAGAAAACATTACTTACCATATTAATCTTGTTTCTTCTAAGGGAATCTTACTGTATTCTGACAAATGCAGTATGTCTCACCATAGGACTGCCCCGGAGCTGAAATGGTTAATATAACCTATGCTAATAGTGGAATGTTAGGCTTAAGCTTGTTTTTCAAATCACTGTCCCTGGTTGCACTTCCTGCAACCATCAGAGTCTTACAAAGCATGCAGAAGATAATACTAACCAACCAATTAAGTCACTATCCCTAAATGCTCCTGTTAGGGGAAAAAAACTCAAACAACAGGAGGCATCTTAAGACTCAAGTCAACAGATGCCCAACAAACTAATAGGTACCCACAGGTTTCCAACATCAGTAACACAGGAGGGATCAGAGCCCTGAAGGTCCTAGCAGGGGAGGAAGGGTGGGAGCTCAGAATACAGTAAGATTCCCTTAGAAGAAACAAGATTACTATAGTAAGTAATATTTTCTTCAAACCTCAGGAAATCTTGCTATATTCTGACAACTGCAGACTACCCAAGCAGTGCCTTTGGAGGTGGGCAAAGGACCTATTTTGGAAACAGGCTCTGCAGCATGCTGTGCCACAACTAGCATCACTTCTGGCCTGGGTATCCAGGCAATAATGCTTGGTAAATGTATGAACCATTTTCCAAGTAGTTGCCTTACAGATTTACAACAAAGGAATATCTCTGGAAGCTGCTATAGATACAGCAGTCTCCCTAGCAGAATGGGTCCTAAGCCCTTGAGGGGGCTGCCTACCCACCTTGTCATAACAGAATCATATACATGAGACAATCCATCTTGCTATGGATCTCTTTGTGGTGGGTTTACCCTTGCCAACCTCTCCATAGGTCAAAAAGAGTTGGGTTCTATCCCCTCTGTGACCATTTGTGTGATCTAGATAGTAGCTAATAGCCCTCTTGACATCCAGGCCATATAACCTGCACTCACCTGAAGAGGAATGATCAGTAAAGAAAACTGGCACGGTGATGGACTGCATACCTCTCAACTGTCACACATTATGAGGTACGTTACTCATTTTACCTCTCAGAAACTCTTTGTCCATCAAGGGGAAGGTAATATTCCACATTTCCCACTGAGACTTTAAAGCAGTAATTCATAATAATCTATTATGCTCAGTTATCAAAAAACATTATGAACATTATTGCACCGAAAACTATAGTATTCTGAGCTTGCAGTGCCATGTTAGACGATGTGTCACACATTTTGCTCATTTGTCACACATCGTGTCACACATTTTGGTGAAGAAAGGTTGAGAGGTATGATGGACTGGTTAATTTGAAAGTCAGATACTATCTTTGGAAGAAATTCGTTATTTATCCTGAGTACCACCTTATCCCTGTGGAAGGTCACGTAATTGGGCTCCATGGACAAGGCCTGAATCTCACTAATCCTTCTAGCAGAAGTAATAGCCACTAGGAACACAGCTTTCCAAGTTGCATTCTTAAGGTCAGCCGAAGACATGGGTTTGAAAGGAGGCTGCATAACCTGTGCTATGCAGATGTTTAGATCCCACAATGGGGTAGGAGCCCTATGAGGAGAGTGAAAATGCAGTAATCCTTTAAAGAACTTTTCAAAACTGCATTCGAGGCCAAAGAGGAAGGTTTACCTGCTGACAGGTAAGCAGATACTGCAGCCAAAATGAACATTTAAAGTAGAGGTCCTAAGTCCTAGGGAATGAAGATGGGTAATATAGTCAAGAACTACTGATAAGCCAGCCTGGGTATGATCCAAATTTTTGTCCCTGCACTACAAAGAAAATATTCTCCACTTAGAAGTATAAATCTTTCTGGTAACAGGTTTTCTGGACACCCTAAGGACCTCCATTACCCCCTCTGAGAGATTCAAATTTGCATACTCTAGGTCCTCAAGACCCAGGCTTTGAGTCAGAGGGACCGAAGGTTAGGATAAAGGATCCTGCCCTGGGAGGAGGTGAGCAGGTTATGCCTCCAGGGTAGGCTGATTGGCTTGGCTACTGATAGGGACAGGACTAGAGAATACCGTGGTTGCCTGGCCCAATCTGGGGCAATGAGGACCATTGTGGCTGGTTGTGCCCTGAGCTTGTTCAGGACTCTCAGTAACAATGGGAAGGGGGGGAAGGCATACAAGAACTTCCCTGTCCAATCCAGGATCAGTGCATCCATCGGTACTGTGCCCCTTAGTGGGGTCTGTAGCAGTACAGAGGGAGCAGGTAATTGTCTGGGGAAGCAAAGAGGTCGACCTCTGGAGTGCCCCACCTTCTGAACACCAACTGTAGTACTTGCTTGTTTATGGACCACTCATGATGGTTCCGATTTATTCTGCTTAGTGCATCTGCCAGTACATTGTCCTTCCCTGGAAGGTGGATTGCTGACAGTACTATGTTTAGGGAATAGACCAGGGTCCATACTCTCATGGCTTCTGTACACAGGGGTGTGGATCTTGTGCCTCCTTGTTTGTTGATATAATACATTGTGGTCATGTTGTCTGTCCTGACCAGGACCACTTTTCCCAGCACCATATTGGTGAATGCCTGAAGTGCCAGGAATACTGCTCTGAGCTCCAACAGGTTGATGTGCAGCAATGACTCTTGCTTTAGCCATGTACCGTGAATGGTATGCTCCTCTAGATGTGCTCCCCATCCTAGAAGGGATGCATCTGTAGTGAGAACCAGAGATGGTTGCTCTTGTGGAATGGAACCCCTTGCCTGAGGTTTCCCAAGTCCTGACACCACTGGAGCACCTGCACAAATGTTTGAGTGACTGGGACCAGTTTTGACAATTTGTACTTTTTTTGGTGCCAGTAATGCTTGAGGTGATATTAAATATACTTCATCTGAAATCTTGCTCCTGACACTGGGGCAGCTGAAGCTGCCATGTGGCCCAGCAACTGGAAAAAATGCCTGGCCAGCCTGAGGCTGTGATGTTTAAAAGAACCTGCCAGCTGGCTGAGGGTGTCTTCCCTCAGCTGAGGAAGGAAGGCCCTTCCTCAGACTGAATCCAACTCTGCTCCTATAAATTCCAGGAGCTGTACTGGTTGCAGTACTGACTTCTGCTGATTTATCAGTGTAACCCCTAGGTGGCAGTATCCCATGGGCTACTACCCTGCCTGCTTGGCTAGTAGCAGGTTAAGGGGCCTGAGTTCCAAAACAGGTGCCTCCACCCAGAGGTCAGGATTGGTAGTGGTCAACCTAACCTGGGCACAGCCTCTGGGACACTGTAACCCTCTTCCACTCTAGTGGCTTGAACACTGTACAATAATCACTTTCACAATACCCCTGGTACACCACACAAGTACCCACGCTGTTTGCACTTACCACCAGGGCTGATTCCTCTGACTCGACCCTGGGGACCCCCTGTAAAACAAGGTTAAGCACAGCAAATAGCAACAGTACAGTACTTTGAGCACAAACTGGAACCACAGTCAGATTACATACAGAAAAAGTTAGATCTGATTTATTCAGGGGACTTGAACAAGGGAGGGGCAAAATCAGGTTAATTAGCTTAAAGGTTATATCAATCAAGCAGTTATGCATGCGCTTTGAGTCCCCCCACACAGTCCACCTCTGAGTACCCAGGTAGAGAAGAGATGGGCTAGCCAGGACAGTTGCCTGGGGTTACAGCTGGTTGGGGCCCTGTGATGGAAAACACAACATGCACAGTACACAATATTTGTAATCTGGAGCTAGAAGGCTCAGTTCATAAAGGAAACGAAACAACAAGACAATCGGATGACACACTCAGATTAAGCTGTTGTTGTAGGGAGCTACCTGGTATTTACTCACGATGCCCAAGACTGGACACAGGCTAGACGAAAATCGAGACTGCAGGTGGATGATCTGGAATGCCAGGAGAAGCAGGACCCACACAAGCCTCAGAGACATCGTTCCTGTTCAAGCGTGGAGCAGGTGGCTGATACCCAGGCAGGTCTCTCATCGATGGCTTCTCTGTGCAGTGGGTAGTCTGGCAAGCCCAGACCGCATGGAGACAAGTTCGAAGCAGTCCGTTTTGGGCTGGATACAGCTTCCAGCAAACAGAACACAGTTCACACAGTGGGGAACTAACTCACAACCCACTAGGCGCTCACAGCACATTTACATGTACTGGAATTCTACTGTACCAGGCAAAGCGCTCCCCAGGAACAATCGCAAAGTCTCTGCACACACCGGGAGCTTAGGGGTAGCTGGAACTCCTGACAGGCTGATCACATTCAGCAAAAATATTCAGTCTTCTTCAGGTTGAGCCTGGGCCACTTCAGTAGCTTACTTTAGTCACACAAACTTGGATTTAGTCCAAAATAATTCTCTTCTCTCCCTCTCAGGAACAGCAGACAGACATGGAGGCCAAACTCTCAGCCTTTTCATAGTTCCCCCATGTGAATCCACTCAGGATTGCTCTCAGAATCACTTCAGCTCCTTCTTGTTCAGTTTCCAGCTTAGTTCTAACTGAAAAATGCAAGCAGCCCGGGACTTCCCCAAGATCCAAAATATTTGGTTGGCTGACTTGGCTGTCAGTCAAAGTGAGAACTCCCCCTTCAGCTGCAAAAAAGGTGCAACAAAACTCCAAACTAAAGTTCCTATAGATTTTGAATTCAGACAGCTCCTGTAGTCCTGCTACATTTTAGATCCCACCAGAACTGACTGGTCCAATTTGCAGTGCAGGACCAAGATAATGGAGACAAACAAAACAGTCCTTGCTAAAAAGAAAGCAGATTAGACAAACTACATTATCGTTATCATTATCATTCTAAATGGTTTCTAGAAAATAGTTACCTCTTTCAACAGAGCTCCATCTCAGATTACTTATGCTGCAATTAAGCAGCTCTTAAAGGCACAGTGCGCAGAGGCTACACAGGCTCTGGCAATCACATTCAAACTGCCAAAATGCAGGACACCAGCCTGGCAGTGAGCATTTAGGCAAGCTCAAGGAAGACTTTTTGGGAACCCCCATTTGTAGGGGGGTTACATCAGGAAACCTAAGGACTGTAACAGGTCCTGTGCCAATGCCAGGGACTGCTTGACCTGTTGGGGAGACTGTCCCACTAAGAGCCAATCGTCCTGGTATGGGAAGACCATCACCTTTTGCCTGTGTAGGTGTGCCACGACTACTGCCAAGCATTTTGTGAACACCCTTGGGGCAGAGGTAAGGCCGAAAGGCATAGTTCTGAACTAATAATGGCCTGATGGAAGCCTGAACCTCAGGAACTTTCTGTGAGAGTGCCTTATGAGGATATGGAAATAAGCATCTTTTAGATCCAGAGATGCCAACCAATCCCCTTGTCTTAAAGTTGGCAGAACTGTCTTTAATGTGATCATTTTGAACTTTGGTTTCAGTAAATGCCTGTTTAGGTACCTGACATCCAATATGGGCCGCCACTCCCCTGTTTTCTTGGTTGTAAGGAAGTATCTTGAGTAAAGGCCCTTTCCTTTCTGTAAGAGATGAACTGGCTCCACTGCTCCTAGTGAGAGCAGGTTTAGCACCTCCTTTTCCAGCAACAATGTCTCTTGTGGGGAGGTGAAAAACTCTTGCCCTCAGTCTTGATCTGACTTTGAAACTGAGCGCAAGGCCTGACCCACTACCTCCAGGACATAGAAACATAGAAGTTTTGATGGCAGATAAGGACCACAAGGCCCATCCAGTCTGCCCATTTCTTTTTCTACCTTATAAATGTGCCATCGTCCTTTGCTGTCAGTGGTCTATCTATTCGTACTCATCTGTATTGCTCCCTTATGCCTATCCCATGCTTGTTTGAACCTCTGCACTGTATTCATAGCCACCACTTCCTGAGGTAGGCCATTCCATGCATCCACCACCCTTTCTGTGAAAAAGAATTTCCTCAAATTACCCCTTAATTGGCCTCCCTCTAATCTCATGCTGTGTTCTCTTGTCCTGCTATTTTTCTTATATTGAAACATGTTAGACACTTTCACCTTGTTAATGCCCTTAAGGTGTTTGAATGTTTTGATCATATCACCTCTCTCCCTCCTTTGCTGTAGGGTATACATATTGAGCTCCGTTAATCTGTTTTCATATGTCTTCTGATGGAGTCTCTGTACCATTTTGGTTGCCCTTCTCTGGACTGCCTCAATTTGGTTAATGTCCTTGTGAAGGTGTGGCCTCCAGTACTGCACACAGTACTCCAGATGAGGCTTAACCAGTGTCTTGTAAAAAGGGGTTATTACCTCCCTCTTCTGACTTGTGATTCCCCTACTAATACACCCTAACATCCCCCTAGCCTTACCTACTGCTTTAGAGGTCTGCTTGGATGATTTCAGGTCATCGGTGATGATGATGCCCAAGTCTCTTTCTTCCTTTGTGACTGCCAGCAACTCCTCTCCAGCCTATAGGTGGCTTCAGGGTTTCTCTTCCTATGTGCATGATCTTGCACTTCTTCCATTAAATCCCAGTTGCCACTCTTCCGACCATTTTACTAGTTTATCCAGATCTCTTCTCATTCTGCCCACCCCATCTGGATCATCTACTCTGTTGCAGATCTTGGTGTCATCTGCAAACAGACAAGCCTTCCCTCTAGTCCATCTGCAATGTCACTAATGAAGATATTGAAGAGGATTGGCCCCAGGACTGAACCTGAGTACCTCACTTGTGACTTGCATCTCTTCTGATTGCATACCATTTACCACCACTCTCTGTTTCTGCCCATCAACCAGTTTGCCACCCAGTTGACCAACTGCTGACCACCCGAGCCTACCCAGCTTGTTTATCAATCTTCTATGTGGAACAGTGCAAAGCTTTGCTGAAGTCAAGGTAGGCGATATCAACTGCTCCCCCTTGGTCCACCACTCTGGTTAGCCAGAAATCTAAAAAGAAATCTAAGAGATTAGTTTGACAGGACCTTCCTTTTGTAAACCCATGCTGTCTTGGATCCTGTGCCCCTATGGATTCCAGGTGTTGCACTATCCTTTCTTTAAGGAGTGCCTCCATAATCTTGCCCACTACTGAGGTAAGACTGACTGGTCTGTAGTTCCATGCCTCCTCCCTGCTACCACTCTTATGGAGCGGGATCACATGAGCCCTTCTCCAGTCTTCTGGGACCACTCCTGTGCTCAGAGACTCACTAAACAGTTCTGCTAATGGCTCTGCTAGTTCCACCCTTAGCTCCTTTAATACCCTGGGATGTATGCCATCAGGTCCCATTGCCTTGTCTGCCCTGAGCTTAGCGAGCTCTTGTAGGACCCTTTCTTTTGTGAAGGGAGTAGTGCTCACCTCCCTCCCCCCTGTGTCCATGGTACTAAGCTGTGGGCCCTGCCCTACCTTCTCTTCAGTAAATACTGAGCAAAAGTATCTATTTAGGATAGATGCTTTTACAAGGTCCTTATCCTCACATGCCCCCTTTTCTCCTTTGAGCTTAGCAATACACCCTCTGGACTTTCTCCTTTCACTAATGTATCTATAGAAAGTCTTGTCACCTTCTTTTACTGTTTATGCTAGTGTTTCCTCAGTTTGGGCCTTTGCCTGCCTTACTGCCTTCCCTGCTTCCTTTAGGGAAGTTTGGTATGCCTCCTATCTTCATCCCATTGTGTTCCTTATACTTCCTGAAGGCCAGCCTTTTGGCTCCGACCTTTTCTGCTACTGTATTTGAGAACCAAAGTGGTTTCCTTCTTTTTTTGCACTTCCTTTTCTGTCTAACACAATGGAATGTTGCTTCAAGTATTGCATCCATCCTTAATGCTTGCCCACTTTGCCTGTACCCCCTCACCTGTGTTTCTTTTTGTCAGGGCTAGCTTAACTCTGTTGGCCATCTTATCAAAGTCAGCTCCTCTGACGTCCCATATTTTTGCCTTGGAATCGAATGATTTAGTTGTACTGGCCAAACTGAAACTTACCATGTGATGGTCACTGGCCCCCAGGTGACCTTCTACCTGGAGATCTATGATCCCTTCCCTGTTAGTCAGTACTAGATCTAGGATAGCCCTGTCTCTTGTGGGTTGTTGAACCAGTTGTTTGAGGCCCTCCCCCTGCAGGGAATCCACTATGTGTCTAGTTCTGGCAAATGTTCCTGGTATTGACCAATCTGTATCCGGCATGTTGAAGTCTCCCATTATCAGAACCTCCCCTTTAGCTATCATGTTTTGTATATCTTCTAACAGTAATGTGTCTATGTCCTCCCCAGGTTTGGGGCCTGTAGACAACCCAGTTCTTATGGCTGTCCCATTTCTTGTTTCCAGGTTGACCCACAGTTCTTCTGGCTCCTTATGTGTATTCTGAATTTCTGTAGCTTTGATATTTTCATTGACATACAGGCCCTCTACCCCCTTTTTGCACCTCAGTCTCTTCTGAACAGTACATTAGCCAGGTACGAGTCTCCCAAGTGTGGTTAGTGGTAAACCACGTCTCACTAGTGCTACTATGTCCAGTTTAGCTTCTGACATTGCCTGCAGGTCTGGGATCTTATTTCCCAGGCTGTGAGCATTGTGTACATGATTTTCCATTGGCCAGATTTCAGTGTGTTGAGTTGTTGGGTGAGGTCTGGCATTTCCCTGTGTGTATTGTATGGGAGACGGACCTTTTCTTACCTGGTGATGCAAATGAACTGCAAACATGCTGAATCCTGTTTGACCAGTAGCTGAGGGAAGGGGTGTTCTTCCCATTTGACGTATGGGATGCTGCACCCTCTCCCCATTTGCTAATTAAAAATATTTTGCAAAGGCGTCAAACTTCTGCCCCAATGCACTGACTCTCTCCTTAGTCAGATGCAGTCCATCAGATTTAAAGAACTTTCGTTCCCAAAACTGTTGCCAGTTCCCTACAAATATGTGTCCTTTTTCCTGGCACTAGCCCTTGAGCCACATGTTTAGCTCACCTATCTCCCCTTCTCTGACCTTCTGTCCATCTGCCCCCCTCTCCCAGACTGGCAGGATCTCAGAGAAGGAGATGCCAGACAAAATGGATGATAGTTTGTCACCCAGTCTGGTCAGGTGTTCCTTGGTCTCCACAACTGACCAGCTGGCGAGATCTTTAGTCCCTATGTGTACCAGGATGTCAATGTTTTCTCCTGCTTCCTGAACAATTTTAGCAATGCAGTCAGTGTCTCTCCACGCTGATGTACCTGGGAGACATCTGCTATTACCCCTGACTGGAGATGGGTATCAACTCCCCGAATCATGGAGTCTCCTATGATCAGAAGTTTTTTGGATTTCCTTTTGGCTTTTTTTGTTTTGGTTCCTGATTTGGGTGAGTTTTGTTGTGCTAGCTCCTGTGCTGCAGTGTCCTGCTCCACAGTGTCCTCTGCCCCTTTGTTTGATTGCAGATATAGAGGCAGATACCTGTTTGTAGTGTTTATATGGTTTTTGGAGGTAATATGTTGGAGAGCACCCAATGATGGGGCACCCGATTTGTCCCTTCTAACCACCTGCCAACCTCCCAAACCAACTACCCTCTGTGGTCAAGGTTCTTCTGTTAGATGTTGGGGAAATGGCAGGTGGTTCTTATAATGTATTTCTTCTTGAATATGAAATTTGAGGCGTGCAATCTCTGCCCAGGCTGCCTGGAGCTGAGCCCTAAGATCTCCAATGGCCCAGCATGTAGGACAGTGTCCTAAATCCTGTAAGACTGTCCTTCTGAAAAGTGTTCCCCAGTACCTGCAGTTAATGATATCCATTCCAAATAAGTTGCTGGGTTAATAACCTGGTCAAAGTAATTAGAAGGAAGAAAATGCAAGTAGTTTGATTTTGTGTCTTGTTTTCGTATAACTTGTCATAACAAGTTAAATTACTAATGCCCTGTAAATGAGCTCACCTTGTGGATACCCCACTGATCCGCCCCTTCCTGCTTTGCCACAGAAAATGTCACGACTGTGGTACTGCATAAAAGGAGTGTAGTGTGGGGTGGTTGGGGATGGGGGTGGGTGGCTGGGCCCTTCCCCTGCCAAAAAAGAACAACCATGGATGAAAGAACAAGGAGATAAGAGCAGAAACAATCAGTCAACAACAAATGCAGTAACCCTGAAAGCTTATCCTAATGTTAGATAAAACTGTAAAACCTGTAAAGCACCACCTGTACTAATTTCAGAGAACATATACCCTGAAAGAAACACTTTGCTACAAAGAAAAATAAAGCAGTAACAGAACATATACCTTGCAAAAGACAATTTGAATCAGAAGATTACAGCAGTAATCTGTTAGCACACACCTGTATGCACACCTTGTAATAATGCAGAAGAAGGTATACCAGCAACAACAATTTGAATCAGAGAAAAATAAAGCAATGAAATGTTAGCAATAAACAGTAGCAATCCCTGTGAGTACAAAATAAAAGTAACAACACACAGTAAATCTGCTTAGCCAAAAGAAGTCTTAATCCTTTCCCTTGCTCTGGTAAGGTTATCTGCTCTGTTCTTTCAAGCAATCTAGAGGGAAGGAGCTGAAGTAAAGCTAGGTGCTTTGACCAGCAAACCAAGTCTTCTAGGGACCTACCGATCTGTTGTGATGGATTGCCATTCCTGGAGACAGTGGGTCAGCCTGCCCCTACTGGTTCTAGGGAGGCGACCTGAGCAGATTCCTCAGGGTGTCTGCTTAGTCTGAGGTATTGACTGGATGCTGGGGCTAGAGCAGTTAGTGCTTCTCCTGCTCCTGCTTCTGAAATAACCTCTTGGTTGTTGATACTGTGGATATGCCTGAGGCTAAAGAATGGCCTGCAAGGTCTGCCCCTGTGACCCCTAGTATGATGCTTTTGTGGGTAGGATCCTTCTTCTTAGCAGCAGCACTTTGATATGCTGTTTTGTATTCATCCATTTTCCTCATGTAAGCCTCAGTCTGCTGTCCAAACAGAGACGAAGGCTCACATAGGAAATCCATGGCCTTGGACTGAGTGTCTTGGGTCAGATTGGTAGTCCTAAACCAAGCAAATCTTCTCAATGACACTGAGGAAGCCATCTGCCTGGCTGCAGTATCATTGTTATCGACAGCCATTCTGAACTGGACTTTGGAAACCTCCATCCCTCTCTTGGCAGCTTCCTCCAGATCTGTAGCCATTTGAGTTGGCACTGACTTAGTAATCTGTAAGACAGTATCCCAGAGTGTCCTTTGAAACCTGGCAGCATATGCCATGTATGAAGCCTACCTGGTTGCCAGTGAGGAACCCAGATATATATTTTTGCAACAGAATCCACCTTTCTGGAATCCTTGTCAGGAGGATGGGATGCCAGGGGATACCTGCTTTATCATAGGCTGCTGCCTGTGCCACACCCTAAGTGGCTAGGGTGGCCAAACAGAAACTCGTTCCCACCCTTAGCCACCCAATATTTCTTATCCACCTTTCTATCAACTGGTGGAATAGAAGTAGGGGTATGCAGAATTTTCATCACCTGCTTCTTCAAGGACTGATGGATGGGGAGCAAAAATCTTTTGGGAGCCTGAACATCCATCATGTCCCTATAGTCCTGTTCCTCCTCCTCCTCATCGGTTGATTCCTGTGTGGGGAGGTCCAAGAACGAAGCCAACTGTTTAACAAATGTAAAATGAGAGGAAAAGTCCTCGGTTCCCTTGTCAGGGGAGTCAGGACGATGAGGATCCTGTGAAATGTCCGGGTCAATGGGTTCACCGTAGTCCTCATCCTCAAAATCATCAGCATCATCATAATCCTCCTCAAAAACATTCACCTCTGGTTCCAGTGAACTGGGAAGCAGAGTGGAACTTGAGGCCTCCAAACGCGGTCACTTTTGAACCTGAACCGGTGTTACAGGTTGAAGCGACTGAATTATTTTGATAGCATTTGCTATCTCCTCAGCGGTTGGAACCGGAGTACTCGGCTGCGGTTCAATCCCTGAATGCTTTTCTTTTCTCTTTCTCTTCCCTGCAGCTGCTGGGTTAGCGGCAGGGTCAGCAGGTTTCTTTCTAGTGGAAGAACCATCACCCTTGTCAGAGGGCTGATCAGCCAGTTCTTTTTTATTAGAAATCGGTTTGTCTTGTGCCAGTTCAGCAGCCTTTTCAGACATTCTCTCCTGCAGTCATTTCAAATGCCTATCAAGCATCGACTGAGGGAAATTTTAACTTAACAAAGGCGCTTTACCGACGGCAACAGTAATTTAAATTAAGCAAAATACAGTAATTTGCCTCGGTTCCTTCTTGGTTGGAAAAACTGAAGAGGAACCGAAAGACTAACAAAACTACACTAATCTAACTAATTCTACCTGTGAACCAAGGACAGTGCTTCAAAATCGAAAAACAAAATGGACTTTCAACATTTAAAATGAGAAATTATTTCTTCAGTCAAAGTGAAGGAGAACTCTCCGGAGGCGTCTTATTGAGACAAGCGAAGTAAAGAATCTGATGGTTGCAGGAAGTGCAACCAGGGACAGTGATTTGAAAACCGAGCTTGAGCCTAACATTCCACTATTAGTAGAGGTTCTATTAACCATTTCAGATCCGGGGCAGTCCTATGGTGAGACCATACTGCATTTTTCAGAATACAGTAAGATTTACTGGGGTTTGAAAAATAGATTTTCTCGTTTATCCCTCGTGCACCAAAACTAACATAACCGTATATTTTGTAGCACAATATAAACAGCTTACTAAGGTAACAGTTAAAAATTACAAGTAAATTCACTTCATTACAACAATTTGGATGGTGCATTTGCAAGCAATATAAGAACAAGCAAAAACTCTACAAAGTTGTGCTAGGTTTGTTGTATGCAACATGCAATAATTTATAATTTTACATATTTGTTTGCCATACAACAAATTTTCTTCTCACTCAAGTCTACAGATACAGTATGGAAGATTGCTCAAGGAATTAAAAGGCTGGGCCTGTAGTTCAATGGGCAAGCAGCCAGCTACTCCCACTTCCTGACCTATATAAGCAGTTCCTCTCAGCCTCCTTCTGCAGCATTATTTTTTTCTTTGCCAGCCAGAGGCTCTGTCAGTCTGTCTTCTGCTGCTGGCCAGGGCCTCCACCCCCCACCTTGCTGATCCTACTGGTCTCTGATGGACTTCTGTGCTTGTTTTCCTGTTTCTGGTTTGTTATTTGCCTCTGGCTGTGTGATTCATTCTGTCTTTTTTCCCTGTTTTCTGTGTTTTGTGTGTCTTTGGTCTTGTTTTTTTGGGGGGCTTTGTTTCTAAGCTCCTAGCCTATTGCTACTCCAGAGCTCATACTACATGTTCAGTTACTGACAACTTTCAAATTACTTGCAGTGCAACTGCAATCATTATCTGTGTGTTTCAGCTCAACCATTACCGGTCTCCATGCTGCGCATTCAATCAACCATAGCTGCTCTCCGTGCTGCACTTAATTGTTTTCACCTGATTCAGGCTCCTCTGAACCCTAGCTATGCAGCTCACTCATGCTCTTTCAACTCGTTCTACTTACCTCATTGCTGCAGTTTCATTGCATTGCCTGGTGATAGCAGTATGGTGTCTCCCTTCATTCTATATTTATTGAAGTTTACAATTCAGTGTACCCAATACAGATGTTGCTTTCTATGTTTGTACACTCTGTTATATTCTGAGGTCAGCTAAGCTCCTTCTGATGCTGTAAATTAGTCTCAATACCTGCATGTGGGTCTCGGCCCTTCCATTACTTTCTTGTTTTCCTACAGCAGGGACTTGGAGGTGTCTAGGGAGTCGTGGCCCCATGTGGCTAATTATTTATGTTCTAAATCCTGTCTCCACCACAAAAAATCCTCAAAGTATTTGTCATCTTTATTGACTTTTTGAATGCCTGTCTGTCTTGCCCAACTACTTACAGTGCTGCTCCATTGCTACTACATTCTGATGACCTATGTGCAGATCTGATTATTACCACTTCTTACTGACCTATGTGCAGGTTAGAATAATGCTACACTGCTTACTGATCTTCGTGCAGGTCCACTCTTGCTTACACAATCATTGCTTCATGTTCACTACTGCATCTGACCTTTGCAAGGTCTCAGCACTTAACACTCATGAGGTCTCAGCACTCAGTGCTCAGTCAGCTGCTCATCAGTTTCTGGAGCATGCTGGCCATATCATTCTGGTACAGGGTTACTGCAGCTGACAGTCTCGCTCTGTACCCAGAGTCCATGACTTGAGCAGGTAAAGCTTGGGGGCCCTCTCACCTGGCCAGCTTAGCTGTGGTTCCTACATCTGCTTTCTATTAACGGCATCACAGACTTTCATCATCAGAATTTCACCTCAGTGCCTACCACCATCCCCTTAGTTTCAGCCTCTGGGATGTCTGCTGCTACATTAACCTATGCTAGCAGCCACAAGGTCCTACCATTCCTTAGCTGAGAATGTCCTCACTCCAGATGGACCTTCAGTCATCAACCGTACCGATGGCACCTCAAGTTGTAGAAGTTAAGACTCAGCTGTAAAGGGGTGGGGCTCTCACGGGGGTCCCTATACCTGTCCAAGTGGGTTCGGAGGCACCCTTCAATGCTGTTCTCCCCATGACTGCCTCTGGTTCACCTGATTTGTGTTTTGGGTGAGTAGGTCAGGCAGTGCCTCAGCAGTCATTGCTCTTCCTCCTCCTGCCTTCGTTGCCCATTGTTATACAGTAGCACTTTCAACCTTCCACGGCATTCCCACTAGAGATTGAGTGAGAGTTTTCCACCAAATTGGAATATTTTCCAACTCCTTTTAATTGGTTTCAAATTGCAGCTGCAGACTGTTACTAAATAAAATATTCCAGCCTGGAGGAAGGCGACCTAGGCCTTGGATCACCAGAGATTTCCTCCTCAAAGGTTTGTTTTTTCTGTCCTCCATGCCTCAGGTCATAAATGTTACTTAGCTGTAGTTAGTGTTTCCTAGTTCTTTTAGGTAGGTTCTGCTGTTGGATGGAGGTGGATGGTGTCCATACTTGCTGTTCCCTCTCTCCTTAGGAGGTCCCCTCATTCTCTAGCAATACCCATCAAACTCATGCCATTGCTAACCTGCGTATCTCATTACATTATCAAGCTGCCTTATGCCTTGTCTACTACTATGCCTCACTGCTACTCATTGCTAACATGCTTCATACTCTGCAATTCTTTTTGGGGTTCCTTCCTAAGGTAAGGTCCTTTAGCCAAGGGAATCACCCACAGCACCTCTAGGGGTGGAACTCTCTTTGAGGGTCCCTTGCCTTTGGTACCCCTACAGGGTGGTAATTCCTCTGGAATGGACAGTGCAAACAGTCAAAACCAAAGTAACACAGTTGCACAAGCATAACACTATACTGGCTGTGTAAGCCATTGAATTGGAAGGCTGAGCCTGTAGTTCAGTGGACAAGCAGCCAGACACTCCCACTTCCTGGCCTATATAAGCAGTTCCTCTCAGCCTCTTTCTGCAACATTATTTTTTCTTTGCCCCACCATCCTCCCCTCTTCCTCCAGCAGCAGCATCTCTCTCCTTGGGTTCCTTTCTAAGGTACCTTTAGCCAAGGGAATTGTCCCATGGCACCTCTAGGGGTGGAACCCTCTTTGAGGGTTCCTTGCTTCTGGTACCCCTACAGGTGGTAATTCCTCTGGAATATAGACTGCGAATGGCCAAAACCAAAGTAAGGCAGTTGCACATGCATAACACTATACTAGCTGCGTAGGCCATTGAATCAGGGATGTATGACTAAATTTAGCAACACCATGTCACAAAATGGCAATACTGTCTGAAAAAGCAGTTAGTGTAAAACATTTTCCAAACTAGAACTACTGTACCTTTTTCCTTACTTAAAATCCCTCTTCAGTGACATATAGTAAACTTCAGCTTCATGGAAAACTACTGATGCAGAGTGTAGACATCTTAGAAATCCTGCATGCATGAGGCACATGTGAGCCTGATAACTAAACCAAGCATGCTAAGAGCCCATACAGGAAACATCATAAAACTCATATCATCACAGTCGATCTTCTGAAGGCTGTCTTGTTCTTTAAATACTGATCTGTCAGTCCAAAGACAGCTCATTTCAGATTAGTTCTGCAAAGAAAATGTGAGGTATGCAGCCTTGTTACTTCCACCCTTTACTATGTGTGGAGTATTGCATTTATGAATTAGGCTATCATGAAATGCTGGCCCTTCTTGATATAGAACAACAGTATCTTAATGCTGAACCACTAGTTATAGAATTAATAATTATTCATGTATATTAAGTGATTTTTAACAAAAAAGAGAAATACTTTAACCATAAGGACACTTTACCAGATCTGAGTCTTCTTTTCTGATCATTGTCAAACCCTGTTAATCTCTTGGTATTAATCCAATTCATATTAGCTTAATTTTGCAATTAGAAGCAACATTTAAAAAAAATGAGATTCTGTAATTAATAGAGATTCTAGTGTTTACTATAATTCAAGATAACCCACTAAATTAACCATAACTTTGTTATGCTGCCACCACAGTCTGGAACAAATGAACCAGCATCGTCTAGCAACTGTCATAAAACTCACAGAGGAAGATATTCTTAAATCATTCCATTCATTGCCATGCCATCACAATTAAAGTAGTCTTTTTTAGCAGACAACATTTCTGAGCCACTTTATTTCACCGGACTTGAAGCATCCCTGCCTGATAACAGTGACAGTTCTGATCCTATGTTTTAGTAAATGAGTTTGATATTAAGTTGGATGACCTGTACAAAAGTGTACCTTTTGTTAAAGGTTTAAATGTAGAAAATGAAAATGATATACCTACTGTCATTCTTGATCTTCCTAGATATCTTCACCATTCATTACTGCTTGCTCTAGCCGGAGGCATCAGATCCCTGTGGGAAACTTACAGCTTTAAGGTTTTCCATTTTTTTCTCTGGAGGAGGGGCCGATGTCGGGGACAGCATCAGCCTCGCAACTGACGTATTATGTGACACTCGCGGGTTAGCCGATAACCAGTGCCAGCCCCTCCACCACCTCAATTCTGCTCTCCGGAGAGAAAATCAGACATAGAGAAAAAAAGGAGGGGGAGCCCAAGGGACAGAAAAAGGAAACGATATAAACTAAAAAAAGGAATAAAGCCAGCCACAGGAGAAGGTGAGGGCTCTAAGGTTCTGGGTAGGGAGACCCTGACCACTGGGCAGGCCAAGGTGGAGGGTGAGAGGATGGAGAGGAAGGGAGGAGGAGGAGGAAGAAAAGGAATGAGAAAAAAGGAAAAAGAGAGAAAGATCAATAGATAGATAGAAAGAGAGAGAGAGAGAGAGAGAGAGAGAGAGAAGAGGCAGAACCCAATAGGAGAATCCTAAGAAGGAGAGTTCCCCTCTGTGGACCAAGAGAGAGAGAGAGAGGCAACCCACTTTATTCCAGGAGTGGAGGCCCCAGGTTAGTGGAATACAGGAGGGGTTTAAGAGGCCAAGAAGCTGTACAGGCTCCAAGATTCAAGGAGTAAGTGCCACAGAATGTGACTGACAAAGGGACAGAAAATCCCTGCCCCTCCCACTTAAGGGTCACCACACTCTTGGTACATGAAGAGAATGTGGGCACACCAGGATCTCTCCCCAACCTGTCTTTGCATAGGGGTGGGAAAGGGCCCACCCCAGGGCAAGAGCACCCCCCAGACAGGGGAGGGGGGTCACATGGCTAGGCAAGTCCTGGATCCCCAAGAGAACTGCCTGACCCTCTGAGTCTAACGCCACTGGTAAAGTGATGGGAGGCAGAGGACTTTTTATCCCCTTAAGAGGAGAGCAGAAGGCTTGGCAAGAAGGAAGTACGAGGGAACCTGGTCTCACAGGTGACCCAGAAGTGGGTGACCAATGAAGAGAACAAGGAGTGGCCCAAAGGCTTCAGATAGGAAGAAGAAGAGGGTCCACGGAGCCCTTCTGATGAAGACAGGGACTCAAGAGACAGGTGCAATCCAGTGCTCAAGGACTCAAAGAGAGAAATGGGAGACAATAAAGCCCCAGAAGAAAAACAGGGAGGAACTCCCAGCCCATGCAGCTGCCCTGAAGGAGTCCCAGCCAAGGCTGTGTGGGGCTCTGGAAACCCTGGCAAAGAAGAGAACTTAGCTGCCAGTCTTCTCCCAATGCTCCAGGAAGTACCAGCGAAGGAGGGCAAGAGCCCTGCTTGTCTTCTCTCTAGAGGTGCCTCTCTACGGCCAGAGGAAGACTTAGGGAACCTAGAGGTGCCTGCAAAATTAGATCCACAATTGGCCTCAGGCAGGGAGAAAGCAAGCAGGGAGGAAGCACTGCCCAGAAAACTGGGGCTGAAGAGGGGAAGGTGGGTGGGAAGCAGTAATGAATGGTGAAGGTATCTAGGAAGATCAATTATAGTAGGTACGTAATTTTCATATCTTCCTGAGATCAATCTTCACAATTCATTACTGGTGGGTGAGTACCAAACACCACAGCTGTGGCACTGGTACCTCCCTTTGAATCTTCCCTCAGCCTCCTGTGGGGGAAAAACACTGAGAGGAAGGGGCCCCTCACAGGTCTGGTGAGGCCCAAGACCAGTCAGGGTGAGGCAGAGACTCCCAATGCCTGGGAGAAGGAAAGCACCCTGCTAACTTGCACCTAACCCTAAAAGAAAAAAAGAGGCCCCTTGGAAGGAGAGAATCACCCTGTGCCAGGCCAGCGGTGATAACCTGGAAAGCAAAGCCATGTTGTTTACCTAATGCATACTCCAGTTCCTGCCAGTCTGGAAGCCATCTCATTGGTATGATAAGATGCCCTTGCTTGGTGCCTCACTAGCTCCAGACCACATGCAGAAAGGCTGATGGCCTCCCTAGTTGTCTCTGAGTCAGGCAAGGATGCCAGAAGCTGTCCCAGCATCATCCAAAGGTGCCTAGTGTATGAAGCCTGGTGTGCCTGGTACACTGAGACACACAGAAGTAGGCACACCACCGAGAAAGCCCTTCTACCCCAGTGGTCAAACTCAGTTAAGTGGAACTCTGGGGGGCAGTAATGCCTTGGGCAATGATGCCTGGAGGGGGTATCCAGGAGCTCCACTCCTGAGGAAGGGTGGGGCATACCACCTGGAGACCCCAGGGTTGTGCAATACCTGCGCTGACAGTCCCTCAGGGCTGAACAGGAGCAGAGGGATGCTGCCAGACCCAATGTGATGTCTCCGTGAAGGGACGAGGCCATGGAGAGATGATGAGGTTTTCAGCACTGAACTCTCCAAGGAAAGCGTGCATTGCATGGTCAGGGTTGTGACTTCCAAAATGGGAGAGATGGCGCTCCCCTAGCATCCCCAACAGGAATCTCTGATAGCTGGTGATATCAGCGTCTGAGGACAGGTGAACAGAGGGATCCTCTTCCTCAGGGTAGGAAGATAAGGAGGCTGAGGAGCCTGGTTCAGAGTCAGGGGCAACTAGAGGCTCAGGTCTAAAATGATCTTGTCTAGGACTCTAAGATAGTGAGAGAAGGCAGTTGCTGATGCCCTGAACTGTTCTCAGGTTATTGGCCCCGAAGGGCCATAGAGACCTGGGAGTGTAGGAGGAGGAGGAGGAGACAGAGGATTAGACAATGAAGGAGAAGTCTGACAAGCCAGAGCAGGACCTCTGCTTGGGCTATGAGTCCATGCAGGGAACCCCTCATGAAGGGGGCTGCACAACTCACCCATTGCAGGATGCCCAACTGGACAGCAGCAGCTAAAGTGGCACCCATCGGAGAGGACCCCATGATAGGGTGATCACAGCCAGTCTGTCCCTTGTGGGTGGCCCTTGGTCCCACCTGTCACAGACCTTACTGGTTCCAGGGAGAGAAGGGTCGGCACTGCAGCTCCTTCCAGAGCCACCAATTGCCATGGAAGAGTGCCTGCATGCCAACCTTGACCTCCCAACCCCACCTCACCAGATAGGGACCTGCTCCTTGGTTGGCCCCTAGTACTGAAGAAAAGGGGCTCCAAGTCAACTGCAGTACCAGAAACAGTGCCAGAATCCATTTTGGAAACCTACCCAGCACTGGAATCTAATTTGGCACTAAGCATGGCATTGGAACCAGACCTGGCACCAGGGTCAGTGCCAGACCCTAACCCAGTATCACTCTCCATGCTGATCCACTCCCCAGCACCAGAATCAGTGCTGGCAGTGTCCCCAGTGCTACAAGCAGCACCGGAGGCCACAGAGGAGATGGCCCCAAGGACAGACCCAGAAAGAGCAGTGTCTAACCCTGTAGTACCAGAGACCAAATGGCTGGGTGTAGAACAGCAACGGGACTCCTGGGAGTTGGGCATCCAATCAGGGTCATCCCAATCCTCTTCTTCCAAAGAGGAAGAGATCAAGGAGACTGCCAAAGAGGCCATCCCTGAAATTCTCCCAGTACTGTGAACAGCACTGGAAGGGGACCCAGTACTGACAGCAGCACCTCCTTGCTCACCAGCACCAAGGGAGGTGTTGGGAGCTGAAACAGCACCAGCCGTTGGTACCAAGGGCTCTGCCTGCTCAGACTAAGCATATAGCTGTGACCATAACACCGGGGGATTCATGCTTCTGAGGTGGCAACGGACCATGAGGGGTGCTCAGCTGACCCCAGGAGGAGTCCGACTGTCCACCTGACCTCTTACACAGGCCTCCTGTCTCAGCAAGACTAGAATCAGAAGAAGCCTGCTCCCCCTAGGTACTTATAGTACCGGAGAGACACCTGAGAGCAGGGCCCAAAGTCCTGACCAATACTGCCCTTTGAAGGTGGGAGGATTCCGACCCACTTTCAGTGCGTGCAATTCGGGGACTTCAGTGGTCCATGGAGAAGCAAGCATCGCAGTTGTCCATGTTGTGTGATGGATCCAAGCAGGTTAAGCATTGATTATGGTGGTCCATCACAGTCATCGGCCTGCCACAGGTGCAACAATGCATAGGGGCATGCCCCACCTTTGATTTTGAGGAAGGCCCCGAACTGGACGTAATCACACGTGGAAAAACAAAATAAGACACAGGAACAGACTTGGTACCATAGAACTAGAAAGGAAACAATAAAAAAAAACATTTTTACCAGATTTCTGGTGTCGCAGGATGTCTACGGCGTTGAGTGAATGGCAGCAGCAGAACTGTGCAGTAGAAAATTTGGTATCAGCTTCAGCTTCCCATGGGTGATGCACCTCGAAGGTGGAAAAAGAACTGAGGTGGTGGAGGGGCCAGCGTCGGTTACTAGCTAACCCATGAGCACCACGTAATACATCCACTGCGAGGATGGCACCATCTCTGACATCAGTCCCTCCTCCAGAGAAACATCTGAAAAGCTTAAAGCTGTAAGCTTCCCTTAGGGGTCTGGTACCTCCAGCTAGACCCACCAGTAATGAATGGGCAAGATCAATCTCAGGAAGATCTTGTGAGTTCATTCACTATACATATTTATTCCTGTCATATATGGTGTTATCATTTTTCTGCAAATGTCCTTCAGTCCTCATTCATTCATGGAAGCAGCAGTAATCTTTTTCTCCTCTCATGCATTATTGAGTAGTACCCTCACCTGGGTCACTTATTTATTAAGCAGCTGAGGCACAAGAGAATAACTGCTGATCTCAATGTCCCTTAATGTGTTCATGCATAAACTACACAACTTACAAGCCACCCATTAACCCTTTGACTAAGCCATGAAGTGAATACCCTTTCCCCATTAACACATCATGCCCTTGTGCTCCAAAATGTTCCCTGACAGTTCTCCTCCTTTATTTTATTTTTTTACTTCTTTTTAGCTTACAGTTGCTCTGCTCCATCTGAAATTTCAAACTGCTGGGACCACAGCCACATTGTGTGAACACTCACACGCTGTTTTGTGATTAAGTTAATTTATCGTAATTTACTGTATATGAAATGAGCATAAGATACTGCAGGCCAGGATATGGTTCAAGTGCAAGAATATGAGACGCCTTTATTCAGATTTTGTTCAAGGTTGTTCTAGAAAAGGCTGAGAGTTAGACTGCATGAGAACCAACAACTATATTACTGTGGGTCACTACATTTGTAAACGGGTTCCTCATTTCTTGACTGACCCCAAATCAGCATTTATTGAATTGCAAGTAATGTGCAGCTCACGAGAAGTCAGTTATGTGCCGAATATTCTGCTAGGTCATGTCACTCAGTTGACCAATACCCAGGGCCAACACCCGGGGGGAGCAAGAGATGCAGTTGCAGTAGGACTGCACTCTAGGGGCCAACACTTCTGCAGACAAAAAAACTGTTGTAATTTGGGCATACCTCTCAACTGTTCCTGATTTTCAGGGACATGCCTGATTTTGCCTCAGAATTTTCCTCTGTCCCTCGTAAAATTTGTCTTTTTGTGACTGAACAGTAGGGATTGTAAGCAAAAAATAATGTCAAACATTAAAGTTATAGACTTCTTGTTCTTCAGAAAAGGCATCTTACACTAATCCCCTTATTCTATCAGGCTTCTGGGTAAATATTATCAATTTTTAAGACGTCTCCCTGATTTGGGGTCTTTGTCCCTGATTTTTTAACTCTTGTCCCTGATTTGTGAGTCAAGAGGTTGAGAGGTATGAATCTGGGTATTGTGGATTTGTATCTGAGGCTGCAGGTGCCTGTGCTTCTGTAAACAGAAGCAGTGTTGTGATTTGAGTATCGTGGATCTCTATCTCCAGTGACGAGTGTGCATGTCTTGTGGTGTGCATGCAGCGGATACAAATCCACAAAGGTAGCACATCAGTGCTCCTGCAGTTGTATCATCTATAAACAGCTGCACATTGTTTGTCTTACCTGATGATGGCTGTCTGTGGTTGCTTGCGTGATCTTTTCCTTTTGCTGCTTGTGGGGTGTGGGTGGGGAGTTAGGATTGGAAACCCTAACACCACATTTCCCTACTTTTGTGGCATTAAGTTGAACTCTAACCAATGCATTACGCTAATTAATTGCAAATAATTTTTATATACTTCAGGCTTTCTGTGACTGAGTCTTTTAAGATATAGATAACTTGGCGTAAACTGGCAAGTCTTTGATCCATTTCCAAAGAGACAGGCTACAAAGCTATCTTATCTAAAGCAACTTGTTTTCAGTTGTGACTAAGGGTGGGTCATTTGTGTTATGGGATAGGGCAATGTACTATATGAACAGTGGCTCTGGTGAGATTCACACTTAAGGAAACCCTGAGTGAGAGTTAAGCTGAGTGGTAGCAGGATACTGTACCAAGGTGACCATTCAGACATCTGAAGGGTTGTGAAAACTGATAGTACAGTGGAGAATCAGTCTGTGACAGGTGTCACAAATGCACCCAGCAGGTCAGGCCCTCTGCTCCCACAGGTCCAACCTCTGAGCACAGTAATGTGAACAGGTAACAGACAGGGTAACCCTCCTGTCTGCTTGTGAGTCTGAATCACCTTTGGTCTCAAGTTCTGGGGGGCTTCAAACTGTGAACCTTATGCTAGCATACCCAAATGTACAGGCGCAGATAATCTTCTCTTCGGGAGGATGCAAGATATCTTTCACCTAAGGGCACCTAACCAGGTATCCAAAATGAACCCTTAAAACTCTATAAAAGACCTTAGGTATATTCTAACCTTTTCCCAGTTTAGTAACATCATCAAGCTTTGAACAGTTTTGTCAGTCTCAACCTTCTATACGTCACATGCAGAAAGAACTTTGAAGACACACCAGGCAGTCTTTTTAAATATAAAGGGTACTTTACTTAAAGATAATGAAAGCATGAAAAATGTAAACACAGAACAATATATCAAAAAGCATACAATCACTTAAAAGAACAAGGTTAAAGTGTAAAACATAAACTCCTACCACAAAACAATTAGACTTTTTCTATCTATTGTATTACCTCTATAGTGTTTATAATTAGAACCTGTTTCTTAAGAGCCCAAAAAGATATGTCTCTAAGATCAGACACAAGTCCTAGGTTAAACTGTGTCTCTCTCACACACCCCTTCTATGATGCCATCTAGCTCCTCCTTTTACAATATAAAAATTATATAAACAATGATCTTCCAGTCAGGAGATATTTTAAATAATGTGACTTCATAGATACATACCTGTAGATACATAGAAAGTATCGGCAGATAAGGGCCTACGGTCCACCCAGTCTGCCCATTTGAGCTTGTAAATTCACTTTATGTTTTCCTAGAAGTCTGTTGCCCCTTACCCCTGACCTCCAGAATTCTTTATGTCTATCCCATGCATTCTTAAATCCTGTGATTGTTTCAGCCTCAACTCTTCCTCTGGCAGGGTGCTCCACTTGTCCTCCACCCGCTCTATGAAAAAATTCTTCCTCTTGTTTTCTCTGAATCATCGCCCCTTCAACTTCATCCCATACCCTCTAGTCCTGGAACATCTTTTCCACTTAAAAATAGTGTATTCCTGCACCCTGTTCCTCCCTGTAAGATACTTGTATGTCTCTATCATACTATCATATTCCCCCTCTCCCTCCTCTCCTCCAGGGAGTACATGTTCAGTTCCTTCAACCTGTCTTCATAGGACTTGTGGTGCAATCCATGTACCATCTTTGTTACCCTCCTCTGAACCTTCTCTACCCTGTCTATGTCCTTACGTAGGTAAGGTCTCTGGCCGGATGCACAAAACTTGGCTTATCACTAGCCTAAATATATGGTCTTAGGATTTAAAATTGGTCTTGTCTAAGTCTCGCAAGTAAGACTGTTGCAGGATTAAAAAACAGTCTTGACTAACCTTAGACAGGTCTTACCCTGTTGTTGCCTAGCAACATAGACTCAGCTTTAAACTGGACTTACTGTACACTGCTGAAGAGAAAAAAAAAATGGCTGTCAAGTACAATACTGCAGAGAGGTATGTTGTTGACACAGTTTAAGTGCATTAAACTGATACTGGTAATGTGCAGTGCATTACTGATGATGATCTTTTTCAGATAGTTTTTTTTTTGTTACTGCCTATGATCTTTGAACTTATGTCATTTGTTTCCTATACTTGTTTGATGTTCATGACGCTGACCAAGAATAACTTGTTACCCAGATGGAGATGCTCAGTGTGGCTTTCATATTGGCCCAAAAGCTCCAGTGTAGCACTCTCCCACCCTCCTGACATACTGGAGACCCCTTCATACTCATCCACCAACATACTCATTCTTGCCCCTCATACTCACCCCCCATCTTCACTCCCACTTCTATGCTCAGTCTCCCCCCATCTCAGCCCCTGCCCTGCAGCTCATACCGAGCCACTCAGAGCTGGGAGCAGCAGCTGTGGTGAGACTTCTTCTTGTTCGCCATAAGAAGCACCCACCCTGCTCTTGCCTATGACTACTGCAGGCATTATTTAGGTACAATAAAACCCAGCTGAACACTTTAAACTTAGCTGCCCAGCAGCTTTAAGTGAGGGCAACCACACTCGTCACCTGAGTCTGCATCAAAAGGCCCTATGTGCGCAGAAGCTCTGATGTGGCTCAGCTGTCAGAAGGTTCTCGCTGCTTTCCACTTCCGACTCTACGCTGTTTAACTGCCACAAGTGTGGTTCACTATATGACAGTCTCCCGACCGCTGTGTCTCCAGTTTCCAAGCCCCTTGGTGCAATTAGGTCTGCCACTGTCCAGAGCGGTGTCTTGGGTAGATGGAGAAAGGAGCACCTATACTGGCCTCCTTCCCAACAAGCTCCTGCTCCCATAGTATGTGAATTTTCTGCCGGAGCGACGACTTGCGTAGGTGAAGGGAGACACTATTATACTGGCCTCCTCCACTGTCCACAATAGATCCTGTCCCCCCTCCCAGCTCCCGCCCACATGGAGCAGGCCACAGCCTGAGCTCCATAAGGGCTGGGAGTAAAAGCTGTCACTGTCACTTTCTGTCAGTAGGCCATGCTCGTCAAGGCCAAGTGCAGCAGTGCCCAAAGCATGCCCTCTTCATGGTGTATCTTGCTGCCTGCCTAAACAAATATATCACAGCATTTCACCGCCAAATCATGCAACAGTATATTTGGTGCAAAGTAGGCAAAATGTTGGGACAGTAACATAGTTCAGTACATTGTGTAAATCAGTGAAGTTCACCAAGGGTGCTGTTAATAAAATAGTACAATTTTCACATTCATTACTAGTGATCTTTACATTAAAGTTGTAGTACTGAATGTGTGAGGATGCTGTCATTTTGGACATGGGGTCTTTGATGAGGTAAAATGGGGAACAGTATTGGGGACTATTGATTACCCCCCCACACTATACCCCAGGAAAAAGATTGTTTTAATACATTTGCCACTAGGAAAATGAGCACCAGGGTATTATATACATTTCTAACTCCCTTTGACAACTCCAGTATCTGGATCACTGATAATAAATTATTTTAATTATTATGTGCCGCTAACCCAAAGTTTCCCAAATCCCCCCCCCCCCAGGCTACTACTTATGATTATTGGCAAGTAGGCTGTTGTGTCAGTGGTCTGAGTCCTCCACAAACAGTACTTTCTCTTCGCTGTTTCTGTTTACTACTTTTCATTCTTTCCCTATAGCTCTGCCTTAACTATAAGTATTTGTCTTAATCTGCTTTCTTTAACTGCAACTTTGTCCTATACCCCTCTCCGCTTTGTCTCTGCTCTCCTTACTGTACTTTCTCCATATTAACCTGTTTTTTTTTTCTTTCCTTTAACAGGTCTGGCATGATGCTGACTACTTCCCCATCAGATAAGTATTGTTTTGCATCTAACCTGTCCTTCCTGTTTACTCCTCAAGAGCTATTGATCCTTTGTGACCTCTTTCCTACATTTTATTTTACAGGTCCACTGGACAACATCCCTTCAAGTCCTACTTCTTGCTCCATAACACTCAGGTAAGAGACTCTCTACATATTACCTTCACTGGTTGGGTTTACTGTAATGGTTTGGTTGTTTCCATTGGGGTGTGTGTGTGTGTGTGTGTGTGTGTGTATTAAGTTTAGACATACCGTAGCACTTTTTTTTTCCATAAAGCTTTTTGCCTTTGCAGTTAATGCAGGTGGGCTGTCAGTCCTGCCCCCACATCTTCCATCTGGCACTCACCTCCCTCAGACTGTCAAACCCAAAGTCCCCCCATGTTGGGGCTGGGGAAGGGGAGGGCTGTCCTCCCCCCACATGGTGATTCCCATCCAGAATTGGTCCAGGTGGTGGCACAGGATGGAAGTTGGTGGGCAGGGCTTTATGAAGCATACACAAACCATTTTTCCATTTTCTCCCCTTGGAGCCCCTGCCGTGGTGGTACCTAAGAGTGTACACCTGGAGGCACACATGCTATGGAACTGTGGTCCCTCCCTTCGGTGTCGCTCATGCTACTTGTATATGGCTGGTTGGAGGCTAGGAAACACCGTACCGCTTTCAACAAGTGGTTGAAAGCATGGTGTAGGGAGGTAGGCCAGATTGGGGACTGGTGTCCTATCTGGTGGGATAGAGTCCTGTACAAGAGAGAGAATGGCCTCCATCCATCCATGAGTGGAATGGCAGTCCTGGATGGAAGGTTTAAATGATGCTTTGATGGGTTTTTAAACTAGTCAATGGGGAAGTCAGTAAAATGAGGGAGGTAGTGAATGTCACTCTTCCCCCCCCCCAAGAAAATGAAGGCGCTGAGAGGAGAAGTCTAGGTGAAATAAATTCACTGGGGGTAGACAAGCATAGGGATAAGGGCGAGGAAAGGACCTGGGGCCAGCTGTACAAAGGGTCAGGAGGTGTATATAAGGCTGACAATTGAAAGAAATAGGGTAGACAGAAGGAAGACAGAAAGGGGGGACAGTACCAGGGGCAAGAGAAGGGCAAAGGATTTAATCAAGAAGGGAGGGCAATGCAGTTGAAGAGAAGGACAAAAATAATGAAGAGCCATGTGTGCCAATGCAAGGATCCTAGGAAATAAAATTCCTGACCTTGGAGCAACAATTGCAGAGGGATCTGTGGACCATAACATGAAATCATGGTGCATCAATAACCACAACTTGGATTTGGCCATTTCAGGGTACGTCATGTTATGGAAGGACATGACAGGGAGGAAGAGGGGGGTGTTTTATATATGACAGAAGGCATAAAGGGCACAGAGATACAGAGACAGCAGGGGAGAAGGAAGGGCTTCAGGTTCTTTGGGTCAGGTTAGAGACAGGGGCGTGATTCTCAAAGCTCCTGGAGCAGTGCAAGGGCCTTGTGTCAAACGATGCCCTGGAAGCCATTCTCAAAGGCAGCCTGCGTCCATCGCAAGTTGCCTGCCCCAAATGGGGCTTGCACCGCCTATGCACCACAAAATGGACTGTGGCATTGGGCAAGGGTGTATATGACAGATGAAGGCTACCACATTTCCGAATGTCCAATTCTCCAAACTCACACAGAGGGAGAATTTCCTTGGGAAACAGAACAAGAAAAAGTACGGTCACGTGGCTTGATGTCCATCCTGGGATGCATTTCCAGGCTCCGAGGGTGTCACCCCAGTGCACTGGATCCATTGCCTGGTGGTGTGTAAGAGGAGCTCGCCATCTCCCCACCACAGGGGGCAAGCTGTGGGAGTGTCGCTGAGGTGAGTGCCTCGATTGGAGCCAGGGGTGCACCAGGAAAGCAGCCAGATGTGGGCCGACCATGAGGGGGGATAAAGAAATAAAAATAGAAAAAAACACTACAAACAAATGGTATGGTATATACCAAACTACATAATGGATTGCAGTAGAGCAACACATTTATAGTGTATGGCAATGGAAGAACAGTGGGGGAAACTAAAAGGAGCCTAGTGGAGGTAACTAACCAATGCCTTAGGATAGTGGCCAAAGGGAAAATAAGAAGGAAACCACTATGGTTCTCTAACAAGGTAGCAGACAATGTAAGTGCTAAAGGAGCAAGTTTCAGAAAGTATAAAGGAACCCAAAGGAAAGGAGAACAGGGAGGTGTACACTGAATGTCTAAGAGAAGCAGGAAAGGTTGTTAGGAGAGCCAAGGCACAGAGAGAGGAGGATTTAGTACGGACTGTGAAAAAAGGGGACAAGACATTCTATGGGTACATCAGTGATAGAAGAAAAAGGGGGGATTGTGAGGCTTAAAGGGGAGGAGTGAGAGTGTAAGGAGGGGGATCCAGACAAAGCAGAAATACTGAACAAATACTTCTGTTCAGTATTCCCTATAGAAGGAGGGGAAGAAGAGACAATGGGGGGAGGAAGAAGTGGGCACCAGTCCATTCACAGTGGAGAGAGTTCTGAAGGAACTCACAAAGCTGAAGGCGGATAAAGGCATGGGGCCAGACTACATACACCCGAGGATATTAAGGGAGCTGAGAAGGGAACTAGCAGTGCCTCTGACCCCCTGTTCACAAAGTCACTCAACACAGGCATGGTTCCAGAGGACCGGAGGAGGGCTCATGTAGTCAAACCGCACAAAAGTGTCAATAGGAAAGAAGCAGGAACTACAGGCCAGTCAGCCTCACCTCAGAGGTGGGGAAGATCATGGAGATACTGCTGAAAGAAAGGATAATGGCACCTCTGGAATCCAGAGTGCCCAGGATCTGAGGCAACACGGTGACTAGGGAAGTGAATCGAGATTGGCAGTAGACATCACCGACCTAGATTTCAGCAAAGCCTTTGATACCATCCCACAGAATGCTGTTAACAAGATGAGTAGTTTGGGCATGGGGCATAAGGTGATACATTGGGTTAGGAACTGGCTGATGAACAGAAGACAGAGAGTGGTGGTAATTGGTATCCAATCTAGGAGAGAGAGAGTGACCAGCGGAGTACCACAGGGATCAATACTGGGACCAGTCCTGTTCAGTGTCTTCATTAGTGACATTGCAGAAGGGCTGGAAGGAAAGAAGCTGCCTATTTGCAGATGACACCAAGATCTGCAACAGAATGGATACTCCAGAAGGGGTGCAGAAAATGAAGCGGGACATGGAGAAGCTTAAAAGATGGTCAGAGGTGTGGCAACTGAGGTTCAATTCAAAAAAATTGTGCAAGATAATGCACCTGGGTAGGGGAACCTGGAGAGCTACAGAATGGGAGGGTGCTGACTGTCACCAAAGAGGAAAGGGACATAGGGGTTATCATATCTGATGACCTTGAGGTATCAAAGCAGTGTGCAAAGTTTGCAGGAGGGCCAGTGGCACGCGGGGTGCACAGGCATTACTAGCAGGAGGCAGGAGGTGTTGATGCCATTGTATAAAACACTGGTAAGGCCTCACCTGGAGTACTGCATGCAGTACTGGAGACCACATGTGCGTAAGGACATAGATAGGGTTGAGGCTATCCAGAAAAGGGCGACAAAGATGGTGCATGGCTTGCATCACAAAACATATGAGGAGAGACTGAGTCCTCAATATGTACACACTTGAGAAGAGGAGAGAAAGGGGGGACATGATAGAAACTCTCAAGTACCTCAAGGGAATAAACAGTGTGCAGGTGGGGGATCTTTCCCAATGTAGAAAAGATATCAGAATGAGGTGACACAATATGAAATTGGAGGAGGTAGATTAAGAGGTAACATGAGGAAGCTTTTCTACACAGAGAGGGTGGTGGACACTTGGAAGAGTCTGCCACAAAAGGTGGTGGGGGGGCAAGCACAGTGGAGGGGTTTAAACATCCCTGGGACAGGCACAAGGGAACATTGGGTGGGGAGGGAGTGATGAAAAGCCATTGATCACTTAGGGTCAGTGACAGCATACAAGTTTAGGGCTCATGGGCAGACTCGATGGCCTAGTGGTCCTTATCTGTCAACAATTTCTATGTATCTATGGTCCCATGTCATTCTTGGCTGAAATCAGTGGAGCGTAAAATATAATTCTGCTGCAACAGTGACGTTGCTACTGAAGCAGAATGACTTTTCATTATGCTTGCAGTAGCTACATCACAGTAGAACTCTCCTGTTCAGCATGGTTCATTGATTCTGATGGCAGTTGAACTAATGCACAAGAGAGCCGACACCGATCGCACATCCCTGAAGAGCATCTCTCTGAGGACAGACGCTGGCTGCGCTTAAGGAAAAGTGAGCCTGTCTTCATTTTTAAGGACCATACACTGTGTGAAATAGTGTATGGTGGCCCCATACTCCAAGGCTGCTCTTTATCTCATGGTTTCCATGATGACAGAGAAACCTCTTTAGCTTTGCTCTCAAGGTCCTCCATCACAGAAACCACTTGGTGTAAGAATAGCCTTGTTGTGTATGGCGCTGTACTACTATCCTATATCTCCACACGTGTGGTAAGACCTTTATAACTAACTCGTGGCTTTGACATTCATAAATTATGGGTCTTACCACTCACTAGTGGAGATGTGTTATACCACTGTAGTCCACTATGTATTCTCTATATCTATATTTTGGTTTAACTATAGCGCTTTATTTATTTATTTATTTTATTTTTTTATTTTATTTAGTTTTTGTTGACCGGGTAAGTGCATTAGACAAATCCTGCCTATTTTCAGGCATGACCGGGGAGGGATACAGATGAATGTCAACTGACCTTGAATTAGATTAAGCTGTTGCTGGTATTTTAGTGAATGAGGAAATTTGGCCAGGACACCAGAAATCCCCCTACTCTCTTTGGCTATCTGTTGGAGAATGGCCACTTCTGAAACACACTTGAGGGAGATGGATGTTGGTGGTGCAGAGGAGCAGGCCTCCTCTTCTGTACCTACTGCTCGAGAGGCTGCTGTTTCAGATGAGGATTTTCTGTCACTGACATGCCTGTGGATTTTTGATGCAGCTATGGAGGATGAGCGTGGCGTCGCTTCACCTACTGAGAGTGGCGTTCCTGTTGGAGGTAACGATATTGCCCTTGCTGAAAAGGAATGACTATTGGCACTGCTTTTGGAGAAGAGGGCGTTGCAATGTCAGAAATCTACTTTATTGTCTGAAATTGCTGCACTGCATTTGGTTTCCTTACCTGCTTCTTCCCTTGCCTCCAGTTCTGTTTCATCGCTTCCTAGTGACATGGTGTTTCAGAGCGATGTTTGCCTGTTGGATCGGATCTTTCTGTGTTGGCTGGCAGTAGTGTGCATCCTGTAAATGCATGCCTAAAGCCACTTGCTGTACTTCTCATCCTAGTTTGAGCGTGAGTATCTCCCAACGCTACCTAAATGCCTCAGTATGCATGGTTCTGTTTTGTTGCCTAAGGGGCCAGTTCTTCCTGAGGTGTTGGTTCTTCTCCACCACGGACGACAGAACAGTGTAGTGTTTCTATTTTAAATCAGACTGCAGCTGTTTCTTTGCCTGTGGGGTCCGAAGCTTCTGGTGGGTCTGCTTCTTTCATTAACCCCCTCCTCAGGCAGGATAGTCCCCTGAAACAGGCGGTATTGCTGGGGCTGGGTTGCTTTGGCAAACAGGACGGTAAATGGATACCCAATCCTAGCGATGCTGCTGTGCAACGTTATAATCTTGTCCCACATTCTGACCCTGATACATTGCCTAGGCCTTCTACATCTGTTACCCCTGTACTTCCTGAGTCTGGGGTCAATGTTACACATGTTATGGATATCAAGGGGAAACCAGTGATGGATTTGCATGATGGTGGTTTGGACCTTCCTAGCTCTTCTGTCACTGAGGCTTTTCGACTACACCCTACGGTTTCCAAAGCTCCTGTCCCTAAAACATCTGCTTGGTTTAATCTCAAGTTTAAACTGGCTGACTCGTTCTCTAGCAAGGGTGAACCTGCCCCTCGGAAGAACGCTGTTCGTTTGATATATAAGGGGTCTTGGAAGAACAGCCTGATAGATTGTATATTGCTAGACAATTACTTAAGGGTTCCTGAATTTTGTTCCTCTGAAATCTATACTTATTCACATTGGTAGTTCTAATTATGATATCAGCTTTAAATCTATTTCTAATTTAAGAAATTTTGGACCCTCTATAATGAGGTCAAAATACTCCTCTATGGTACCGTTTTAGCAGTTCCTTTAACTAAGCCTGCTATTAAATTAATTACTATTATGTTCTGTAATGAAGGTGTGCATATTAAAGACATTCTTTTTTGGTTGCGGAAAAGGTGTGACGTGTTGGATAAACCTGTTCCTATTCTTGATAGTGAACAGATCTGGAATGGTGGATGGAAATTAAGGGTGAAACTTTTTTCTACAAATAATGGGCCTGTACATCTTCCCAATAGTTTTTTTTCTTGGGAAGGATAGGGGTAGTTTGTTTTACTTTGGCCAGCCTAAAACTTGTTTTAAGTGTGGGTCTCAGACACACCTTAATACGGCTTGTGATACCCCTAGATGTATTCGTTGTTTTGAATTTGGTCACCTGGCTGCTGATTGTCTTAATTTGTTCAAGTGTAAATTATGTGAGCAGACTGGGCATGGTTATGCTAAAAGTCCTTGGATGTCCCATAATAGGATGATTGTCCTTCCACAAAGGTTTGATTAATTTGGACAACATGTTCAAGCTACTAAGGTGGCAGCCACTGAAGGAGTTGACCCTTGAACCCCTTCGGTTCCCCCTTTGGAGGCTTCCCTGGTGGTAGAGGGAATTGAACTTGATGCGGCTCATGCTGGTACTAGTGAACAGGACCAAGTTGTTCACCCTGGGGCTTCTACTGTCCCTTCCAGTTCTCCTGTACCATCCACCTCTGTCCCTTTCACATCTCCTGATCCAACTGCTTCTGTCCTTCCAGCCCTGGGTAATTCTGGTGTTTCTGATATCCCCCCCCCCCAACTCTCAGCAGCCTTTTAAGAAGGTTACTGCTAAAAAACATAATAGGTCTGGTAAGGCCATTCTGTCAAACTCTTCCCCTTTGGCCTCTTCTTGCCATACTTGGAAGACTGGTAATCAGTTTGTGGTATTGACTCCTGGGATGAGTCTGATGGTGACGATTCTGACTGCTCCTCTAGAGCTTCCACAGTCACTGACTTTACTTCAGAAGGCGAGGATGGTGAAGTTAAGACTGTGGAAACTAGCTTCTGAAGGTCCAGGCATAGGAGGGTGGTTAAGGCCCCTTAATGATTTTTTCTTGTTTTGGTTTGTTCTTTCTTTTCATCTCTTTATGGCATCCTAACAATTTCCACTCTTAATGTTAATAGTATTAAGAGTCATAGGAAAATGGTGACTATCTTGACCCTTTTACAACAACATCAAGTTGATATTTTTTGCATTCAGGATACTAGGCTGAAAACATCTCTAGATGTAAAACTTGCTGATAACCTATGGTCCAAGGCACCACCTTCTGGTCTATTGGGGAATCAACTTGTGATGGGGTAGGGATCTTGTTTACTAATTCAGAGTTAAAAGTCTCAGATTGGTGGCTATTTACCCTGGTAGAGCTTTATTATTAGATATTAATTTTAGGGGTGATAGATTTATATTGATTACCATTCCGCCCTCAGACCAAGGCTCAGCGGTGGCATTATTGACTGATATTCAACCTTATCTTCACACTTCTTGACTAGTTATTTGGGCAGGTGATTTCAATTGTGCTCTGAGTACCTCAGATTGGGGTTTGAAAACTTCAAAATTGTCTTGTGACTCCAGTAAGCTCCTCAGTGTACTCAGTACTGCTCAGCTAATGGATGCTTATCACTGTGTTCATTCATCTGGGGTAGTACTTTTTAAATCATTACTGTCCACTGGAATTGATTTTGTTTTCCTATCTGCTGTTTTACATGTGTCTTCGGTTGTTTTGCATGTTTGGGAATTTACTGACCATAGATCTATTACTGTCCACCTTGCTTGGGGAAGTGTACCCAGATGTAAGAAAAATCTCTGGTGTCTTAACAATACTTTGTTAACTAATATTGCTATTCATAGGGCCAGGAAAAGGGAGTGGCTAGCTCGGCTTTCTGTTATTGATATGTATGATGATTTGGCATTATGGTGGGAGGATACCGAAACTGATTGGAAATCCTTTTTTCAAGCCCATTCTCATACCCTTGCTGCCTCTCATTATTTTGAATATCTACGTCTTAGGAGTCAGTTGCAGAGGTTGATTTCTTTGACTGAGACTGCGAAGCGTGATTATGGTATTCAGATACACCAAGTTAAAAAGCAAATGTTTTCCTATCAATATGATAGGTCTAAATCCTTGGAACATGAGCATCATTATGGTTTAAAATTGCATGAGGGTTCTTTGGATCCTTTGCAGGATTGTAGGGATAGGATGAGTAATTGTATAGTTACCCGTTTGAAATCTATGGCTAACAATTTGGTTACTTCCCCAGAGGAACTTGGTTCATGTGGTTGAGCAGTATTTGGATTCTCTTTATGGAGAGGATATTAATGTTGACTCTACAGCTTTGAATTTTGACACTTTGCATTTGCCCCAGGTGTCTGATTTAAGTAAGCAATAATTGTTAGCAGATATTACTGTTGATGAAGTCAATATTGCTATCTCCTCTTTAAATCCGGACTCTGACCCTGGTACTGATGGTTTGGGTGCTGCTTTTTATCAATCGTTTAAGGATGATCTTGTTCCTGTTTTTGTTAATGTTCTTAATGCTATGCTTTCTAATTCTGTATTGGCGTCCTCCATGAATCGTGCTCTGGTGCTTTTATTGTATTAAAAAGGGCCAAAGAAGATTACAAAATTGGAGAGCATTAGCTTACTGAATACAGACTTGAAGGTGTTAAGAAGGTTTACTCAATAGACTGTCTAAGATGGCTGATGGCTTAATTTGTCCATACCAATCATGTTCTATTCCTGGTCGGACTCAATATGACAATTTATTAATATTAAGGAGCTATTTACTGTTGCACAGCATGGAAGGTTACATGGTTATGTTTTGGGTTTGGATCAGGAAAAAGCCTTTGATCAGGTATCACATGATTTTTGTTTTCCGTCTTAGCAGCTTATGATATACGGATGCCTTTGTGGGCTGGATTCACACAATGTAGATTAGCATTACTACTTCCTAATGTTAATGGCTGGATTGGTAACCCAATAATGGTGAGCGTGGTGTGCGTTAAGGTTGTCCTTGAGCCCCTCTTGTACATTTTCCATTGATATTTTACTTAGAATGATAGTTCAAAATGCAAATCTGGCTGGAATAAGTGTTAGTCTTGAGGTTCCGCCTGTGAAGATTGTGGCTTATGCCAATGATTTGGTTCTTTGTATATTTGACATTAAGGAAGGGCCGTTTGTGCATGATGTTCTATCCTTTTTTCTAGATGTTCAGGCTCCAAGATTAATTATATCAAAAGCAGAGGGGTCCTTTGGGGATACCCAGTGCCTGAGCTGGGTTGTATTTCAGGTATTCCAATCAGTACAGCTCCTATAACTGTTTCGGAGGTGGAATTTGGTTCTGGTGACATGGCCCATACTAATTGGTCTATGAGACTTGATAAGGCTAAACAGTTTGTAGCTAGATGGAAAGGGAGGCAAATTGTTAAATGTAAAAGAGTTTTATTGATCAAATCATTGGTGGTTCCTATTTTTTTGTATGTTAGTTATGTGCTTCCTCCCCCTGTCTCTTTGTTTACTTCCTTATTTACTGTTTTCTTCCAGGCATTTTGGGGGAGTAGGTTAAACCCCATTAAACGTGGATATACTTATAGGAATATTCAGGAAGGTGGTGTGGCAATGGTACACCCAGTGGCCTTTTTTGTTTATCTCTTTGTATCCTACAATTTGAGTCCTCTCTTATGGCCTGGAGTAAAGCCTTGGCATCCTTATGTGTGGGCTTGGTTCTCCAAGGGATTACCACTTTGGAAATTGGGTAACTCAATTCCCTTGTCAAAACTTCCTTTTTTTCCTAAATATGGTTTGGAAATATTCAAACATTATTTGAAATGGGATATATCAGTTTCACATTTGGAGACTATGGATAGGAAACGGTTGTATCATCTTGTTGTTTTCTGGAATTTCGGATGCTGTACTTTTCTGGATTACCCTCAGGAATCCTTAACTGTGGTTCTTAAGTGTTTATCTAACAGACGATTGCCAGATTTTGTTTGGGATAGTGCTTGGTTGAGTTTTTATGGTAGATTACCTGTCGGCAATAATCATAAACATAAACAAGTTAGTGATAGGTATTGTGCTAGGAAATCTTGTATAGCAGTCTTGGAAACACAAGAGCACCTTTTTTGGAGTGTCCTTATGTTCAATCTTTTTGTGTTTATTTAGCTTCCAAATGGAATGAACCTTTATTTACTTCTCTTACTTATTGTACAATGTTATATGGAGCACATGATGGAGAATGGTCTATGTATCATAATGATACCTTATTATTGGTCTTTTCCATCCTTCAATTTTATATTTGGCAATCAAGATGTTTATGGGTTACATAACAAAGATTTATATTGTTTGATGAAATTCTTTGTAACATGAAACACACATTGCAGAAAATTCATGATCTTGACTTTTAATTTTCTGGGTATGATAAAGGGCAAATTTTTGTGGGTTAATTGTGAATATGGTGTGTTGACTGTTTAATTTTCTTTGCCGCTTCTGATATTTTCTTTGTTCTTTTGTCTGTTTTTGCTATGTATTATTGATGTATGTTTTTTCTTTGTATTGGAGTACTCTTTTTCAAAAAAAATTCCCCCACTCTTTTTGATAAGTTCCATGGGATCTTTAACATCCACCTGAACTACCACCAATCCAGGCAGCTGGGACCTCGGTTTAATGTCTCATCCGAAAGACGGCACCTCAGAAGCTTCAACAGTGCTAGCACCGACATCCCCTACAGAGACAGCTACCATGCCGAACTGTCAGCATAGTAGCTTCGGGGATGTCAGCGCATTTCTCTCGGGAGCCAGGCCCCCGAACCCCCCACACCCATCATTCTCTAGGATTCTAACTCCGAGTCGGAGTTGGACTGGGGGGAGGGGACACCGGGAAACACACACCAGCACAGTGATGCGACACAGACAGGCTATTTCTGTCTATGTGTTGATGTTTGTGGTGGGTTTGTTCACCTTGTGTCAGCACACCCTATATTCCCCACATTCCTACTGGTTTTGTGGCTCCCCTCCCCAATCTTGCCATTTATTGAATACATCAATATTCCTTACATCCCTAGTGGTCTAGCGGCCCCCCTTCCCCCATCCTGGAAGCTGCTCGATACTGCAAAAAAATACATAACACGCATTCCTGGAGGTCTAGTGACCCCCACCCTGTCAGGTAGTGCCCACCCCAATCTTACACCTCATGAGAAAATGCTGCTCTTGCTGTTAAAAGCTAAACCAGAGGATTAGCTTTTCGGGTACTGAGGACCAGAATGTGTGGAGTTTTCCTTTAAGCAGTCATGACAAACAGTGTGATGAATGCTATCATTGTTATGTTTGCTTGTGCGCATGTGCAAGAAACATTATGTGGCAACTTTGGGGAGATGCGGGTTGTGGAGATGCAGCATGGTGGTAGCCAACGGGGGCACTGCATTTGGGGGCTTGGCACTGGTGGACCATTGCAGGCCCAGTGTCCTGATGACACAGGTTCTGCAGAAGTGCCACCAAGTTGAAGCATTTTCACAGCTGCAATCAGCAGCTGCCTCGTCATTGCAGCATCAACCATTTTGCTGCAATGAGGGAGCAATCCGTCATTGCAGGAGTGGTATCTTGCCATCCGCATGCCCCGACCCAGTACATTTGCTATAGGGGAGCCCACTCCCCATCTGCATACTGTAATCTCTCCCCCATTTGTTGTGTGCCAAGGGGGTGCCCAACTCCCCTCAGCATCATGCGCTGCCTCAACAGTCTTTCTTTGCCAACGGGGGCCCCAATCCCAGTCGGCTTCAGTCCCCACCCTTGCCAGTAAATTTGCTGATGGGGAGCCCACTTCCTGTCAGCATTATGTCCCCCCCCCAAAATTTGTTGTGTGCCGATGGGGGTGCCCAATCCCCCGTTGGCTGCAGCTCCCCCTAAAACACTCAGGTGGCACACTGGGAGCCCACCCCGGCATGCCAAATGTCCTTGTTAAAAAAAATTAAAAATAAACTTTCCGTAATGTTTTCCATTTTTTCCTTTAAACCTGTAAACAGAAAATGGTCCTCGTTGATTCATGGTGGCCCTCCCCAACCCACACCCACCCTCTCGCACCCTGAGCGAGTGAAAGAGGAGGAGTAAGCAATCTCAATGGAGCTCTGTTGGGACTGCTGCAGATTTCTTTGTGGTCAGAAAAAGGTGCCAATGCAGGCAGGAGTCCAGTACAAAAGGGTAGCCTGCAGCGCTGAGAGAAACAGAATGAAAAAGTGAGAGAGGGGGAGTGAGCGAGCTCAATGGAGCTCTGCTGGGACTTTAGAGTTGCTCACCCTCCAGCCCAGGGTCCTCTGTGGTCATGTATTACAGCAGGGTCTCTGAAGTGGATACTTTAAGGAGCACTGTAATATCACAGATTTAGTTAATAATAATAATAATAAACTTTATTTTTTAAGCACCTTTCAAAATTATCAAGGAGCTATACAAAAATCAAACACATAGTTGTTCTGTTTATTTTTCTAACTGAGCTAAGTACTGAGCTATAATGTTCTGATTGCTGTAATAATACATATTTATTTGTTCTGTTTATTTCTCTGTCTGAGCTGAGTAATACTTGGAGTGCAATAGGATTTCTAACTGGGCTAAGTGAAACAATATGAGAGCTAAGAACAAAACGTATGGTATCTGAGGGGTGAAAAACAGACAAGGAGGCTTTAGGATTGCTACAGTAATGCAGTATCTAACAGATGAGATTTGAGACTGAATTACCCTGGTCAGCAAGGGGCCAGTAGGGGACTAGTGTGGGGGGGAGAATAGGAATTTGAGTAAATAGGGACCTGACAGTTGTAGTAGGTACAGAACCTGGGAATAAGAGTCCGTAATATGAGATTGGGGCCAAATTGACAGGTGCCACATGTCAATAGGGCAGGCATCTTTGGAAGGGTGGTGGGGTGTACAGGGTGGGTCCGCCATGATCCTGACTGGGCTTGGAGGATTGGGGGGGGTGTATGATCTGTAGACAACTGACTAGTTTGAGGGAGGAACTGTGCAGGTTAGGGAGGAGTCTAAGTGGCAGGGCAGATGACTATGGTAGGCATCCTGGCTGGGGGGAATAGGGGATGGCAAGGGCAGACGGAGGAAGAACAACTAGGGACTGAAACTGACCCCAGTATCAGGGCAGTAGCAGAAAAGAGAGGAGAAGGAGGTGGGCCCAATGCGAGGGGGCCTCCTGTTAGGGAAGAAGAGACCACTAGAGTACCAGGGAGAGAGCAGATGGCCGCGGTAAGGAGAGACCGGCTGGCACAGATGGGAACAAGTAGGAGGGGTACCAGATAGGGGAAAGAGATGTAGGAGGGTATCGACTAGGAATAGATTTGAGCCTCTGCTATGAGGGGGCAGGAACATACTGAAGGGGGGAGGACAAGCAGGGCATGAGAGGATGGCAACAGGGAGGGAAGAGATAACAAGGACAAAAGGGTAGAAGGGGCTAGTAAGGAAGGAGGGGTTGTGACTGGGGAGAAAGCTACGCTGAAGGGGAAGGATGAGAGGGCATCACTATCGAGGTAGAAGGGAATGGGGCTCTAAATCAACAACAGTTGGGATAAGAGAGGTGTGGAAATCAGCAGGAGGAGGGAGGTCCACATGAGAAGCCCAGTAGAAGTAGTCAGGCTGGAAGGGGTTCAAGGGGGATGGGAGGAATAAGGCGGAGAAAAGTGGTGAGGTGGAAGTAGGGGGCACAAATACAGTAGTCACAGAGAGTGCAGCTGGTGGGGGTAAGGGGCAGGGAAGATCGAATACTGGAGTGGTGGGAGGGGCATTAGAAGTGATAGGGGCTAAGGGATGGGGAGTACTCACCCTAGGGAATTATATACTGAAAGCGGTGAGATGGGACAGAAGAGGGAAAGGCACAGCCATATCTGGTTGAAGCTATCCCAGGTTGACTGCAGGAGGGCAGGCAGGCACTGCTCAAGTGTGCAGTGAGGGAAGGAAGAAACCTCATTTACATTGCATGTGGGTACAAACGAATTGGTGGAGGAGACTATGGTAGTGGTGAGGGGAGGTTCGAGTAGTTGGGCAGGCAGTGGGAGGGGTGGGGAGTCAGTGGCATTTTCAGAAGTACCTGCATACCATGTGCAAGCATGGGAGGAAAGGTAGGATTGAGGAGTTCGATGAGGGGCTGAGGGATTGGCCACACCAGAAATTATGGGTTAGTGACTAACTGGGGTAGGGTCTGGAAACAGTGACTTGTACACAGGGGACAGGGTACACTTGAGCAGGAAGGGGAAGGGAGTATTAAAGGCAGAATTAGAGGGGTATATCTCTACTAAGGTGGATTTAAACTAGTGGGTGATGGCCAAAAGACTGAGGTTAGTAGAAAGGTCCGGACAGGGGAGCCTAATGAGCTCACCCTCCTAAATATAGGTAAAGGCAGAGGCATAGTAACCCTGGGAGGGGACGGGCAGAGTGGTCTGAGAGTAATACAGAAGGCACCACCACCTGATATGAATAAGGAGGAGAAAGGGTGTGGACTACTGGGAGGAGGGACACAGGTGAAGGAGGAGAAGAGTAAGGAAAATGAGGGGTACAGGTGGAAGGTGCTCTTTCTCAACACAAGAATCCTGGGGAACAAAATTGCATTGCAGATCTTCAGGCATTCTTTGCAGAGGGGAAGGTGGACATAGCTGCAGTGACAGAGACTTGAGCCACAGAGTACAATTTTTATGGCTTGGCAATCCCAGAATACAGGGTATACAGCAGGGACCGGGGGTTGAAGGGGGGTTGCACTGTATGTGGAGAAGGGATTCAATGTATAAGGGAAGAGGGAGAAGAGGAGAGGACAGAGGTGCTTTGGGTGCAGCTCCTGGACCCAAGGACGGAAAGCTGAGACTAGGAGTGGTGTACAGACCACCAGTCCAATCCAAGGAACTGGATGGAGAGTTGGAAGAGCAGATAAGGAGGTGTGTAGAAGAAGGAGTGTGGGGATAGTGAGGGCTTTTAACCTACCACGGGTTGACTGGAGCACCCGGCCACTAGCAGTACCAGGGCAGGTGCTCCTTGATGCATTCCAGGCGGCCTTCTGATGCAATTGTTAAGTGGGTCTACAAGGCTTGGTAGCTCTCTGGACCTAGTACTGGCAAATTGAAAGGCGGTGAGGAGGGGCAAGGGTGGAGGACCCACTGGCAGGTAACGACCACCAAACAGTGTGGCTCGTTGTCACGCTGGGCAGGGAGACAGGAGGCACGGGCACTAAGGTGGTGGACTTTATTAGGGTGGACTTTGGGGGGATGGGAGCAATACCACAAGGGAGACTCCAGGATATAAGGTTGGGGATGGATGCAGAACAAAAGTGGGGAGTCATAAAAACTGGGATAACAGAGGCCACAGTAGCCTGCACCAGGGCCAGGAGTAAGAAGAGCAGATGCAAGAAACTATGCTGGCTGAACAAGGAAGTGCTGCAAGGGGTGAGGGCAAAGTCAGCTGCATACCAGAAGTACAGGAGAACAGGGAAGGGAGAGGATAAGGAGGCTTTCGGGAGTTGATCAAGGGAGGTTGTCAGGAGGGTGAAAAAAGCTAAGACCTCCAGGCAATTAAGTTCCGCGCAGGGCATAAATGGAGGGGGAAAAGGATGTTTTTAGGTATGTCAGGGAAAAGAGGAAGTGCAAGGAACATATTGTGAGGATAAAGCGGGGAGGGGATTGGATGGAAAAGGCAGAGGAGCAAGTGGAAATTCTAAATGAATACTTCTGCTCCATTTTCACTAAGGAGAGGGATGGCCCACTACCAAAATGGGCTGGGGGGTGGGGAAAGGGGGCAGGAGGAGGTGATGGACAAAGTGATCACAGGAAGTAGGGCACTAGGGGGGCTGAGGGCAGTAAGGGTGGACAAGGCACCAAGTCCCGATGCCATCCACCCAGGTTGCTGAGGGAGATGGTGGAGCTGTTGGCTGAGCCGCTGGCAGATCTGTTCAACACCTCCCTGGAAACGGAGTGTGTGCCCCAGGACTGGAGGGTGGCCCATGTGGTGCCCATACACAAGAGTGGGCCTTGGGAGGAGTCAGGAAATTATCATCTGGTAAGTCTCATAGTGAGTAAGCTTATGGAGGTGATACTGAAGGAGAAGCTGGTGGCACTCCTAGACAGTAATGGACTCCAAGATGGGCGGAAACACGGATTCATCTCAGGGAGGTCTTGTCAAACCAACCTAATAGAGTATTGTGACTGGGTGACAAGGGAGTTGGACAGCGGCCATGCGGTACATGAACTGTACTTGGACTTCAGTAAGGCCTTTGATACAGTGCCTCATGGGAGACTTGGGGAAAGCTCACCTCTAAATATTTTCTGTCTGCTCGCCTCTGCTCTGTTGCCGACATGGTCTCTCTGTCTCCCATAAAGTCCCTGTCTCCTTTTGAATCCCGGTTTAGCAATGGTACCATAATAAATAAAAGAAAGAAGCAATTGAAAATTCCCCTGATGGCAAACAGTTTTCCATGACTCCACTGCAATGACGTAAACGGTAACCCGGAAGCTCTAGGATGGCAACAACTAACGACTCACCTATAACATGCCACACAATCAACAGGGCACAATTTTTATAGCGGTCTAACAAATACAGGAAAACGCAATAAAAATAAAATGAAAAAGCAAAAAAAGAACTTTTATTCTATTCTATACATATAAAAACAAGCATTTGTCAATGCCGAATGTTGGCTTGCTGGCATTGGCATTGGTAGTGCAGGAGTCAGACAGATGCATCATAGGAATGGCAGTGAAGTATTGAACTGATGCCAACCCACCCCCACCCTGCAGAGAGTGACAAGCATTAGGGTGTCCCTTTGGGTGTTTGGTAGTGCAGTGCGGGAAAACATGTTGGGCAGGATGTGAGAAATGATAGCTGCACAGTCCATAAGGAGGTGTAAAAAATGCCAGTGTTGAAAATGTGGCATGTAAATATACCAAATTTGTGAAGCTACTAGGGTGTGTGGGAAATATGCAATGCACGCCTGCAACACTGCCATTTTATGGGCGTTCGGCACCAAATTTTCAACATAGGCATTTTAGCACCTCTGCTCATGTACAGTGTCACTGTTATTTCCTCAAAGTGTCCCAAGAAGTGATTTCGCACAGCGACCACGCTATTCTGCACGGAAGTGCGAAAACACATTTTGGGCATGATATGTCAAATGGCGGCTGTACTGTTCATCAAGAGGTGTGGAAAATGGCAATGGTGAAAATCCAGACTGAAAATATCACAAATGCACGACGGTACAGCTGCATGCACTCTGCCAACACATGCTCATAACACAGTTATTTTATGGAGTATCATCACCAAATTTTCAACATAGGCATTTTAGGTCCTCTGCTCATGAATTGTGTCACTGTCAGTTTCATAATCTGGCCCAAACACTGATTTCCCACAGCGACTGCGCTAGTGTGCGCCAGAAGTGTGGAAACACATTTCGGGCAGGATGTGGAAAATTACAGCTATACTGTTCACAAGGAGGTGTACAAAAATGACAATGCTGGAAATCCAGCAGTAAAATATTGTGAATGCGCGAAGTTACGAGCCTTCGTAGCAACTGCGCAACGCACGCTCATAAAACAGGCATTTGTTGGATTTTTTCCACCAAATTTGGAACTTAGGCTTTTTAAGAGGGCACCTCATGAACACCACCACTGTCATTTCATTAATGGGCCCCAAAAGGTGATTTCGCGCAGTGACTGCAAAATCACCTTTCGAGGCCGATAAACGCCATGACAGTGACAGAATTCATGAGGAGGGGCCCCAAAAACCCCATGTTGAAAATTTGGTGCAAAAATTCCAAAAAATGCCTGAGATATGCAACAAAGTTGAAAAAACCCTATCTAGCCCATTATACAGCTTACCGCCATTTCCTCAGTTCGCGGTCGGCTTTGAAGAGTGCAGACGTGTTCCTGGTCACCTGAAGATCGTCGAGCCGGACTCCGAAGGTAAGTATGGGGTAAGGGGTGTGGGGAGGCAGGGTGCACTGTGGGTGGGTGCTGGGTTGTGGGAGGGGCAGGGAGAAGCGCCATGGGACCTTTTAATTTACAGGTTAAAAAAAAAAAAAAAAACTGCCAGCAGGACGTTTGCCACTCTGGGGTGGGCTCCCCAGTGTGGCAGAAGGATGGCTGGGGGCGTGGAGCCGACAGGGGATTAGGCACCCCGTTGGCCATGGCATCAGTTGCCCACGCTGGGGTGGGCTCCCAGCGTGGCACCCTGTACTCGGGGCGGGGGAGGGACGGCACGTACGGGAGGTGTGTCATCTGTGTCGCTGCATGACGAGCTTGTCTCTGATTGCAGCGGCACTTTGTTTACAACTTTTGTCCACTTTACATAATGTTGGTGTCAGTGCTAGCATGCCGGCTTATTGGGGAATGAGGGATGCACCTACTGATGTGTGCCCTGCATTCGCGCAACAGCAGCCGTGCCCCCAAAGCTGCACTCTCCCAATATGTTGACTGCCGAGCAAGCACGGCAAGCCAACATAAAAAAGCACAAGGTGTAATTGCAATAAGCCACTCGGGGGATGTGGGTTAATCGAGGCAAACCACCTGAGCCATGGTAAATCCCCTGATATCCCACACCCCCTCATGGCGTATTGCTTAAATAATACTCTACTAAGTTATACAAAAATTTCCAAGTAATACATCACTACTCTCAATAATACTATGCTGAAAAGTGATAATGCTATCGTTTTTGCTGATAATACTACAGTTCAAAGGTCATCTCCAACTGTAGTATTATCAATGGATCCATATATTACAAAAAATAACACAAAATACATGTTTTGCTAGGCAGTAATACCATTGAGAGGTTCTGGGGACTTTAGGACCTCTTGAGGTTCGCTCTCGAGGCTCCATTTCCCCAAAACCTCTCGATGGTATTACTGCATTGTAGTACACACTTAACTGTCTATTATTATTATTATTATATATATATAATATATATATAGCAATATTCAGAATGGTTTCATACAGTAAAGTACATTTTCCTATAATTAACTAAGGCAAAATAAGCCTAATAACAAGAAATAAGCCTGGTACATAGCAGGCTTAAATGAGAGTCTCTAAATAAGGCCAATATAATGTAAGACAATTTTTGTGCAACATGCTTAAATATTTTAAGCCTGGCTTGCTTTTGTCAGACCAAAAACATGTCTTAAACGTGGACTTAACTATTTTGTACAACTGGCCACAGGTGGGGCATCACTAGTGTCTTGTATAGTGGAATTATGACCTTTCTTTTCCTGCTGCTGATGACCCTGACTATGCATCCCAGCATCTTATTTGCTTTACCTACTACCTTGTCGCACTGTTTCCCCTACCTAGTGGTCATCATAGATAACCCCAAGATCCCTTTCCTGCTTGGTGCATGCTATATCCTCACCCCTCAACTGATATATTGTGCTAGGGTTTTTGTGCCCCATATGCATTATCTTGCACTTCTTTGCATTGAATTTCAGCTGGCAAACCCCTGACCATTCTTTAAGTTTCTGCAGGTCCCTTCTCATTCTGTCTATACCCTCTGGTGTGTCTACTCTGTTACAGAGCTTTGTGTCATCAGTGAACTGGGAAATTCTGCCTTCTAGGTCCCATGATGTCACTGATGAAGATGTTGAATAGGACCGGTCCCAGCACTGATCCCTGTGGTACCCCACTGGTCACTCTTCCCTCTGTGGAGTGACAGCCATTTACCACCACCCTCTGTGTCCTGCTGCCTAGCCAGTTACCTACCCACCACACTACTGTCCTACCCACACCCATATTCCCCAGTTTGTGTAATAGTCTTCTATGTGGCACAGTGTCAAAGGCCTTGCTGAAGTCCAGATAGGCCATGTCCACTGCCCTCCCCTGATCCACCTCCCTAGTCACCCAGTCGAAAAATTCAATGAGGTTGGTCTGACATGACCCCCCTGGTGAAATCATACTGCCTTGGGTCCTGTAGTCCATTGACAACCAGATGTTCCACCAATCTCTCCTTTAGTAGTGCTTCCATGATCTTCCCCACTACCAAGGTGAGGCTGACTGGTCTGTAGCTCCCTGTTTCCTCTTTGTTCCCACTTTTGTATAAGGGGACTACATCTGCTGTCCTCCAGTCTTTGGGTACCTCCCCTGTTTCCAGTGATTGGCTAAACAGGATTGCTAGAGGTTCAGCCACCATCTCTCTTAGTTCTTTAAGGACTCTGGGGTGCACTCCATCTGGCCTCATTGTTTTATCAACTCTTAGTACTTCCAGTTCCTTCAGGACCCTTTCTCATGTAAAGGGACTTGTGTCCATTTCTGCACCATTCCCACTCCTTGTACTCCCTTCAGACTCATTACCCTCCTCTTCCTCAGTAAAGACTGAGCAGAAATACCTGTTCAATATGTCAGCTTTACTGTTGTCATCCTCCACGGCCCCCATCCTCCCCTTCAGTCTCACTCATCCCTCCCTTTGCCTTTCTTTTTTCACTTATGTACTTGTAAAGGTTTTGTCCCTCTACCCACTGATTTTGCAATGTCTCTTCTGTCTGAAGCTTTGGCTTCCCTTACTAAACTCCCTGCCTCCTTTGCTTCTCCCGGTACTTCTCCCTATCCCTCTCCCCTTCTGGTGTGTCTTTTTGTATTGTCTGAATGCAATATTTTTGGCTTTCACTTTCTCCGCTACCCCCTTGGAAAACCATAATGGCCTCTTCTTCTTTTTCCCCTTGCTAACCTGCTTAATCCATAATTCTGTTGCTCTTGTAATCCCTGTTTTAAATACTGCCCACTGTTCCTCAACCCCTGATTCCTGCCCCATTCTCCTTAATGCCTTTTTCAAGTATCTCCCCATTTTCCCAAAGTCTGCTTCCCTAAAATCCAGGATCGATGTTTTTGTGTGGTTTGGTTCTGCTCTGTCATATAAAACCACAATGATTGTGGTCACTGTTCCCCAGGTGCTCCTCCATTGTTGCCCCATCACAGTGTCCCTGTTTGTGAGCACAAGGTCCAGTATTACCTTGTTCTGAGTTGGTTCCATGACCAGTTGCTTGAGGAAGGCACCTTGAAAGGAGTCCAGGATAAATCTGCTTCTAGCTGATGCTGCTGCTGGGATGATCCAGTCCACGTCTGGAATATTGAGGTCTCCAACCAGCACTACCTCATCCTTGTCTGCCATCCTTTGGATGGCTAGCATCAGCTCCCTCTCTGTTTCTTCCTCCTGGGCTGGTGGTCTATAGACCACACCTGTGCGGATGGCTGGCCCCATTTTCCTTTCCAGCTTAACCCACAATATCTCTCCCCTATTTTGTTCCTCCTGTATCTCTGTGGACCTTATGTCATTTTTCATGTAAAGTGCCACTCCTCCTTCCTTCCTACCTGCCCTGTCTCTTCTGAATATGTTGTAGCCTGGTATGGCCATCTGCCAGTTGTGGTTATCATTACACCATGTTTCTGTGATGGCCACAATGTCCAGGTCCGACTGCACCATGCCAGCCTCCAGATCCTCCATCTTGTTCCTAAGGCTCCTGGCATTGTCACACATGACTTCCCATGATTTGACCTCCCTAGACTGTTTAGCTATTCTACTCCTACCCCTTCCCTGGTTGTCCTTTATCCCTGGTTCTCCCTGCTGTCTGCCCTTCTGTTGAATTTTGCCCCTTTTCTGCCTATCCACCTCTTGGGCGCTTATCTCCATCTTTTGCCCACTGCTTTGTAGAGAGAGCCACTCCTCTGGTTCACTGGTTCCACTGCTAGCTGTGAGGGATGAGCAATTAGGTACCCTCCTTGCTGGCCTGCCATCCCCCCCCCCTGGCTAGTGTAAATGCTTGTCCATGTAGCATTTAAACTTTTCAGTGAGTGCTTGGATTGCCCTCCAGGATGGATGCAGGCCGTCAGGCTTGAACAAGCCTCCATCCCCCCAGGTGGGTCCCCAGTCACCAATGAATCCAAACCCTTCCTCACAGCACCAGTTCTTTAACCATGAGTTAAAGTTCCTGGTGCATGCACCCCATGCTCTCCTGTGCCTCTCACAGGTAGTACTTCCGAGAAGGTGACAGAGGTAGCTACTTGCTTGAGACCCCTTCCCAATTTCCTAAACTCTTCCTGAACTTCCTTTGGCTCCCCATTCACCAGGTCACTAGTACCTAGATGGATAATGACATCCATTTCACCCTCCTGTCTTGCCTTCCCAGCAATCCCCAGGATTTTCCTCCCATCCCTCCATGCCGTGGCACCTGGTAGGCACCTCACCTCCTTGTCCTCCCCCTCCTGTGTTCCTAGCTGGACACCTCTTATGATGGAGTCCCCCACCAGGATTCACTTCCTCTTCCTCTGGGGTCCACTGCTCTCCCCACTGAGGTCACCTACTTGGCTAACCTCCACATCCTTTCCTTCCACTTCTCTGGGTACCTCTATTTGGTTGTCCCCATTTGCCAGTGTGGCATATGAGTTCTTGAGTGGAATAGGATCTGGGATGTGCCTCTGCCTGACTGCCCTAACCCTCCCTGAGCCCACTGTCATCCAAGTGCCCCTCGTTCTCGGCATCTTTTGAAGCAGTGGCATTGGACTGGGTGGTCTCTGGATAGGGGTGATGGTACTCCTGACCCAGTTTGCTTCCACTCTGAGTCTGGCTACCTCATCCTGCAGTTCAGAGAGATGCATGCAGATAGAGCAGCACCTCAGCACCCATAAGGTCTGCCTGAATATGGCTGCCCAGTAGCCACTGCTTTGCAATACTCCCCACATTATACTGCACTTGTATGGCTATTCCAGTACGTGTCTGTTACTGAAGCGTTCTAGTTCCCTTTTTATTAATTTACTAGTAATTAATTTTTTCAGCAAAAACTAATTTCCCAAATTATGACAGTCTTTAATCAAGGCTTTCCTTTGATCTTGTGTGGTTTTCTGTTCCCATGGCAGGTCAAGATTTTTACAATTTTTCACACAATGGTGTTATAACATGTTTTTTTCCTCTAAGACGTCATGAATGTTTATGAGCCCCATATCCTGGCAGCTGGGTCAGTTCTAATTCAGACAGGGAAACAGGAGACCTTAATTAAATCTCTAGTCTTTAATTACCTCTCTGGTTTCAGGTCACTTGGCACTTATGACCTGGGGGCATCCATAGCACAGGATATCTCATGTGAGACACTCACATACCACATTCTATTTTACAAATATCATAGAACAATCATAACCAGCTGGCCAAGAGTCACAGTCCTCTCCACCTAGACTGAATTTGGGGTCTCTATCCCCTGCATGGGATGAGCTTCCCAAATCAGTTCACTCCTCATACAGACACAAAAGGCCATCGGCGTTCTGATTGGTCGCTCCAGCCCTATGTAAGATTGTCATGTCATACCCTTGCAAGGCAAGACTTCATCTTAACAGTCTACCATTAGTTTTTCCAATTTGGGTCAGCCAAACCAGGGGATTGTGGTCCATTTATACCTCAAAATGCTGCCCATATAAGTATGGCTCTAACTTCTTTAGGGTCTACACTATGGCAAGACACTCTTTTTCCACAGTAGAGTAAGCCTGCTCCCTGTGAAGTATTTTTTTACTCAGGTGCACTACAGGGTGATCTTTCCCTTGGTTGAATTTCTGACTCAATACCCACATCTGAGGCGTCAGTCTGGACTATAAAAGGTCTGCTGTAGTTAGGACTTTTCAACACAGGAGCACTGCACAGTGCCTCCCTTCAATCTAGTAAAGGCTTTTTTCACAGGCTGGTTCCTAGGTTATTTTCTTAGGCATCCTTTTCTTTGCCAGGTCAGATAGGGTAGTAGCCAGGGCACTGTAATTGGGTACATATTTCCTATAGTACCCTGCTGGCCTTAGAAAACTCCTGACCTGTTTCTGCGTTTCTGGTCTGGTCCGTGCCTTGATCACCTCTATTTGGTTAGGATGGACCTGCCCCCACCTACAACATGCCTGAGGTACTGTATGCCACTTCAGCCATGGCCACCTGGCACTTCTCACTTTGACAGTGAGCCCAGCCCTATATATTCTTCCCAGCAATTCCCTAAGGTGGAACAGTTGTTCCTCCCAGCTGGCACTAAAGATAGCAATGTCATCTAGGTATGCCACGGCGTACTCCTCAGTGCCATTTAACACCTGGTTCACCAAGCTTTGGAAAGTGGCCTAGACGTACTTTATTCTGAAAGGCATTACTTTAAATTCAAATAAGCCTATCAGAGTGTTGAAGGCTGACCTCTCACTAGGTCTGTCAGTTAACTCTGCCAGCCGATACCCCTTTATCAGGTCAATAGTCATAAGGTAGGTCGCCCCTCCCAACTTGTCCAGGAGTTCGTCCGTCTGGGGCATTGGGTGGGTGTGTGACTTTGTGACTGCATTCAGTCCATGATAGTCCATGCAGAAATGAGTAGAGACATCTGGCTTGGGCACAAGTACTACGGGTGAGGCCCAGGGGCTGTGAGGTCTCTGGATTACCCCTAAATCCAGCATTTCCTCCACCTCCTTCCTAATGTCCTTTTGGACAGCCTCTGACACCCAATATGCTGCCCGCCATATAGGCATCTGAGTCCCTGTTTCCACATCATGCATTGCTAAGTGGGTTAGTCCAGGCTTGGTGCTAAACAGTGGGGAAAAGTCTGTTAAACCTCCCTTACTTCCTGGATCTTGTCTGTGGCCAGCTGGGAAAACAATTTAACTGCCTCCACAGAGAACTTCCACTTGCTTTCATCCAGCAAGTCCAGAAGGGGGTCTCCTTCGTCCGTCCCCTCCCCAGGACTACATACTGAAAACACCATGTCAGCAGTATTAACATATGGCTTCATCATATTGACATGGTAAATTCTTTCTGTCTGTCTTCCATCAGGTAACTCTATGATATAATTCACATCATTTACCTAACTACTTTGTACAGTCTTGCCCACTCAGCCTGCAGTTTGTCTTTCTGGACCGGAATAAGGACCATGACTTCCAAATCCATCGTGTACAAGTGAGCTCTGGCTCTGCAGTCATACCACACATTTTGTTTCTGTTGGGCAGCTGCCAGGTTGCTCTGGGTTGTCCCTATAAGCTCCTTCAGCCTTTCCCTAAATCTAAGGACGTAATCTACTATGGGAGTGCCCTGGGTGGTGTGCTTGCCTTCCCAGTCCTCCCGGATCAAGTCTAGGGGCCCACATACCTGGCGTCCATATAAGAGCTTGTAGGGGGAAAATCCTTTTGACTTTTGGGGCACCTCCCTGTATGCAAACAGGTGGGGAAGGTATTTTTCCCAGTCCCTCCCATGCTGTTCAGCAAACGCTTGGAGCATTGACTTCAGGGTACTGTTAAATCTTTCCACAAGCCCATTGGCTTGTAGGTAATAAGGTGTCATGTGCCTCTGCACAACCCCACACTTCTCCCACAAATATTTCATCAAGTCCGACATGAAGGAACCCCCTCGATCGGTGATAACCTCCTGCGGAAACCCAACACGGGAGAAAATCCCAAGTAAGGCATCTGCCACTTTTTCTGTTCTCAGTGAGGATAGGGCAACTGCCTCTGGGTGTCGGATGGCATAATCCACCACGGTCAGGATGAACCTCTTACCGGAGGAGATGGGGATATTTAAAGGCACCACAATATCCATTTCCACCCTCTGGAATGGCTCCTCCACTATGGGCAATGGAATTAGGGTGGCTTGGGTTTTCTTACCTGCATTCCCTATTTCTTGGCACCGTGACAAGACCTGCATTACTCCTTCACCTGCTGGTTGAAGTTAAGCCAATAGAAATTCTGGGGTAACCCACCGCGGCAGTACATTCCGATGATCATTAATAAGGAATATCATGTAATCTATACTTTCATGATACCCCTGGGGAACAACAAGTTACCTGCCTATCACCCCTCCCTCTGTCTTCACAGCCTAAGTATACATCAGTCCATTTTCCCACTAAACGTTAAGTTTACCATCACCTCCCTGTGCTCCATCAGAGTCTGCCCAAGTTTTTAGTTTCTATAGACTAGGAACACTTTTCTGAACAGCTGCAAACTCCTTACACATTCCCAAGGCATGGGACAAGTCCCCTTCAGTTTCTAACCTAGGGTCCCTAGCACTAACATCAGGGAACTCAGGATCACTGTCATCCCTAACCCTCTAACAATGGGTCACCCTTCCTTCTTCAGAGTAACCCTCCATAGCTGTGTGGTTAACTGCTACTGGGGAAATTTCTATCCCCTTTTCATTAGTCTCCATATCAGGAGACACAGGCTGGGGAACTAGCCTCCCAGTGGTGTCCATAATGGCTTCTGTGGGGTCCAGGGAAATACAATTTTCCATTGCCGCTTGGCTATGGGTAACTGCACACACCATCCCCTGTTTGAGATTTTTGCCAAGGATGATGTCAGTTGCTAATGTTTTGGCTACAGCCACCTGTTGCACAGTTCCCGCAGTTTCACCCCAGTCTAGGAGAACACTAGAGAGGGACAATGTTTTCTCCTCACGAGTAAAGTCTTGTACAGTTACAAATTCATTGGGTATAAGCTGACCAGGCTGTACCAGATCCCCTTTTATCAAAGTCAGGGATGCCCCAGTGTCCCTTAACCCTTGTGTCTGTAAACCATTCACCGTGACTGGGTGCATGTGTTCCCTCATGTTCACAGGCATGCTTCCAGGGACACACAAACAACCAACTTCTTTCCTAGCCCCATTCTGCGTATTGCTTGCCCTTTTGGGACACTTGTCTGGCAATATGCCCAGTTTCTTTACAAACCCAACATTTGTTTCTTTTCTCAGAGAAATCTTTTCTCTGAAACCAGGGGCTAACTGGTTTCGGTAGAGGCAGTAAGGGTTTTAGCTGCCCTGAATGTGCTTTTTCCCCTTTCTGCGCTGCCACACTCACCCCATTCGCTCTCAGAGCAGGTCTGTTCTTGGCATAGCGGTCTGAGAGTTCAGCAGCCTCTTGCACTGTTTTGGGATCTCGGTCTTCCAGCCAAGTTTTCAGCTCTGCTGGGCATGCCCAAAAAAACTGTTCTAACAAAATAGCATTTTCAATTTTATCTACAGAGTTTGCTTCCGTTCCTTCCCACCAACGTCTAAAACACTTAACATAGAAACATAGACTTTGACAGCAGATAAGGACCGCTTGGCCCACCTAGTCTGCCCATTTCCCTACCTAGAGGATAAGCTGCAAATCCTATTTAACCAACAGCCTATTTCTTCTACCCCACAAAATTGCCTTATGTCTGTCCCATGCATTCTTGAATTCTCCCATAGTTTTAGACCCCACAACCTCCTCAGGAAGGCTGTTCCATGAGTCCACCACCCTCTCTGCAGAAAAATACTTCTCACATTGCCCCTGAGCCGTCCCCTCTATCTTCAAATTGTGTTCCCTTGTTCTTGCACATCTCTTTTTCTGAAAGATGTTACCCTCTTGGACTTTGTTGATTCCACTGAGGTACTTAAACATTTCTATCATGTCCCTCCTCTCCCTCCTTTCCTCAAGGGTATACATATTAAGCTCCTTTAGCCTCTCCTCGTATGGCTTCTTTTGCAGACCCTGCACCATTTTAGTTGCCCTCCTCTGAACAGCCTCCATCCTATGTCCTTGTGGAGATGGGATCTTCAGAACTGGCTGCAGTACTCCAGGTGGGGTCTCATCAACTGTCTGTACAGGGAGATAACAACTTCCTGTTTTCTGCTGGTGATGCCTCTCCCTATACATCCCAGTATCCCCCCAGCCCTCCCTACCACCTTCTCACATTGCTTGCCAACCTTAAGGTCATCTGATATGATTACCCCCAGGTCCCTTTCCATTTTTGTTGTTGTTACTACCCCCCGCATGTGTAATCTTCCCTGGGTTTTGTTTCCCAGGTGCATTATTTTGCACTTCTTTGCATTGAATCCAAGCTGCCATACTTCTGACCATTCCTCTAACCTTGCCAAGTCCCTTCTCATCCTTTCCATGCCTCCTTGTGTATCAACCCTGTTGCAGATCATTGTGTCATCTGCAAAGAGGCATACTTTTCCTTCCAGTGCCTCTGCAATGTCACTTATAAAGACACTAAAAAGGACTGGACCCAGTACTGAACCCTGTGGTACCCCACTAGTAACCATTCTTTCTTCAGAATGGACTCCATTTACAATTACCTTCTGTGTTCTGTTGTTCAGCCAATGTTTTACCCAGGCTACCACCCTATGACCCACTCCAAGGCTGGTTAATTTGACTACCAATCTTTTGTGTGGGACTGTGTCAAATGCCTTGCTAAAGTCTAGGTAGGCCATGTCCACAGCACCTCCCTGGTCTACTACTTCAGTCACCAAGTCAAAGAAATCAATTAGATTTGTCTGACATGACCTTCCTGCTGTGAACCCATGCTGCCTTGGGTCCTGTGACCCACTGGCCTCTAGGTACTCAACAATTATTTCCTTCAGAAGTGAATCCATCACTTTCCCTACCACAGAGGTCAAACTGACAGGTCTGTAGTTTCCTGCCTCTGTCTTGCTCTCACTTTTGTGAAGGGGAATCACATCAGCCTTTTTCCAGTCCTCAGGTACCACACCATCCTCCCATAATTTGTTATAAAGGGTGGTCAGTGGTGTCAGTAGTCCTCTGCTTAATTCTTTTAGAATTCTGGGGTGAATTCCATCTGGCCCCATTGCTTTGTCCACCTTCAGTTTTAGGAGTTCTTTCAGAACCTTTTCTTCTGTGAAAGGACCGGGATCGACCCCCCTCTCCAGAGTGCTTCTGTTAATTGGATTAGGCACCTCCCCCACTTCCTCTTTTGTACATACTGAACAGAAGTATTCATTCAGTATCCCTGCTTTTTCACTGTCACTCTCTGCCCATCCACCATCCATTCTATTCAGCCTCACTATCCCTCCCTTTGTCTTTCTACGCTCCCTGATATACCTATAAAAGGTTTTATCCCCCTTCTTAACTGAGTTGGCCATCTTTTCCTCAGTTTGTGCCTTTGCTATTCTGACTACCCTCCTGTTTCCTTCTGCCTTAACTGGTACAGTTCTCTGTCCTGCTCCTTCTGTGTTTCCTTATACTTCCTAAATGCTATCTTTTTCTCCTAACCTTCACCGCCACTTCTTTTTGGGAACCATAGAGGTTTTTTCTTTTGTTTTGATTTATTTATTTGCTTCACACAAAGGCTTGTTGCCTCTGTGATGGCAGTTTTGATATTTCCCCATTGTTGCTCCACCCTTCCTTCTAGCCTGTTTGCTAGTGCTTTTCTAAGGCACTCTCCCATCTTACCAAAGTCAGCCCTCCTGAAGTCCAGAACCCTCACTTTTGTATGGCTTGACTCTGTAGCTGAGTTTATCATGAACCACACTGTTTTGTGGTCACTTGTTCCCAAATGGCTACCCACTTCTAGATCTGAGATCCTCTCACTGTCCCCATTTGAGAGTATGAGGTCTAAGATTGCTCCCTCACAAGTAGGTTCCAAAACTAGCTGTCTGAGGCATGCCACCTGAAGGGCATCAAGAATGGCCCTGCTTTTGGATGTGGCTGCAGCAAAGGTGCACCACTTAACATGTGGAATATTATGGTCCCCCATAGACAGTATCTCCCCTTTCTCTGCCATCTTAAGTATGCCTTCTATCATATCCTTGTCCATTCCCTCCCTCTGACATGGGGGTCTGTATACAACCCCTGTGCAGATTGTGGTGCCATTTCCAGTCTCTAAGGTGACCCACAGTGCCTCCTCTCCTCCCTGTTTACTCTTTTCTTCAGTTGCTTTTATCCTTCCCTTACATAGAGAGTACTCCCCTTCTGCCCACCCTGTCTCTCTCCTGTATGTTGTGTAACCTGGTAGTTAACATCCCAGTCATGGTTCTCTGTACCATGTTTCTGTGACTGCTACAATATCCAGGCATCCCTCTTCCATCAAGGCCACCAGTTCAGGGAGCTTGTTGCCCAGACTACAGGTGTTGGTACTCATTACCCTCCATTTCTTGATGGCCTTACCCCTTTTTGCCCCATCCCTGTCCTTATTGCATTTCTCCATTTACCCCTGCACTTTTCCCTATTGACACCTCTATGTTGGTGTCTACCTCACTTAGTACCCTGATTTTTTGGGTGAGGGCTAAGATTTCCCTGCTCCTTTCCAGTGCCTCCCCCCTTGGCCAGTTTAAATGCTTGCCAATGAAGTATTTAAACCTATCACCTAGGATCCTGGTTCCCCTCCTGGACAGATGCAGACCATCATGCCAATATAGGCCTGCATCCATCCAGGTGGACCCCAGTCTCCAATGAAGCCAAATCCCTGAGCTCTGCACCAGTTTTTCAACCACTGATTGAATCCCATGGTGTGGAGCACCCTAGCCTCATCCATGCCATAGACAGGCAGCACCTCCGAGAAGGTTACTGTGTGTGCTATTTGACTAAGTCCCTCCCCATCTCCACAAATGCTTCATGCACTGCTCTGATCCCTTTCTTAGCCAGGTTATTTGTCCCTAGGTGGACAATGACATCCAGATCCCTCCCCTGTGCAGCTGCTCCTCTGATCCTGAGAATTCGCTCCCTGTCCCTCCAAGCCATGGCACCAGGCATGCACCTTACCTCCCTCTCTCCTTCCTCCCCCAGTTCTACCTTCCTAACAATTAAGTCCTCCACCAGGAGTTGTTTCCTTCCCCTGTGCCACCCTCCTGTGGGTCTCCTTTGTGGAGGTTCCCAGCATCCTCCTTGGTCTCCAATGTGGGTGCCTCCATAGAGGAATCACACTTTTCCAGAACAGCATAGAAATTGTGGAGAGGTACAACTGGAGGGATGTGCCTCTGTTCCACCTCCCTCACCCTCCCTGAGCCCACTGTGGTCCAACCGCTCTCTTCTTGGCAACCACTGAGGCAATGGCAGTGACTCTGGTGGTCCCTGGGTGGGAGAGGAGGTCCCACAAATCCTGGCCAACTCAGCCTGGAGATGAGCAACCTCCTCCCTCAGCCCAGAGAGGTGCCTGCAGATGGGACAACACTGCATCCTCCAGAACGTCTTCTGGAAGACTGCTGCTCCACAGCCACTGCACTGCACCACTCCCATCATGTCTTTTTTCTGGAACCCTAACTGTTGTTTGGAATACTCACTCTTTCCTCTGTTTGTTTATTTTCTTTTTTCTTCCCCTACTTACATACTTACTGCCTCTGTGTCCTTTTAGCTCCTGATCTTCCTGTTCTAAGGCAAGAAGTTCCTATATTTCTCAGTAGTCTCCTTACTTGCTCAGAGTCAGACCTCCAGCAGCTTGGGGAGGGGTGGAGAGCTACTCTTGCCCTTCTAGGATGGTGAGACTTTGGTGGCTCTGTGATCACTCACTTCCTGCTCCCAAACAGGAAGTTCCTGTTGTCAGTTAAATCCTGTGCCTATAATTGTAGAACTAGTTTAGGGTGGGGGTGGAGGGGAGGGAAGGAGGGCAATATAGTCCCAGTTGAGAAGTTTTAGTTATAAAAGTAGCTCCTTCCTCCCAGTGTTCTGTCTGTTCTCTGGCAGAACCTGAACACTGAAACATTGACATTGTTTCATGGCTAGCGCCTCATAACTAATGTCAGGGCTTCTCCTGAGCTTACAGAATTTAGCTCTATATGCTTCTGCAGTTAAATAAAACTTTTTTAAAAGTGCAGCTTTAAGTTTGCTGTAATCATTACTGTCCTCACTGTCCATTTGACCCACTGCATCCTGAACTTTCCCAGTAAGTAGCAGGGATAGCTGGAAGCTCCAGGACCCTCTAGGAATTTTAGACTGAATGCAAACGTTTTCAAAGGAATTTAAAAAGGCATCCATATTCTCCCCTTTTTAAATTCAGCTATCAATATGAAATTCAATTTGTAACCCAGTCATGTAATTCCAGTAAATTCCAAGCCACTTACATGCTCTGGTGCTGGTGATTGGAGTTGTAGCTTCCCCAGTTTATGTTGCCTCTGGTGCTCAAGCTCCTCACAGTCCGCCTCTCACTGTTCATGGTCCACATCTCGCTGTTCTCGCTCCCTCTTCTCTGCAGCTTGCTTCTCTAACTCTGCCTCTCGCCATTCTCGTTTAGCCTCTCACTGTTCTCGTTCAGCCTCCTTCTGGAACTCCAGCTCCATTCTGCGCAACTCAGTCTGCAGCCTGATTGCTTCTGACTCCAGAATGCTGGTGACCTTCCCCTGCTGCTGTGGCCCTTCACTGTCACTAGCCCTGCTGTCATCCTCACTGGACCTGGAAACTGCACTGGCTACTGGCCCCTCCATGCTCAAGGTTTGGTCCCTTACAGTCACAGTCAGTGACTCGATGCTCTGGGCATCTGCTGCCATCTGGGCATCCATGAGGTTCTGCTTTGTGGCTCTCCCCTTATACAGGACTCCTCTGTCCTGGTGCAACTGCCTCAAGTAGTCTACAGTGTGCCCGCTGTAGTTGGAAGCCATCTTCTTCCCTAACTACGGCTACTCTTATTTGCACATTAGAAAAAAAATAAAACAGGTAGGAACTTGACTGAAAGCTAAATGATATAGTTCTGTTTCCTTTTTAAAAATAAACCTCCACCTTATTTTGCAAGTAAGCTGTACAGTATTAAGCTGACACACTGAACAGTTACAGCTTGTGTTACCAAAGTTATCCACACTGCTGCCAACCAATCTGTCACAAATGCATGCAGCAGGTCAGGCCCTCTGCTCCCACAGTGCCAACCTCCAAGCACAGTAATGTGAACAGGTAACAGACAGGGTAACCCTTCTGTCTGCTTGTGGGGCCGAATCACCTTTGGTCTCATGTTCTGGGGGGATTCGAACTGTGAACCTTATCCTAGCATACCCAAATGTACAGGTGCAGATAATCTTCTCTCCGGGGGATGCAAGATATCTTTTGCCTAAGGGCACCTAACCAGGTATCCAAAATGAACCCTTAAAACTCTATAAAAGACCTTAGATACATTCTTACCTTTTCCCAGTTTAGTAACACCATCAAGCTTTGAACAGTTTTTGTCAGTCTTAATCCTCTATACGTTACATGTAAAAAGAACTTCAAAGACACACCCAAGCTGTCTTTTTAAATATAAAGGGTACTTTACTTAAAGACAATACAAGCATGAAAAATGTAAACACAGAACAATATATCAATAAGCATACAATCACTTAAAAGAACAAGGTTAAAGTTCAAAACATAAACTCCTAACACAATACAATTAGACTTTTTCTATCTAATGTATTACCTCGATAGTACTTATAGTTAGATCTTGTTTCTTAAGATCCCAAAAGATATGTCTCTAAGATCAGACACAAGTCCTAGGTTAAACTGTGTGTCTCTCTCACACACACCCCTTCTATGATGCCCTCTAGCTCCTCCTTTTAGAATATAAAAATTATACAAATAATGATCTTCCTGTCAGGAGATATTTTAAATATTGTGACTTCAGCAAAAACTAATTTCCAAAATTATGACAGTCTTTAATCAAGCCTTTCCTTTGATCTTATATGGTTTCCTGTTCCCTCGGCAGGTCAACGATTTTACAACTTTTTACACTGTGGTGTTATAACATGTTTTTTTTCCTCTAAGACATCATAAAAATTTACAAGCCCCATATCCTAGCAGCTGGGTCAGTTCTAATTATGCCAGGGAAACAGGAAACCCTTAATTAAGTCTCTCTAGTATTTTAATTACTTCCTGGTTTCAGGTCACTTGGCACTTCACTGACCGGGGGTGGGGCACCCGTAGCACAGGATGTTTCATGTGAGACACACACATACCACATTATATATTACAAATACAATAGAACAATCATAACCAGCTGGCCAAGCATCACAACAGGTTCAAATCATTTGTTTATATGTGGACATTGCATGTGGTGCCAAGTAGTGATAAAATATATATTTCATTTAATGCAAAATTGTACAGATTGCTAAAAATAATTGTACTTTAAATGGTTATATATCAAAAAGTGCATAAATATATTTCTGAGGTAGAGCAAATACATACAAAAACAGTGAAAAGACAAAGGAAAAAATTACTCATCCTAGTAATATTGTTTCGTCTCAGGGATCCCTCACTATGATTAAACTCTATTATCTCCTAAGAGGCAGATGCCCTGGAGACAGAACCCTATTCTAATTACAGTTTGTAGATTAAGAATTTAGAACAAAGGTTTGAAAAACTCTTGAGCCACCTTCCAGTCTGGCAGTTGCTAGATTTGTTTCTATAACCAGAGTGTAATGGTGGCTAATGAAACTAACTAAAAGGACACCACAAATTATACAAATGTTAAAGTTTTGAAGAAATATCAATTAAATTGCAGCAGACATCTAAATGTAAAAAAATGTAATAATAGGAAGAAAACACACAATTTACAAATAGTAGAGAAACTGCAATAGTAATGCTCAAACAACCTAAGTAAAACCAACTAATTGTTATGAGAACCTACTTTCAGGTTTTGGGAGGGGAGGCAGGGTGGGAGAGTGTAACCGTAGTGAGGGATCCCTGAGAAGAAACAACATTACTATGGTAAGTACTTTTTTCTTCTAACCCCAGGAATCCCTCACTTAATGGTTACACTCTTAGCAGACTATGTAGCAGTACCTTGGGAGGCTGGGTTTAGAACCTACTGTACTTGGGGGGGAAAGGTTCTGCAAGACAGCAGTTCCAGTCAGAGCTGGCATCCCTTCTGGACTGTATGTCCAGATAATAGTGCTTTGTGAAAGTGTACACTATTTTCCAGGTAGCTGCTTTGCAAATGACTGTTAATGGGATGCCCCTTGTGGATGTCACAGGGGTAGTGGTACCTCTTGTGGAGTGTGCCTTTAAGTCTCTGGGTAGTATTTTTCCAGCATTTTCATAGGGAAACTGTATACAAGAGACTATCCAGCATGAGATAGTCCTCTTGGTAGCTGGTTTACCTTTGCCAGCCTCACCACAGGCAACAAAAAGCTGAGTGTTTTTGGACATGACCTCTTTCATCTGGTCCATGTAAATACTCAGAACTCTTTTCAAGTCCTGGCTGTGCAGTTTTTGATCACCTGGGGCCAGATATTCAGAACTTAACCTGGGGGCAAAATTAGCACTGCACAGCATGCTAAATTAGCCCTGAACCATTGGCACGCTATATTCAAAGGAATAGCTCCGGGGCTGAACCTGCTGAATATAGCATGCAAAGGAAGCAGTGCAAACAGGTCTGGCAGTGCAGTGCAAAAATAGCCCAGGAAGTAACACAGCTCTGAATATAGCAACAGGAAAGAGCAAAATACAACAGCAGCTCGGTGGGCACAGAAGTGGAGTAAGGCAGAGCTACAGGTTGGGGGCAATGTGAGTGATCGCAATGAAGTGTTGCACAGCTGCAAACAACAGCGCAGGCCACACACTGCAGAACTGTGCTATGCTTTTCAGAGATTTGCCTGGGGCTAACTCAATTATACAGTGCTAACACATTAGCCTGGTGCAAACACGTTAGCCTCGGGCAAAAGTTTGCTATATTCAAAGCCCCTATGCAAATGAGCCTACTTAGGCAATCCATGGGCAAACGGCCACATTAGCATCTCATTATGGCCTGCTTTGCATGCACTCCCATGTACTTTGCCCAGTGCTAATGCATGGGGCACACAGCTCCACCTGTTGGTTGGACAGGGATTACAGGTCGGAAGCCACAGGCTGGGAGGTGTACACAGCTCCACCTGTTGATCAGACAGAGATTATAGGTCAGAAGCCACAGGTTGAAATGTGCACACAGCTCCACCTGTATGCCGGACCTAAGAAACAGTTTGGTAGCTGCAGGCCATGGGTGTCATCAGGCATACGCTGTGCATACCTCCAGTACCACCCATTCAGCACCAAAATGAGCCACAGATGCTCAGAATGAGGGACAGTGAGGGACACTAAGCCCCATAATATGGGACACATCCTCAAACATAGAGACACAAATTCAGAACACTATGGTACCTAGTAGCTCTGTATGTATACAGGGTAATATATATATGTAGCAGCATATAATGTAATCACTCCCTGCTTGAAAGTCTGGATGTACAGCACAGTCTCTGTGTGTACCACTGTTTCCAGGAGGGATGAATGCAGGACAGTGTTACATTGAGGGGCACACAGAGGGATGTCTCCTGTACTGAGAGACACTGTAACATACTGCATAAATGTGTGTGTATGTATATCTATATATATATATATATCAAGTCAAATGGTTTCAAAGTTATTAAGATGCAAAGTTTTGAGTTTAACATAGAAATGGCTCCCCAACCTAACTATGGTAGCACTACCGTTACTACCATAATATAATATATATATATATATATATATATATATATGTATTACGCCAAGTTGTGCCAGTATAGTTAGGTAAAAGTGCACTTCTATGTTAAAGTTCAAATGTTTGAAGGTTAATAACTTTGTTAGTTGTTCAACGGATTTCCATGCAGTTTGGTCTGCATAATCTCTGGGGTAGATCTCTTGACCTGCCAAATTTGCTGGGAATCCGTTGAGTGGTTTCTGAGATATAAAGTGTTGAAAAAACAGAAAAATATGGATTTTTTTACATTTATTTGTCATCCTGGATCTCAGAAATGGCTTTATGTTGTGGGCTGAAATTTTCAGGGTAGGAAGGAGTTGGGTCAAAAATATGTCTTTTGAAGGTTTGGTGAAATATGCTGTACATTCAGAGATTACAGCAGACATTAATAATATTGTAAGATGCCACATCAGAACAAAACTATGCATAAGTAAAGATAAGTAAAATCAGTGGGCTCCACAGTGTTCTGAACTTGAATTATTTTTATTTATTTAGTTTTTGTTAACCGGGTAGGTTCACTAGCCATAAAATTACTATTTTCAGGCACAACCCAAGAGAGTACAACACATAAAAGCATACAAGCATACAGCAGTCCAAAAATACATGACATATCAAGTACAGTCAGTAAGAAGCAAACAGTAATAACATAAGCAGGAGTAATCAAATCATTACAAGAGAGAAGTTACATAACATAACTAACCTAAACAACGTGGAACTGTAGTGAAAAATACAAGTGCATAAGTCAGCAAGCAATAAATAATGACGCAGCTCCCTTTTGAAACAAAGATGGGACTTCGACTGTCTGAGGTCAAGGGGAAGAGAGTTCCATAGTCGAGGAGCAGCACACTGGAAGTCACTAGAACCTTTAGGTGTGTGAGATTTGGCTACCTTCAACAGTGATTTATCTTCAGATCAAAGTCCATTAGAGGAATTTTTGAAACCCCATTTGCCGCGTCAGTACCTAGGTGTGACATCCAGCTCACCCTCCCATCTTGCCTTCCCAGTGATCCCCAGGATCTTCCTTCCCATCCCTCCATGCCATGGCACTAGTGGCACCTCCTCCTGTCCTCCCCATCCTGTGTCTACCTGGATCCCTCTTGTGATGGAGTCCCCACAGGTTCACTTCCTCAACTGGGGTCCTGCTTTCCCGTGAGGTCACCTCCTTGACTAATCCACATCCTTTCCTGCACTTCTCTGGGTACCTCTATTTGGTTGTCCTCATTTGCCAGTGTAGCATGAGTTCTTAGTGGAATAGGATCTGGGATGTGCCTCTGCTAAACCGCTCTAACCCTCCTAGGCCACTGTCAAGTGCTCTCGTTCAAGCATCCCTTTGAGGCAGTTGCATTGGACTGGGTGGTCCCTGGATAGGGATGATGGTACTCTGACCCATTACTTCCACTCTGAGTCTGGCTACCTCCTCCACAGTCAGAGATGCATACAGATAGGGAGCACCTCAGTGACAGAGGTCTGCCTGAATATGGCTGCCCCACAGCCACTGCATTACACCACTCCCACATCATACTGCAATTGCTAATTGTCTGCTCACAAGCTCTCTAGCTCCTTTTTATTAATTTACTAAAATCACAAAACGACATCAGATAATTTTTTTTTGAAAAACCAATAAATAAATAAATGAATCAAAACACATAAATGCTGAGTGGGCTTCCACATAGCCCTCTACTTCACCCCATATACCTGTGTTTAGCTCCCAATCAGATTTAACAGAACATATAATTAAAGTTGGGGAAGGAGAATAGGCCACAGCAGTAAAACAGCACAGAATTCACCACCACTATGTTTTAAATTTTCAACAGCCCAAAAACAATTATAAGTAAAGACAACAACGAAAGTATAGTGTACTAAAAGCCACAATCTAAGTTTAAAAGAAAATAGCATTACAGTTATAAAGCACTGAATTGAATATGTTCTTCCTTCCTTCTGGCTTCTTCATCTCATCTTCTATCTAACAGTTCATTCATTCATTCAATCTTTATTTGTATAAAGGCATACTTCTTATAAACAAAGCGTCTGTACAGTACATAAAACAATAACTGTCTGTTTTTGAAAGCAGCACAAGGAAATCACAGAGTTGGAACTGTCTGATTTGAAAGCAGCATAAAGAAATCCAGAGTTTGGAACTGTCTGATTTTGAAAGCAGCACAAAGGGAAATCACAGAGTTTGGAACATCAGATTTGAAAGCAGCACAAGAAACCAACAAGGTTTGGAACTCTGATTTTGAAAGAAGAAGCACAACGGAAATCACAGAGTTTGGAACTGTTTGATTTGAAAGCAACACATGGAAAATCAAAGAGTTTGGAACTCGATTTTGAAAGCAGCACAAGAAATCACAAAGTTTGGAACTGTCTGATTTTAGAAAGCAGCACAAAGAAAATCACAGAGTTTGGAACTCAGTGCTTTGGCTATCAGAAGAAACTAGAAGGGACAAGATCAGATCTACAGTACAGTAGCTTCTTGTTGTTTTACATTGTTTCTTGTGGATTCTACTTGGTAGAAGGTTATTTCTTTTCTTTCTTACTACTAAGGCGCTAGCAGAGGTATTATTTGAGGAATCTTGGAATTTTGAAACCTGTTTTAGTAGCTATAGGTGAGGCTCATTGCTTGATTCACTGTGTGGCAGGCTGCATTTATGGGGGCCTATTTCTTCTGTTTAAAACATAATTGGTATGGTTAACTGGGTCTGTTTCTTTAGTTAAGGACATATATCTTTTAATTCCAAGCCTATTTTGATGTGTTGTTGGTGAAGCTGTTTGAATTGGAGTCTGTTTCTGCTGGGTAGCAAACCTATTTTGGGAGCTTTCAGGGAGGTGCCGATTCATTGTTGCTGGCTTCACTAGCTGCAAAGTTTGGTGCAGAGTGGGAAAGGTGCTAATGGTCTGACCAGGGCCTCAGCTACCTGATTGTTTCTGGAAGACTTGGGCTGAATCCACCCTTGGTCCACCATTTCCTTTATACAGGTTCTGACATCACTTCATCAAACAGGCAAGGATAACCACCTGTCAACCAACAAGCAGACATCTGGAAAGGAACAGCAGAAAGTGAAGGGTGACTGCTCTCTCAGTGGAAGAGTAAATACTGAAGTCTAGGTGCTTTCATTATTGCTTCGCATTGATGTACATTGAGGAAAGGAGGGTAGGGTTTGAAGAGGTTGTGCAGTGGCTACTTAAAGTCTGTTTTGGTGTGGATAGGAAGGATAGAATATAAAAAGCAGTTGCTCAATATATCTAAATGTGTGCAACAAAGGTAGGAAATAAAGAAATGTTTTGCACTGATAGAGAGGAAGAGGGAGACTTGGGGGAGTGTTGGTATCCTGCATCTGGAAGGGTGGGGGGTCACTGGTGAGCCTTGACAGCAATGGGTAGGGTGGTAGGCTGCAACAACTGCGGTGCACAATCTTTCTAAAAATTGCCTGGAGTGTGGGAGGATGTTTGGTGTGCAACCACATAGAAAAACTTAGAAAGGAGATTGAGGGTCTACAGGAAAAGAACTAAGACAGAGCAAGGCAGATTGGGTGGGTTTAGCCCAGTACTGGAGGGAGGAAGAAGGGAGATGAGGGAGGGTGATTTAAGCCAGCAGTGGTGAGGAGAGGGTCACAAGAAGAGAGAAGCAGAGACAAAGGACCCAGGCCAGGAAGAACAATTGCTGGAAAAACCAGGTCAGAGACAAAAGACAAATGGAAGGAGAGATAGGGACTTGTGAGGGAGGCGAAAGTGCCAAAAGTCATGAGTGGAAAGGAGAACAGGTTACTATGAAGAGAGAGGCGGGCATTTGTGAAAGGCGTCAGAAATAGTTGTGCACTGCTAGAGGAAGAAGGTGGAGGAGGAAATTGAAAATTAGGGAGTAATTGATAAATGCCTGGACAAACTGGAGCGGGGAAGTTCTGCTGGGAAGGTGCAACAGGGATAAGGAAATAATGTGCAGGAGAAGAGGAGCTGGAAATGAGAGAGGAGATGAATGAGGAAGCAAGCAGGGAGTAAAAGATGGAATCTTAGTGCTGGGAGCTCAATACTAAGAGGTTAAGTGGGTTAGCAAGGGGAGGCATAGTCGCATTTGGGTGGAGGCCATGCCAGGAATGACAGAGGAAAGGGTAGGACAGTATGTTCTGAAATATGCTAGAGGGGTGAGGACAAAGTCCTAATTTAATTATACCATCTTGGGACAAATGACCTGGCTGACAAGACAGTGATACAGTCAGAGAAGGTTTGAGGAACTAGCACAATTCGTGAGGGCAGGATGATCAGTAACTTTTTCAGAGACACTTCCCGTGCCAAAGCCAAGCACAACAAGAAGCTGAGAATAGAGGAATTTAATGGATGGCTAAGAACCTGATAGTGTGCCGTGCTAGGGTATGGGCTGTTGGGGTGGGGTGAGGGAGGGACCTGGGAGGACAGTAGTCTCTATGCAAGCACAGACTACACTTGAGTGAGGAGGGAAAGAAGTGTTGAAACAGAGGATGGGAGTACATAGAGGAAGCTGGGAATTTAAACTAGAGTAGGGGTGGCAGTTGGGGAAGAGATATGCAGAGACCACAGGTTGGGAAACCATATGAGCTTACCCCCATAACATGACAAAGGACAAATGGCAAGTACTGTTGGTGATGCTAGGAAGGGAGGGCAGGATGTGAGGGAGGGGAAGGGTGGTTACCCTTAATTTAGGAGCCTTGGAAGAAACTGCAGAGTTACAGGTTCTCATGGCAGACGGAGAGGTGGACATTGCAGTCATCACAAAACATGGGCCACCCAATACAAATGACTGGTTCTGTCTGTACCAGGGTACAGATTATTTAGTAGGAACAGGGTGATTGGGAAAGGAAGGGGGGTGGCACTATATGTGAAGGAAGGACTGAAGTGTGTAAGGGAGGAAGGGGAGGAGGGTAGTATGGAGTCACTTTGGATGCAAATCCAGGATTCCAAGAATAGGATTCTTAGAATGGGAGTGGTGTACAGGCCACCATCTCAGAAAGGAGTTAGACAGGAAACTAGCAGGACAGATCAGGAGGACCTGTGAGAAGGGTAGTGTGGTGATTGTGGGGGACTTCAACATGCCAGGAGTGGACTGGAGCACCCCAACAACCAGGAACAGAAGGGAGCAGGTACTGCTGGATGCCTTCCAGGACAGCTTCCTGCTGCAAATGGTCAGTGAACTAACCAGGTTAGGAAATACCCTTGACCTTGTGCTGGCAAATGGGGACTTTGTAGGAGAACTTACAGTGGAGGAACTGCTGTCAGGGAGTGACCACCACTCAGTATAGCTCACATTGGATATGGGCAAGGAAGAGTGGAATCTAACAATATTGCTGGACTTCAGGAGGGACGACTTTGGGAGGATGGGGAAGTGGTAAAAAGGGTACCTGGCCAGAATTCAATCTAGTATGGACACTAATCAGAGGTGGGAGCTCATAAAGCTGGGGATAGTGGAGGCAACCAACCAACTGCAAAGCCCAGAGCAAGAACAGCTGAGGGCTAGAAACCGATCTGGTTGAGCAAGGAGGTCATGGAAAAGTAGGAGGAAAAGAGCTGCCTTTAGGAGTACAAGAAAACAGGGAGGGGGACGACAGGGAGGAGTACTTGACAGAATCAAAGGAGGTGACAAGGGCAGTAGGGGACAAAGCATCACGGAACTCAGGCTGGCACAAGGCATTAGAAGGGAGAAGAGGACTTCTTTAAGTACATCAGGGAAAAGGAGCTGTAAGGACCACATAGTAAGGATTAGGAAGGAGGGGGTTGGGTGGAAGCAGGGTGCGATGGCGGGAAGCACTAAATGAGTACTTCTGCTCAGTATTTACTAAAGAGAAGAGGGGTGACACCAAGGTGGGAGAAATGGCAGAAGCGGGGTGGTGACAGATGGAGAAATCATGGAGAGCAGAGTTTGAGAGGGTTGAAGGCACTGAGGGTGGACAAGGTGCCAGGCCCAGATGGCATCCACCCAGGGTACTGAAGGAGCTGGCAGAGGTCCTTGCAGGACCTTGGCACCTGTTAATGCCTAACTACATTCAGGGGTGTGTGCCTCAGGACTGGAGGATGGCTCATGTGGTCCCCTCCACAAGAGTGGCCCCAAGGATGAACTAGGAAACCACAGACCAGTGAGCCTCACATCCATTGTGAGTAAGCTAATGGAGACTATCCTGAAGGAGGCTGGTGGCCCTCCTAGAGGCCAAGGACTACAGGACAGCAGACAGCATGGCTTCATGGGTGGCAGATCCTGCCAAACCAACCTGGTCAAGTTCTATGACTGGGTAACTAGGGCAACTGGACAGGGCCATGCAGTGGATGTCCTGTATCTGGACCTCAGTAAGGCATTCGACTCAGTGCCACATGGAAGGCTGGGAAGGAAGTTAGTAGGCACAGAGGCGGGTGCAAAGCTGGTGAGATGGGTAGGAAACTGGCTGCAGGGAAGGCAACAGAGGGTGGTGGTGGGTGGGAAGCTCTCACACCCAAGGGCAGTGACGAGCAGTGTTCCACAGGGCTCAGTGTTGGGACCAGTGTTGTTTGGGATATTCATTGCAGACATATCATGGGACATCAAGAGCAAGATCAGTCTGTTTGCTGATGATACCAAGGTAGACGTGGTGGTGGATGACCTAGGGGGATGGCAGAGGTTGCAGAATGATCTGGCAAAGCTTGAAACCTGGTCAGACACTGGCAACTGGGCTTTAATGCCAAAGGTGCAGGTGCTGCATTTTGGGATGAAGAACCAGGAGAGTTACCAGCTAGGGGAGTGCAGCTAGCCCAGACAGAGGAGGAGAAGGATCTGGGTGTGCTCATTACAGGGTCAATGAACAATTCAGCACAATGTAGGAAGGCAGCTGCAAAGGCCAACAAAATGCTGGGTTGTATTGCAAGGGTATATCCTCGAGGAGGAGGAGGTGATTCTGCCATTATAGAGTCATTAGTTAGACCGCACCTGGGAGTACTGCGTGCAGTACTGGCATCCGTATCTGAAGGGACATTAAGTTACTGGAGGGTGCAGTGCAGGTGACAAAGATGATCAGAGGCTGGGGACTTATCATACGAGAGGAGGTTGAAGGAGTTGAACATGTACTCACTGGAGAGAGGAGAGACAGGGATGACATGATTGAAACAACTAAATACATGAAAGGAATAAACAAAGATGGGTACAGAGGGCTGTTCAAAAGTAAGGAGGGGGAGGGGCCTGGGGGGCCATGATGAGATGGAAGCGAGGGGAAAGGTTCAGAAGAGGGGAGATGAGGGGAACAGAGAGGGTGGTGGCACAGGTGGAATCGTTACAGAAGTGGTATGCAGTAGAACAGTGGACTGCTTCAAGCGAGGATGGGACAGGACAAGGGGAGGGTTAATGAAGGGAAGGGTGGAAGGGAGGGCGCTGCTGAATAAGGGGTGCTAGCTGCACATTGAGCAGACTTGATAGACCTCTAGGCCTTTATCTGCTGTAAGAATTTAGGTATGTTAAGTAATAAATAGACAAGATTAAAACTAACATAAATCATTAAAGCTATACTAAAAGATGTCTCTCAGAGCTCCTTTAAAGCTTTTGGACAGTCGGGCAATTTCGCACCCTGGCCGAGGTAGGAATTCCCACAGGGTGGGCCATAAAACCATGATCTAGCCCCTGGCGTTTTTAAATGAACCTGAGATCTCTAGCAATCCTCATCAGTGGATCGGAGGGGTCGGGAGGGACAGTGGGGACACAGGAGCTCTTTCAGGTAAGTAGGTCCCTGATCGTGTAGGGCTTTATAGGTCAGCAAACCGACCTTGAAGGTGATTGGCCAGCAAGCCAGTGCAGTCCGTGGAACACAGGCATTATGGTTGGACCTAGAAGATCCAGTCAACAACCTGGCTGCCGCATTCTGCACTAGCTGCAGGCTGACAGAAGTTCAACCCGGTAGCCCCAGGTAAAGGGGCATTGCAGTAGTCGAGGCGGGAGGTAGCAGATGCGTGGATCAATGTTGGAAGATCCTCTGGAGGAACCAGGTGCTTCACCCGGCGATATTCCTCAGATGGTAAAGGAAGTTTTGACTACGCTGACACCTGAGATTTAAACATCAGGCGGTCATCAAATACTCAGCCAGATTCCGCACCTGGTCTGCGAGGTCATCAGCTGGGCGCCCCAAGCCATAAGCCTGAGGCGATCCAGCTAACAAACCCACCTCACAGTGACCCTTGTCCATGACCAACACCTCGGTTTTCTCCGGGTTTAACCGCGACCAACTCCCATTCATCCAGTCTTGGATCTCAGCAAGGCAGTTATTAAATACGAAAAGGCAGCATCCTGGCCAGGCACAAAGACATATACAGCTGGGTATCATCTGCATAGCAATGAAAACCAAACCATATTGTCAACAATGCGGCTCCTATGACAGCATATACACCACCTGCAAACAGCATGGAAGCTAGAATAGAACCCTGCGGTACCCGCCGGGATAGGAGACTGATGTCAAGAAAAAATTCCCGACACCACCCTCTGAGTCCTACCCTTGAGGTAAGATCGAAACCACCTGAGGACCGTATCAGACAATCCCACAGACGGACCGCAAACGCTCTAACAGCACACCATGGTCAACAGTGTCAAATGCTGCAGAGAGATCGAGAAGTACCAAGATGGAACAGGTCCTACGATCTCTCACTATTAGGAGGTCATTTAGTACCCAAACAAGTGCTGTCTCTGTACTATGCCTTTTCCTAAATCCAGACTGGAGAGAACCATAGACATTGTTGTTGATCAGATGACCATCCAGCTGCACTGCAACCACCTTCTCAATAACTTTACCCACAAAGGGTAAGTTAGAGACGGGTCTGTAATTTGCTAGACAATCTGGGTCCAAGGAGGGCTTCTTCAATAGAGGCTTAACTATAGCCTCCTTAAGGGGATCTGGAAAGATCCCCCTCTCCAAGGACCTCCAGACTATCAAAGCCAGCACTGGGCCGATTTTATCCACACAATCCACTAAGAGATGTGTGGGGCCAGGGTCCAAATCACAGTTGGTCGGTCTCAGCGCTCGGATGATCATCACAATGTCATTGATTGTAGGGAGGCTGAAATCGGACCGCACAAACTGGGTGTCCGACATCTCCTGCCGACCATCACAACTCCCATTGGAGATGGAAAAACAGACATCCGATCTGATTTTGGCAACCTTATCTGCAAAGAAGAGAGCAAACTCCTCACACCGTTCTGGAGATAAGGGTCTTCTGGGCTGCAGACAGACTGGATTGCATAGTCTGTCCACAGTCCAAAAGAGCTGAGCTGGTCTATTCTGTGCAGTCGCAATCTCTCTGGACAGGAATTCTGCCTTCTTATGAGAGATTGCGGATTGATAGACCATATAGTGGTCCATCAAACTAAGTTTGTCGTCATTCAAACCGGACCTCCGTCAACGCCTCTCCAACCTTCGTCCAACTCTCCTCAACTCCCTCACGGTCTCATCGAACCAAGGAGACCTGGGACAAAGAGTGAGAGGACAAACACGAACAGGTGCAATGGAATTCAGGGCCCCTGTCACCGCCTTATTATAGCCCCTGGATCCAAGCAATCTATCGGTAGGCCCAATAGGTCCAGCACCGCCATCAGGTCAACCGGGGACACTTCCCTTAAAGGGTGGTACTGGACCATTTCCGAAGGGGCTGACCTAATAGGGGTGGCCTCAAAACTGAACCTAACGGAGTGATGGTCCGACCATCCGACCGGTTCTACCACCAAGTCAGATATCCCCATCCCCAGAAGGAACACCAGGTCCAATGAATGTCCACCAATATGGGTCAAGGAGGAAATGACCTGTGGGAAGCCCAGTGATATCATCAGCTGGAGGAAGTCTTGACCAAAACGTGAGAGTTCATCGTTGACCCAGGCATTGAAGTCCCCCAGAACCAACCATCTGGGGGACCCCAATGTCAGGTCGACAATGAAGTCTGCAACTTCCTGCAGGAAAACATTCTCGTCACCTGGTGGACGGTATACAAGAAGTATCCTGCACCCCACACCCTCGCCCAAGATACATTCAAAGGACCTGGTGACTCCCACTGGTACCTCCACCAGGCTCAGTTCTGTTCTAAAGCAGATGGCAACATCCCCACCCCTACGATCCTGCCTCGGGCTGTGTATCACCGAGTAACCGGCTGGAACTGCTGCTGCCAAAACTGGCCCAGCATTTTCATCCAGCCAGGTCTCGGTGATGCACGCCAGGTCAGATGACCCAACAAAATCAGCTATAATAGCCATTTTGTTTTTAATAGACCTGGCATTGCACAACACCGCCCAAGTAGGATGAACCTCCGAAGATAACCGCATTACCTGCTGATCATAATCAGAACCCTTGGGTATGGGTACCGGACAGGGAGGTCCCCTTTCCTGGGCCCATTTCGCCCCAGAGCATCTCCTTGTCCCCACTATCTCTATCTGCCCACTCCTTTCCATTCCACCCCAGGCCCAGCACCGGCCCTCCTCCTCCTCCCCCTCACAATCCCCAGGGCCCTACATCTTCTATAGACCTCCAGCGACGGGGGGAGAGGAGAAAGGACGAAGGTCCCTGAGCCTAGAGGGGGAATAATGCCTGACTGTCCTACTATCATTCCAGCACATAATTAACACTACAACAAAATAATCTAACAGTTTTTAACCCCCTTAGAAAAAAAAACTTACATAAACAACTACTCTACAAAATTAACATGCAATTTTAAAATATAAATCTAATAAACACAACAGCCAAAATAAGCAAATAACTTAAAACTAAAAATACAATATCTATTTAACAAATCTATACCCCTTAAATTAAACTTCTAATAAATAAATCCTATCAACGTCCATATTGTAAGTGTCCAAAATGTGCCTTCAAATCTTCAGTTTATAAATATCACTTTGTCTCTCTGCTCTCACCCACAGTGCTCTCACCACTGCGGGGGAAAGGAGCTTTCCAGACCATACAAGTCCCTAACATAAAATTGGCCCTTAATATTAAAAGGCCCCCTAGTCCAAAGCCAATACCACAATTTCCTTTGAAAATAAAAAAGAGTTCCAGGTCTTTTTATGTCGACACCTATGTGCTCTCAGCACTTCAGTATGGTCCAGAATTATATCAGCCTCCTTTCACAAGGCTGAAGCAATCCCAAATGAGCTCAATTTTAGTCTTTCCAAATAATATATAACAAGCGCTGGCCAAAAATCAAAAATTCAGAGGTACATCACCAAACAAACAGTCCAGACAGATTCCACCTTCCTTCCAGCATTTAAATTTCTCAATCACTAGGAATCCTTCGCAATGGCGAGCAGACAGGTAGCATGTATATTTCACTTACGAATTCTGGCTCAACCTGATCCTTCACTACGGTGAAGCAAGTGAGACCACCCTCCGGTAGTCCCCCTACTCCACCTAAGGAACAAGATTAGCCCCACCACCCTCCGGCGGCAGAGACAATCGTCCCTCCGTCTGGACCAAGGAACCAGATTTCTCCAAAAGTGTGCAGAAATCCTCACTGCACACTATCTATGCTTCCTTTCAGAGATTTCAGAGTTCCTCTTTTTCCAGCCGGTCCTCTCTTGCTGGAAACCAGCTACAACCTTCACCTGCAGTCCGGCTGCATTTCCTTTTCATATGGAAACCGCTACTCCACAGTTCCAATTCCATCTCACCGTTCACAACTCCTTCAAACTCTTCCACAACCCAAGGCGGCCGCTGGACCACCAAGTTGCCAGCCGCAGAAGTCTTTCAGGGAATTAGACGAGAACCAACACACAACGAACCAAGCGACCTTCCACAACTCCAGCACGCCAGTTTCTCCAGGTACAAAAAAACTTGACGAACATCTCAATTTTCTAACGGTAACAAAAGCAGTAGGTTTAGGACTATACAATAAACAAATAAAATAACGAAATCAAACCACCGATTACGGAGCTCACAGACGGCAGACCAGTGTGTCCGCCATCTTAACTTCCCTTTACTTTCTATTCAGTGATATGTATAGTGCACTTGGATGGGTGACTCTTGAAAATAAAAGAAAAATTATTTGGGCTAACCAAAAATATAAAACTTTATACTTTAACCAACCAAAGTATCTGGCAAAATAGATGGAAAAGACAATGCAAACACAAGCATAACTTAAAGAGCTAGTGTACTGTCTGGAAACTGCCTGCAATTAATTGTAACTTTCAGATGTAGTCAGCTATCACTTCTTATATCTCAAGTATTTATTATTTTCTGTTTGCTAATTAGAAGATTTTCCACCTGGCAGTACTGTGGTGATGTGTGGAGCAACACTCTGTCTGGAGGGGAAAAAAAGTCAGTTCTGTTCCTCCCACTACATCAACACTGAGACCACACTAACTATGACATCACTAGCAACCAATGAGAACCATTTCTCACTGCTAGATTTCACTTTCACATGAAGCAGCAGGGACTGGCTCTCCCTGGTTACTAGTGATGTCACAATTTCCTGCATTTTGATTGGTAGCTTGTGAAAGTCGCTGCTCAGGCTGCAAGAATTGTGGTGCCTCAAGATGTTTGGTCTCATTTCTGACGATGTAGTGGGAGGAACAGAACTGACTTTTTTTTCCTCCCTATAGAGTGCTGCTCCACACATCACCCCAGTACTGCCAGATGGAAAATCTTCTAATTAGCAAATAGAAAATACAAAAATACCTCAGATATTGGAAGCGGTAGCTGACGGCATCTGAAAATTGTTATTAATTTCAAGCAGTACACTAGCTCCTTAAGAAACAATCAAATGAGAAGTTTCAAAATTCCAAAATCTAAAAATAAAAACTGTACAAATACTAGAAAGGGATGAAGAGCTTTTTGAAACAATACAGGACATCACAGCAGACTGCTGAACCAGGCGGGGTGCTCAGGCAAACAAAATATTTTCAAAAGAATCTTTTGATAAAGGGCTGTTAGTCCAAAACTAGTCAAGATGTGCTTTTTATTGGCACTTCAATAAATTTTGCACCTGGAATCAGCGAACAGTATTTTTATTGTGGTGGTGAATGCTGGACTCTTTTGAAAATACTTCTTGAAGCAATCCTTACGATGGCTGACAAAGGTGAGCTACTGCTTGTAGAAGACTTCAGTCTGCCTGATGTGAACTGGGCCTCCTACACAGCCTCATCAGAAAAAAGCAAGGAATTCCTCATTGCTTAGCAAGAGGCAGGTCTAACACAGCTAGCTGATTTACCAAGGGAAGATGCAATCCTAGACCTTGTGATGACAAACAACACAAGGATATCTGACGTTAAAGTAGGAATCCATTTGGGCTCCAGTGATCACAGATCAATATGGTTTGCAGTCAACAGATAAGTCACCAGCCACACTAGACTAAAAATCCGCAACTTCAAAAATGCAAACTTCAGCAATTTGAAGTCCACCTTTTCAAGCCTGTGTGAAAACATAAAAGATAAAGATGTCAAGGAGAGATGGACAGCATTGAAAGCATCATTAAACATTGTCACAGCAAAATACTCAGATGTAATCAGTAAAACCAAAAGAAGGAGAAAACCAATCTGGTTTACGAAAGAGGTGGCATTGAAAATAAAAGAAAAGAAAAAAGCCTGCAGACAGTATAAAGAAACAAAGAAAGACTGTGATAGGGAAAAATACAGGACCCATCTCAAAGAGGCCGGGAGGCAATCAGGGTAGCCAAAGAACAAACTGAAGAAATAATTGCAGCAGAAATTAAAAGGGACAACAAAACCTTCTATAAGTATATTGGGAAAAAAGAAAGACTGGGGGGAGGAGAATAGTCAAACTAAGAAAACAAGGAAGGGCAGCAGGTGGAGGATGATATGCAGAAAGCAGAAGTATTAAACAAATACTTCTGCTCCATTTTTACAGGAGAGCAGAATGGTAATGGTCCAACACTAGCTATGGGTCTCCACACACAAGAAGCAGACACAAGCTCCTTTACAAAAGAGAGGGTCCTAGAAGAATTAAATACATTGAAGACAGACAAGGCTATGGGACTAGACAGAATTCATCCTTGGGTATTGAAAGAGCTTAGGGAGGAACTTGCTGCTCCAGTGGCCAAACTCTTTAGTAAATCACTAGAGAGTGGACAGGTACCAGAGGACTGGAAAAAGGCCACTGTGGTACCCCTACACAAGAGCAGAAGCAATGAAGAGGCAAGGAATTACTGCCCTGTCAGACTCACCTCAATTGTGCGGAAAATTATGGAATCATTACTAAAGGAAAGGATAGTGGCATACCTGAAAACCAGTGGGAGGCTGGACCCTAAGCAGCATGGCTTCACAACTGGTCGGTCATGCCAGACAAACATAATAGAATTCTGTGACTGGGTGACAAAAGTAGTAGACCAAGGCGGGGCAATAGATGTTGCATATCTAGACTTTAGTAAGGCCTTTGATTCCATTCCCCACAGGAGGCTTATTAATAAACTGGGAAATGCAGGTGTAGCAGAAAAAATGATTAATTGGGTGAGAAACTGGCATCGGGGGAGGACCTACACTGTTGTTGTTAATGGCACCCTGTTGAGAGAGGGGATGGTGATCAGAGGGGTTCCGCAGGGTTCGGTGCTTGGGCCAATCCTATTCAACATATTCATCAGTGACATCACAGATGGATTGGAGGGGAAAGTATGCCTATTTATAGATGACACCAAGCGCTACAACAGGGTGGACACACAGGAAGGGGCCATAGCAATGTAATCGGACCTAACAAAACAGGAAGAATGGTCCAGAACTTGGCAGCTGAGGTTCAAAACCAAGAAGTGTAAGGTCATGTACCTAGGGAAAAGAAATGCAGGAAACAATTACTATCTAGGGGGTGAACAATTACCCATCATGAACCTAGAACAGGACCAAGGGGCCAGGGTATCCAACGATCTAAAGGTAGGGAGACAATGTGAGACGGCGGCAAAGAAAGCCAGTAACATCCTCGGTTGCATCGGAGGAGGATTTACAAGCAGAAAGTGCAAAGTGATAATCTCACTTTACAGATCCTTGGTGAGGCCACACCTGGAATACTGTGTCCAGTTGTGGAGACCCCCCTTGAAAAGGATATAAACCGTCTGGAAACTGTGCAAAGAAAAGCTACAAAGATGGTTCAGGACCTCTACCATGAACCCTATGAGACAAAACTTAAAGAATTAAACATGTACTGCCTGGAAGAGAGGAAAAATAGAGGAGGCATGATACAAACCTTTAAATACCTAAAGGGTATCAACTCAGTGCAAAATCAGAACCTCTTCCAAGAAAATAAAGAGGCATGTACTAGAGGCCACAACAGACGTCTAACGGGAAGGAGATTTTGAGCAACATTAGTAAGTTTTTCTTCACCGAAACGGTGGTGGAGCCATGGAACAGGCTGCAGCAGGAGGTCCCGGATGCCAAGAGAGTTAAGGAGTTCAAAATATCTTGGGACAAACATAGCGGAATATTGAAATAAGGGAATATACTTGGTTGGAGTAGGTCAAATAACGGGCAGACTAGATGGATCACGTGGTCCCCATCTACCATCATGCATCATGTTCTTATGTTCTTATACGGAGAGATTACATTTTCGGTTATCTCCATGTTCTTATGGAATTCAATAGATAACTCTATTAAGGGTCTAATTGTAGTCCAAAACTGTTTATTGGAACTCTGAAATTCGAATTGAAAACTTGTTGTATGAACAATGAATAAAGTGAGTTCAAGTATGCAACACACTTAATATACCAAGTCTAGTTATCTAATATGTGAATAATAGCTAAGTATCTGATTTTAAGCTTTTTGCATTTGTAAACTTATGTGTTTGTACCTTACTTTGGAACGTAAATAATTATTTTGGAATTTTATATAAACAGGACCATTTTGAAAATAGGCCCTTTGGGACTTGATGTATGTAAGATCTCATCCTGTATAAAAGTAAATAATTTTACTACTTACTACTACTTCTTTACTGTATTGTTGTAAAGTTAATAAAGTAGATTGAATTAAAAAAAGGAAAAGAAGGTGTTCAAGAACAAGCAGACATGCTATGAAACTGGAAAGGGTTAGATTCAAGAGGGATGTACTTAGTCACAGAAGCAGTGGTGGATTACTGTAACAGCCTTCCAACAGAGGTGGTGTAGGGTGAAAACAGTGCTGAGGTTCGAGAGTGCATGGAATAGGCACAAGGAAAATTGTAGAAGAAAGGAAGAGAGAGGGAGAAAGAGCTGTAGCTCAAGTAAGGTCTGCAGTGAGAATGTAGGTAGAGAAAAATCAGCAGATAGTGTAGTCCAAGCAGCCCTTATCCGCTGTTTGATTCTGTGTTTCTATGTTTCTATGGATCTGAAAGATTCCCATTTTCATATCCTAGTCAGGTCATCACAGAGAAAATTCTCAGGTTCAGGTAAGGGAACTGCCAATACCAATTTACAGCTCTCCCTTTTGGCCTCACTTTAGCACCAAGAGTTTCCACAAAGTGCTTTGCAGTGGTGGCAGCACTCCTGAAAAGGCAAGATGTGGTAGTTTTTCCATACATGGACAACTGACTAGTTTAGGGAAAACATAACAGGAGACAAGGTGTTCATTTCGGACTGTAAAAAGCACTTGGAACGCATAGATTCCTAGTAAACCTGCAGCCCAGCTAGAATCTGTTCAGATACTGGACTTCTTAGAAACAGAGCTAAACATCCTACAGGGGAAAACTTTCCTCCCGCATGCCAGAGTTACAGCTCTGACACCAGCAGCAGAGACCTTCACAACAGGTCAGCCAGGACATACAAGGGACTTCCTGCAATTACTAGGATACATGACCGCATCCACGGCCAGTACCACTTAAGAAACAGCTGGTCTCTAAGATGGGATCCACTCTCGAAGCTAGTGCTAGTGGCAAAAGCACCGGCAAGATCACAAGAGTGTTTTTTTATTTACTTAAAAGTTTCAAAAATACAGGATAGGTTCCATGAGAAGCAAGTCTTGTTTACAGATTGCCCGAGTCATGGTTTACAAGAAGACAATAATTATAAATCTAATAATAAATGTAGAGTGGTGGAAAGAAGAAAGCAACCTCAGAGAGGGCATCCCATTTCTCCAGCAATTCCCCAAAAGTGTTCTTATTACAGATGCCTCATTCCTAGGGTTGGGAATTAACTTAGAGGACCTCACAATGAGTAGCACATGGACCCCACAGGAGTAACTGGAACACAATCTCCTGAAGCTCAGAGCAGTGCTGCTAGCAATTCAGTCTTTCTTTTCCCAGCAACAGGATCAGTCTATCCAAATCAGAACAGACAACACCACAACTATGTATTACATAAACAAGCATGGAGGGACAAGGTCCTCAAAACTGTGTACAGAAGCATTGAGGATATAAGACACTAGAGCGCTTGGGCTATCTCCCAATTACCTCTCTCTTACTCAGGCAGTCACCCTTTCCAGGTTCTTTTTAGTCTCAGCTCAGTTTGTGCTGCTGAACCATCAGGTTTTCTCTACTAGCTCACTGCCTTTTCTACCCTTGGTGATAGCATGGCTGCTATTACCATGACAGGGTTGCTCTCTGTACTTTTCTTATTAGTCTGTTTAAATGGGATTTCTCTATCTATCCCAGCACTGAAAAGACGAGTACCACCTGCTCAGATCTCTCAGATTTTCACTTCTCTAACCTAATCGCTGCACATCAGGCTGAGCCAACATGTAACCTACTCCTTTATAGCAAAGGGTGTGCCCACTATACTGTCTTAGCTTCTAAAAAGTTGAAGCTGAGACCTGCTATGCCTCTCTCTGCAGTGGTAGGCTCTGGTTCCTTCCAGTCCTGACTCTACTTCTGTCAGGTAATGCTGAGATGAATCCAGGTCCCTTGGCCTGTTTCTCCTCAAGTGACCTACATAAGACACCAAACAAAGGGCTATTAATTGTCCACATGAACATAAGAAGTCTCACTTGTCACATCTCTGAACTGGAGGCGTGGGTCAAACTATACAATCCAGACATTCTCTACCTAATGGAAACTTGGCTCAAACCTGGATACTTGACTGTCTCTGTTCCCTTGCTGACTACTCCATGATTCATTGGGATAGAGCAGCCTCAAAACGGGGGGAGGGGGTTGCTGTACTCCATAAAAGAAATCTTAATATAGAATCTATCCCTGGCACTGCCTCCGCCTCTGGTTGTGAATCCCTGCATGCCACTCTTGCTCTAGGTGCTAAGAAACTACATCTTATCTGAATCTACAAACCTCCCTCTGTTGGCTTATCAGGCCTCAGGAAAATGCTTCATGAAACTTTGCAGATATACAACTAACATGAGGTGATTATCTTAGGTGATTTTAACATTAACTGCATGGGGTTATCAAATAGCTTATTGCTGTCCCTGTTGCACAGCTATAACCTTCACCAGCTGATAACTGAACATACAAGAATCCCACAGGGACTACAATCCTCTACCCTCATTGACTGGTTCTTCGTAAACCGTGTGGAGCATGTATCTGTCTCTGGCATCCTGGCTGATGCACTAACCGACCACTCCCCCACTTTTTGTACATGGGCTATGGCTGCACCTCCTTCTCCACTACCGAGTCTTGTCACTTTCACAAACTTTGCAAAGCTGGACCTTGAGGAATTCCTATATGATGTATTCAACATTGACTGGACAGACATTTATGTCTCCTGTAATGTAGAAGATGCTCTGTGTATCTTTCTAAATGAATTCCTGGCTGTGCAGAGAAAGCATGCCCCACAGGTAACAAGATGGGTCAGTGAGAAACATACAAAGTGGCTACATAAAGGCCTGCTTGCTGACATGCGTATCAGGGATAAACAATGGAAGTTGTTCAAACGAACAGGTCTGCAATGAAATCTTATTGCCTATAGAGCTCTAAGGAACTCGTGTAAAAAACAGGTCAGGCTGGCAAAGAGTAAATATTGTAAAGACCTGCTGATAAACTTTGCTGGAGACCCAAGGAAATTCTGGGCTCATGTTAAAACCTTTCTAGGTACTTCTCAATCAGTTACCCCTAGTGAAATGATATTAAGTGGCACACATTGTAATGCTGCTAGGACCATAACAAACGCTTTTAACCACATGTTCTCAGACCTGTCCTAGTATATATCCTCCTTTCAATTAGCTAGACTTCACACTCAGCCCCCTCCTGTTCACCAGATGCCCTTAGCAGACACTGGGTCTGACGTGCCACAAGATGGAACACCTCTCTACTTCAAGGCCATCACCAGATCTCAGGTTTTAAAAATCCTGAAGACCATTTTGGACAATACTAGCTCTGGATCAGACTCAGTTAAACCACGACTTCTTAAGCTTGCTGCCCCTCTCATTGCCTCCCCACTAGCAAAAATATTTACACTGTCTCTCTGTCTCTCACGGTGTGGTACCTGACCTTCGAAAGATTGCCCGCATTACACCTGTCCTCAAAAAAGGTGATCCAAAAGAAATAGACAACTACAGGCCGATTGCTATTCTCTCAGTACTGAGTAAAATTCTTGAGAAACTAGTGGCTCGCCAAGTCATTGACTACCTACCTAAGTGTAATTTTCTCTCTGAAACTCAGCATGGTTTTAGAAAAGGCTATAGTACACTGACTGCACTTCTCAAGTTTACATCTAACACTCTCTCCCACATGGATGCTGGACAATTCACAGGTGCTGTTTTCATTGATCTCACTAAGGCCTTTGACCTGGTAGATCATCCCATGCTTCTTACAGCTCTTCATAATTTAAATTTCTCATCCCCTGTTCTTAACTGGTTCACTAGCTACCTGTTGAACAAGACCCAAGCCATGAAGTTCAATTCCTCCCTGTCCAACTGTTCCTCCATCAACACTGGGGTGCCTCAGGGCTCTATCTTGGGCCCCCTTCTCTTCTCTCTTTTTATAAACAACATTTTAGATACCTTTCAATACTGCTTGCCCATTCTTTATGCGGATGACCTTGTCTTTTACACTAGCTCCTCAAGTGTGGCCAGCTTTAATGTATCACTGACTGCTGACTTCAAAAATGTCCAAAACTGGCTGTGTGCCCATAAACTTGTGCTAAATGCACAAAAGACTTAGTCAATGTTGTTAGGCTCTGCTCCAAAACTCAAGGCTTGTCTGTGCCATTAATGATATGTGACTTGGGGGGGGGGGGGGCAAATTGAATCCGTTGAGTCCTTCAAATATCTGGGAGCCCTACTTGACCAATCCCTTGTTTTCAGTTCTCATATACAGGCTACCTGTGAAGCTGTCAGCACTAAACTGGGTGTGGTCTACAAAACCAGCTACTTACTCATGCCATCTGCCAAGCTAGCTATTGCCAGAGGGATACTGCTCCCTGCCCTTACCTATGGTGCTCCTATCTTTGCTGCAGCTCACAAAACAACTCTGCAGAAGCGGGACGTCACCTACAACAACATATGCTGTAATGCCTCCTCATCTCCTTGGCTCAAACATCACTGTCAACTATGTAGTGACCTTAAATGGCTCTCCCCCTCAGCAAGCAGGCAATACTCCCCTTATTGATTCCATTATTAGGGAATGAACTCCCTCATCGCTTGCAGCATTACTTGCTCCGATAAATTCCTCTAATGGACTTTGATCTGAAGATAAATCACTGTTGAAGGTAGCCAAATGTCACACACCTAAAGGTTCTAGTGACTTCCAGTGTGCTGCTCCTCGACTATGGAACTCTCTTCCCCTTGACCTCAGACAGTCGAAGTCCCATCTTTGTTTCAAAAGGGAGCTGCGTCATTATTTATTGCTTGCTGACTTATGCACTTGTATTTTTCACTACAGTTCCACGTTGTTTAGGTTAGTTATGTTATGTAACTTCTCTCTTGTAATGATTTGATTACTCCTGCTTATGTTATTACTGTTTGCTTCTTACTGACTGTACTTGATATGTCATGTATTTTTGGACTGCTGTATGCTTGTATGCTTTTATGTGTTGTACTCTCTTGGGTTGTGCCTGAAAATAGTAATTTTATGGCTAGTGAACCTACCCGGTTAACAAAAACTAAATAAATAAAAATAATTCAAGTTCAGAACACTGTGGAGCCCACTGATTTTACTTATCTTTACTTATGCATAGTTTTGTTCTGATGTGGCATCTTACAATATTATTAATGTCTGCTGTAATCTCTGAATGTACAGCATATTTCACCAAACCTTCAAAAGACATATTTTTGACCCAACTCCTTCCTACCCTGAAAATTTCAGCCCACAACATAAAGCCATTTCTGAGATCCAGGATGACAAATAAATGTAAAAAAATCCATATTTTTCTGTTTTTTCAACACTTTATATCTCAGAAACCACTCAACGGATTCCCAGCAAATTTGGCAGGTCAAGAGATCTACCCCAGAGATTATGCAGACCAAACTGCATGGAAATCCGTTGAACAACTAACAAAGTTATTAACCTTCAAACATTTGAACTTTAACATAGAAGTGCACTTTTACCTAACTATACTGGCACAACTTGGCGTAATACATATATATATATATATATATATATATATATTATATTATGGTAGTAACGGTAGTGCTACCATAGTTAGGTTGGGGAGCCATTTCTATGTTAAACTCAAAACTTTGCATCTTAATAACTTTGAAACCATTTGACGGATATATATATATATATAGATATACATACACACACATTTATGCAGTATGTTACAGTGTCTCTCAGTACAGGAGACATCCCTCTGTGTGCCCCTCAATGTAACACTGTCCTGCATTCATCCCTCCTGGAAACAGTGGTACACACAGAGACTGTGCTGTACATCCAGACTTTCAAGCAGGGAGTGATTACATTATATGCTGCTACATATATATATTACCCTGTATACATACAGAGCTACTAGGTACCATAGTGTTCTGAATTTGTGTCTCTATGTTTGAGGATGTGTCCCATATTATGGGGCTTAGTGTCCCTCACTGTCCCTCATTCTGAGCATCTGTGGCTCATTTTGGTGCTGAATGGGTGGTACTGGAGGTATGCACAGCGTATGCCTGATGACACCCATGGCCTGCAGCTACCAAACTGTTTCTTAGGTCCGGCATACAGGTGGAGCTGTGTGCACATTTCAACCTGTGGCTTCTGACCTATAATCTCTGTCTGATCAACAGGTGGAGCTGTGTACACCTCCCAGCCTGTGGCTTCCGACCTGTAATCCCTGTCCAACCAACAGGTGGAGCTGTGTGCCCCATGCATTAGCACTGGGCAAAGTACATGGGAGTGCATGCAAAGCAGGCCATAATGAGATGCTAATGTGGCCGTTTGCCCATGGATTGCCTAAGTAGGCTCATTTGCATAGGGGCTTTGAATATAGCAAACTTTTGCCCGAGGCTAACGTGTTTGCACCAGGCTAATGTGTTAGCACTGTATAATTGAGTTAGCCCCAGGCAAATCTCTGAAAAGCATAGCACAGTTCTGCAGTGTGTGGCCTGCGCTGTTGTTTGCAGCTGTGCAACACTTCATTGCGATCACTCACATTGCCCCCAACCTGTAGCTCTGCCTTACTCCACTTCTGTGCCCACCGAGCTGCTGTTGTATTTTGCTCTTTCCTGTTGCTATATTCAGAGCTGTGTTACTTCCTGGGCTATTTTTGCACTGCACTGCCAGACCTGTTTGCACTGCTTCCTTTGCATGCTATATTCAGCAGGTTCAGCCCCGGAGCTATTCCTTTGAATATAGCGTGCCAATGGTTCAGGGCTAATTTAGCATGCTGTGCAGTGCTAATTTTGCCCCCAGGTTAAGTTCTGAATATCTGGCCCCAGGTGATCAAAAACTGCACAGCCAGGACTTGAAAAGAGTTCTGAGTATTTACATGGACCAGATGAAAGAGGTCATGTCCAAAAACACTCAGCTTTTTGTTGCCTGTGGTGAGGCTGGCAAAGGTAAACCAGCTACCAAGAGGACTATCTCATGCTGGATAGTCTCTTGTATACAGTTTCCCTATGAAAATGCTGGAAAAATACTACCCAGAGACTTAAAGGCACACTCCACAAGAGGTACCACTACCCCTGTGACATCCACAAGGGGCATCCCATTAACAGTCATTTGCAAAGCAGCTACCTGGAAAATAGTGTACACTTTCACAAAGCACTATTATCTGGACATACAGTCCAGAAGGGATGCCAGCTCTGACTGGAACTGCTGTCTTGCAGAACCTTTCCCCCCCAAGTACAGTAGGTTCTAAACCCAGCCTCCCAAGGTACTGCTACATAGTCTGCTAAGAGTGTAACCATTAAGTGAGGGATTCCTGGGGTTAGAAGAAAAAAGTACTTACCATAGTAATGTTGTTTCTTCTCAGGGATCCCTCACTACGGTTACACTCTCCCACCCTGCCTCCCCTCCCAAAACCTGAAAGTAGGTTCTCATAACAATTAGTTGGTTTTACTTAGGTTGTTTGAGCATTACTATTGCAGTTTCTCTACTATTTGTAAATTGTGTGTTTTCTTCCTATTATTACATTTTTTTACATTTAGATGTCTGCTGCAATTTAATTGATATTTCTTCAAAACTTTAACATTTGTATAATTTGTGGTGTCCTTTTAGTTAGTTTCATTAGCCACCATTACACTCTGGTTATAGAAACAAATCTAGCAACTGCCAGACTGGAAGGTGGCTCAAGAGTTTTTCAAACCTTTGTTCTAAATTCTTAATCTACAAACTGTAATTAGAATAGGGTTCTGTCTCCAGGGCATCTGCCTCTTAGGAGATAATAGAGTTTAATCATAGTGAGGGATCCCTGAGACGAAACAATATTACTAGGATGAGTAATTTTTTCCTTTGTCTTTTCACTGTTTTTGTATGTATTTGCTCTACCTCAGAAATATATTTATGCACTTTTTGATATATAACCATTTAAAGTACAATTATTTTTAGCAATCTGTACAATTTTGCATTAAATGAAATATATATTTTATCACTACTTGGCACCACATGCAATGTCCACATATAAACAAATGATTTGAACCTGTTGTGATGCTTGGCCAGCTGGTTATGATTGTTCTATTGTATTTGTAATATATAATGTGGTATGTGTGTGTCTCACATGAAACATCCTGTGCTACGGGTGCCCCACCCCCGGTCAGTGAAGTGCCAAGTGACCTGAAACCAGGAAGTAATTAAAATACTAGAGAGACTTAATTAAGGGTTTCCTGTTTCCCTGGCATAATTAGAACTGACCCAGCTGCTAGGATATGGGGCTTGTAAATTTTTATGATGTCTTAGAGGAAAAAAAACATGTTATAACACCACAGTGTAAAAAGTTGTAAAATCGTTGACCTGCCGAGGGAACAGGAAACCATATAAGATCAAAGGAAAGGCTTGATTAAAGACTGTCATAATTTTGGAAATTAGTTTTTGCTGAAGTCACAATATTTAAAATATCTCCTGACAGGAAGATCATTATTTGTATAATTTTTATATTCTAAAAGGAGGAGCTAGAGGGCATCATAGAAGGGGTGTGTGTGAGAGAGACACACAGTTTAACCTAGGACTTGTGTCTGATCTTAGAGACATATCTTTTGGGATCTTAAGAAACAAGATCTAACTATAAGTACTATCGAGGTAATACATTAGATAGAAAAAGTCTAATTGTATTGTGTTAGGAGTTTATGTTTTGAACTTTAACCTTGTTCTTTTAAGTGATTGTATGCTTATTGATATATTGTTCTGTGTTTACATTTTTCATGCTTGTATTGTCTTTAAGTAAAGTACCCTTTATATTTAAAAAGACAGCTTGGGTGTGTCTTTGAAGTTCTTTTTACATGTAACGTATAGAGGATTAAGACTGACAAAAACTGTTCAAAGCTTGATGGTGTTACTAAACTGGGAAAAGGTAAGAATGTATCTAAGGTCTTTTATAGAGTTTTAAGGGTTCATTTTGGATACCTGGTTAGGTGCCCTTAGGCAAAAGATATCTTGCATCCCCCGGAGAGAAGATTATCTGCACCTGTACATTTGGGTATGCTAGGATAAGGTTCACAGTTCGAATCCCCCCAGAACATGAGACCAAAGGTGATTCGGCCCCACAAGCAGACAGAAGGGTTACCCTGTCTGTTACCTGTTCACATTACTGTGCTTGGAGGTTGGCACTGTGGGAGCAGAGGGCCTGACCTGCTGCATGCATTTGTGACAGATTGGTTGGCAGCAGTGTGGATAACTTTGGTAACACAAGCTGTAACTGTTCAGTGTGTCAGCTTAATACTGTACAGCTTACTTGCAAAATAAGGTGGAGGTTTATTTTTAAAAAGGAAACAGAACTATATCATTTAGCTTTCAGTCAAGTTCCTACCTGTTTTATTTTTTTTCTAATGTGCAAATAAGAGTAGCCGTAGTTAGGGAAGAAGATGGCTTCCAACTACAGCGGGCACACTGTAGACTACTTGAGGCAGTTGCACCAGGACAGAGGAGTCCTGTATAAGGGGAGAGCCACAAAGCAGAACCTCATGGATGCCCAGATGGCAGCAGATGCCCAGAGCATCGAGTCACTGACTGTGACTGTAAGGGACCAAACCTTGAGCATGGAGGGGCCAGTAGCCAGTGCAGTTTCCAGGTCCAGTGAGGATGACAGCAGGGCTAGTGACAGTGAAGGGCCACAGCAGCAGGGGAAGGTCACCAGCATTCTGGAGTCAGAAGCAATCAGGCTGCAGACTGAGTTGCGCAGAATGGAGCTGGAGTTCCAGAAGGAGGCTGAACGAGAACAGTGAGAGGCTAAACGAGAATGGCGAGAGGCAGAGTTAGAGAAGCAAGCTGCAGAGAAGAGGGAGCGAGAACAGCGAGATGTGGACCATGAACAGTGAGAGGCGGACTGTGAGGAGCTTGAGCACCAGAGGCAACATAAACTGGGGAAGCTACAACTCCAATCACCAGCACCAGAGCATGTAAGTGGCTTGGAATTTACTGGAATTACATGACTGGGTTACAAATTGAATTTCATATTGATAGCTGAATTTAAAAAGGGGAGAATATGGATGCCTTTTTAAATTCCTTTGAAAACGTTTGCATTCAGTCTAAAATTCCTAGAGGGTCCTGGAGCTTCCAGCTATCCCTGCTACTTACTGGGAAAGTTCAGGATGCAGTGGGTCAAATGGACAGTGAGGACAGTAATGATTACAGCAAACTTAAAGCTGCACTTTTAAAAAAGTTTTATTTAACTGCAGAAGCATATAGAGCTAAATTCTGTAAGCTCAGGAGAAGCCCTGACATTAGTTATGAGGCGCTAGCCATGAAACAATGTCAATGTTTCAGTGTTCAGGTTCTGCCAGAGAACAGACAGAACACTGGGAGGAAGGAGCTACTTTTATAACTAAAACTTCTCAACTGGGACTATATTGCCCTCCTTCCCTCCCCTCCACCCCCACCCTAAACTAGTTCTACAATTATAGGCACAGGATTTAACTGACAACAGGAACTTCCTGTTTGGGAGCAGGAAGTGAGTGATCACAGAGCCACCAAAGTCTCACCATCCTAGAAGGGCAAGAGTAGCTCTCCACCCCTCCCCAAGCTGCTGGAGGTCTGACTCTGAGCAAGTAAGGAGACTACTGAGAAATATAGGAACTTCTTGCCTTAGAACAGGAAGATCAGGAGCTAAAAGGACACAGAGGCAGTAAGTATGTAAGTAGGGGAAGAAAAAAGAAAATAAACAAACAGAGGAAAGAGTGAGTATTCCAAACAACAGTTAGGGTTCCAGAAAAAAGACATGATGGGAGTGGTGCAGTGCAGTGGCTGTGGAGCAGCAGTCTTCCAGAAGACGTTCTGGAGGATGCAGTGTTGTCCCATCTGCAGGCACCTCTCTGGGCTGAGGGAGGAGGTTGCTCATCTCCAGGCTGAGTTGGCCAGGTTGTGGGACCTCCTCTCCCACCAGGGACCACAGAGTCACTGCCATTGCCTCAGTGGTTGCCAAGAAAGAGAAGCGGTTGGACCACAGTGGGCTCAGGGAGGGTGAGGGAGGTGGAACAGAGGCACATCCCTCCAGTTGTACCTCTCCACAATTTCTATGCTGTTCTGGAAAAGTGTGATTCCTCTATGGAGGCACCCACATTGGAGACCAAGGAGGATGCTGGGAACCTCCACAAAGGAGACCCACAGGAGGGTGGCACAGGGGAAGGAAACAACTCCTGGTGGAGGACTTAATTGTTAGGAAGGTAGAACTGGGGGAGGAAGGAGAGAGGGAGGTAAGGTGCATGCCTGGTGCCATGGCTTGGAGGGACAGGGAGCGAATTCTCAGGATCAGAGGAGCAGCTGCACAGGGGAGGGATCTGGATGTCATTGTCCACCTAGGGACAAATAACCTGGCTAAGAAAGGGATCAGAGCAGTGCATGAAGCATTTGTGGAGATGGGGAGGGACTTAGTCAAATAGCACACACAGTAACCTTCTCGGAGGTGCTGCCTGTCTATGGCATGGATGAGGCTAGGGTGCTCCACACCATGGGATTCAATCAGTGGTTGAAAAACTGGTGCAGAGCTCAGGGATTTGGCTTCATTGGAGACTGGGGTCCACCTGGATGGATGCAGGCCTATATTGGCATGATGGTCTGCATCTGTCCAGGAGGGGAACCAGGATCCTAGGTGATAGGTTTAAATACTTCATTGGCAAGCATTTAAACTGGCCAAGGGGGGAGGCACTGGAAAGGAGCAGGGAAATCTTAGCCCTCACCCAAAAAATCAGGGTACTAAGTGAGGTAGACACCAACATAGAGGTGTCAATAGGGAAAAGTGCAGGGGTAAATGGAGAAATGCAATAAGGACAGGGATGGGGCAAAAAGGGGTAAGGCCATCAAGAAATGGAGGGTAATGAGTACCAACACCTGTAGTCTGGGCAACAAGCTCCCTGAACTGGTGGCCTTGATGGAAGAGGGATGCCTGGATATTGTAGCAGTCACAGAAACATGGTACACAGAGAACCATGACTGGGATGTTAACATACCAGGTTACACAACATACAGGAGAGAGACAGGGTGGGCAGAAGGGGGGAGTAGCTCTCTATGTAAGGGAAGGGATAAAAGCAACTGAAGAAAAGAGTAAACAGGGAGGAGAGGAGGCACTGTGGGTCACCTTAGAGACTGGAAATGGCACCACAATCTGCACAGGGGTTGTATACAGACCCCCATGTCAGAGGGAGGGAATGGACAAGGATATGATAGAAGGCATACTTAAGATGGCAGAGAAAGGGGAGATACTGTCTATGGGGGACCATAATATTCCACATGTTAAGTGGTGCACCTTTGCTGCAGCCACATCCAAAAGCAGGGCCATTCTTGATGCCCTTCAGGTGGCATGCCTCAGACAGCTAGTTTTGGAACCTACTTGTGAGGGAGCAATCTTAGACCTCATACTCTCAAATGGGGACAGTGAGAGGATCTCAGATCTAGAAGTGGGTAGCCATTTGGGAACAAGTGACCACAAAACAGTGTGGTTCATGATAAACTCAGCTACAGAGTCAAGCCATACAAAAGTGAGGGTTCTGGACTTCAGGAGGGCTGACTTTGGTAAGATGGGAGAGTGCCTTAGAAAAGCACTAGCAAACAGGCTAGAAGGAAGGGTGGAGCAACAATGGGGAAATATCAAAACTGCCATCACAGAGGCAACAAGCCTTTGTGTGAAGCAAATAAATAAATCAAAACAAAAGAAAAAACCTCTATGGTTCCCAAAAAGAAGTGGCGGTGAAGGTTAGGAGAAAAAGATAGCATTTAGGAAGTATAAGGAAACACAGAAGGAGCAGGACAGAGAACTGTACCAGTTAAGGCAGAAGGAAACAGGGAGGGTAGTCAGAATAGCAAAGGCACAAACTGAGGAAAAGATGGCCAACTCAGTTAAGAAGGGGATAAAACCTTTTATAGGTATATCAGGGAGCGTAGAAAGACAAAGGGAGGGATAGTGAGGCTGAATAGAATGGATGGTGGATGGGCAGAGAGTGACAGTGAAAAAGCAGGGATACTGAATGAATACTTCTGTTCAGTATGTACAAAAGAGGAAGTGGGGGAGGTGCCTAATCCAATTAACAGAAGCACTCTGGAGAGGGGGGTCGATCCCGGTCCTTTCACAGAAGAAAAGGTTCTGAAAGAACTCCTAAAACTGAAGGTGGACAAAGCAATGGGGCCAGATGGAATTCACCCCAGAATTCTAAAAGAATTAAGCAGAGGACTACTGACACCACTGACCACCCTTTATAACAAATTATGGGAGGATGGTGTGGTACCTGAGGACTGGAAAAAGGCTGATGTGATTCCCCTTCACAAAAGTGAGAGCAAGACAGAGGCAGGAAACTACAGACCTGTCAGTTTGACCTCTGTGGTAGGGAAAGTGATGGATTCACTTCTGAAGGAAATAATTGTTGAGTACCTAGAGGCCAGTGGGTCACAGGACCCAAGGCAGCATGGGTTCACAGCAGGAAGGTCATGTCAGACAAATCTAATTGATTTCTTTGACTTGGTGACTGAAGTAGTAGACCAGGGAGGTGCTGTGGACATGGCCTACCTAGACTTTAGCAAGGCATTTGACACAGTCCCACACAAAAGATTGGTAGTCAAATTAACCAGCCTTGGAGTGGGTCATAGGGTGGTAGCCTGGGTAAAACATTGGCTGAACAACAGAACACAGAAGGTAATTGTAAATGGAGTCCATTCTGAAGAAAGAATGGTTACTAGTGGGGTACCACAGGGTTCAGTACTGGGTCCAGTCCTTTTTAGTGTCTTTATAAGTGACATTGCAGAGGCACTGGAAGGAAAAGTATGCCTCTTTGCAGATGACACAATGATCTGCAACAGGGTTGATACACAAGGAGGCATGGAAAGGATGAGAAGGGACTTGGCAAGGTTAGAGGAATGGTCAGAAGTATGGCAGCTTGGATTCAATGCAAAGAAGTGCAAAATAATGCACCTGGGAAACAAAACCCAGGGAAGATTACACATGCGGGGGGTAGTAACAACAACAAAAATGGAAAGGGACCCTGGGGTAATCATATCAGATGACCTTAAGGTTGGCAAGCAATGTGAGAAGGTGGTAGGGAGGGCTGGGGGGATACTGGGATGTATAGGGAGAGGCATCACCAGCAGAAAACAGGAAGTTGTTATCTCCCTGTACAGACAGTTGATGAGACCCCACCTGGAGTACTGCAGCCAGTTCTGAAGATCCCATCTCCACAAGGACATAGGATGGAGGCTGTTCAGAGGAGGGCAACTAAAATGGTGCAGGGTCTGCAAAAGAAGCCATACGAGGAGAGGCTAAAGGAGCTTAATATGTATACCCTTGAGGAAAGGAGGGAGAGGAGGGACATGATAGAAATGTTTAAGTACCTCAGTGGAATCAACAAAGTCAAGAGGGTAACATCTTTCAGAAAAAGAGATGTGCAAGAACAAGGGAACACAATTTGAAGATAGAGGGGGGACGGCTCAGGGGCAATGTGAGGAAGTATTTTTTCGCAGAGAGGGTGGTGGACTCATGGAACAGCCTTCCTGAGGAGGTTGTGGGGTCTAAAACTATGGGAGAATTCAAGAATGCATGGGACAGACATAAGGCAATTTTTGTGGGGTTAAGAAGAAATAGGCTGTTGGTTAAATAGGATTTGCAGCTTATCCTCTAGGTAGGGAAATGGGCAGACTAGGTGGGCCAAGCGGTCCTTATCTGCTGTCAAAGTCTATGTTTCTATGTTAAGTGTTTTAGACGTTGGTGGGAAGGAACGGAAGCAAACTCTGTAGATAAAATTGAAAATGCTATTTTGTTAGAACAGTTTTTTTGGGCATGCCCAGCAGAGCTGAAAACTTGGCTGGAAGACCGAGATCCCAAAACAGTGCAAGAGGCTGCTGAACTCTCAGACCGCTATGCCAAGAACAGACCTGCTCTGAGAGCGAATGGGGTGAGTGTGGCAGCGCAGAAAGGGGAAAAACGCACATTCAGGGCAGCTAAAACCCTTACTGCCTCTACCGAAACCAGTTAGCCCCTGGTTTCAGAGAAAAGATTTCTCTGAGAAAAGAAACAAATGTTGGGTTTGTAAAGAAACTGGGCATATTGCCAGACAAGTGTCCCAAAAGGGCAAGCAATACGCAGAATGGGGCTAGGAAAGAAGTTGGTTGTTTGTGTGTCCCTGGAAGCATGCCTGTGAACATGAGGGAACACATGCACCCAGTCACGGTGAATGGTTTACAGACACAAGGGTTAAGGGACACTGGGGCATCCCTGACTTTGATAAAAGGGGATCTGGTACAGCCTGGTCAGCTTATACCCAATGAATTTGTAACTGTACAAGACTTTACTCGTGAGGAGAAAACATTGTCCCTCTCTAGTGTTCTCCTAGACTGGGGTGAAACTACGGGAACTGTGCAACAGGTGGCTGTAGCCAAAACATTAGCAACTGACATCATCCTTGGCAAAAATCTCAAACAGGGGATGGTGTGTGCAGTTACCCATAGCCAAGCGGCAATGGAAAATTGTATTTCCCTGGACCCCACAGAAGCCATTATGGACACCACTGGGAGGCTAGTTCCCCAGCCTGTGTCTCCTGATATGGAGACTAATGAAAAGGGATAGAAATTTCCCCAGTAGCAGTTAACCACACAGCTATGGAGGGTTACTCTGAAGAAGGAAGGGTGACCCATTGTTAGAGGGTTAGGGATGACAGTGATCCTGAGTTCCCTGATGTTAGTGCTAGGGACCCTAGGTTAGAAACTGAAGGGGACTTGTCCCATGCCTTGGGAATGTGTAAGGAGTTTGCAGCTGTTCAGAAAAGTGTTCCTAGTCTATAGAAACTAAAAACTTGGGCAGACTCTGATGGAGCACAGGGAGGTGATGGTAAACTTAACGTTTAGTGGGAAAATGGACTGATGTATACTTAGGCTGTGAAGACAGAGGGAGGGGTGATAGGCAGGTAACTTGTTGTTCCCAGAGGTATCATGAAAGTATAGATTACATGATATTCCTTATTAATGATCATCGGAATGTACTGCCGCGGTGGGTTACCCCAGAATTTCTATTGGCTTAACTTCAACCAGCAGGTGAAGGAGTAATGCAGGTCTTGTCACCGGTGCCAAGAAATAGGGAATGCAGGTAAGAAAACCCAAGCCACCCTAATTCCATTGCCCATAGTGGAGGAGCCATTCCAGAGGGTGGAAATGGATATTGTGGTGCCTTTAAATATCCCCATCTCCTCCGGTAAGAGGTTCATCCTGACCGTGGTGGATTATGCCATCCGACACCCAGAGGCAGTTGCCCTATCCTCACTGAGAACAGAAAAAGTGGCAGATGCCTTACTTGGGATTTTCTCCCGTGTTGGGTTTCCGCAGGAGGTTATCACCGATCGAGGGGGTTCCTTCATGTCGGACTTGATGAAATATTTGTGGGAGAAGTGTGGGGTTGTGCAGAGGCACATGACACCTTATTACCTACAAGCCAATGGGCTTGTGGAAAGATTTAACAGTACCCTGAAGTCAATGCTCCAAGCGTTTGCTGAACAGCATGGGAGGGACTGGGAAAAATACCTTCCCCACCTGTTTGCATACAGGGAGGTGCCCCAAAAGTCAAAAGGATTTTCCCCCTACAAGCTCTTATATGGACGCCAGGTATGTGGGCCCCTAGACTTGATCCGGGAGGACTGGGAAGGCAAGCACACCACCCAGGGCACTCCCATAGTAGATTACGTCCTTAGATTTAGGGAAAGGCTGAAGGAGCTTATAGGGACAACCCAGAGCAACCTGGCAGCTGCCCAACAGAAACAAAATGTGTGGTATGACTGCAGAGCCAGAGCTCACTTGTACACGATGGATTTGGAAGTCATGGTCCTTATTCCGGTCCAGAAAGACAAACTGCAGGCTGAGTGGGCAAGACTGTACAAAGTAGTTAGGTAAATGATGTGAATTATATCATAGAGTTACCTGATGGAAGACAGACAGAAAGAATTTACCATGTCAATATGATGAAGCCATATGTTAATACTGCTGACATGGTGTTTTCAGTATGTAGTCCTGGGGAGGGGACGGACGAAGGAGACCCCCTTCTGGACTTGCTGGATGAAAGCAAGTGGAAGTTCTCTGTGGAGGCAGTTAAATTGTTTTCCCAGCTGGCCACAGACAAGATCCAGGAAGTAAGGGAGGTTTAACAGACTTTTCCCCACTGTTTAGCACCAAGCCTGGACTAACCCACTTAGCAATGCATGATGTGGAAACAGGGACTCAGATGCCTATATGGCGGGCAGCATATTGGGTGTCAGAGGCTGTCCAAAAGGACATTAGGAAGGAGGTGGAGGAAATGCTGGATTTAGGGGTAATCCAGAGACCTCACAGCCCCTGGGCCTCACCCGTAGTACTTGTGCCCAAGCCAGATGTCTCTACTCATTTCTGCATGGACTATCATGGACTGAATGCAGTCACAAAGTCACACACCCACCCAATGCCCCAGACAGACGAACTCCTGGACAAGTTGGGAGGGCGACCTACCTTATGACTATTGACCTGATAAAGGGGTATCGGCTGGCAGAGTTAACTGACAGACCTAGTGAGAGGTCAGCCTTCAACACTCTGATAGGCTTATTTGAATTTAAAGTAATGCCTTTCAGAATAAAGTACGTCTAGGCCACTTTCCAAAGCTTGGTGAACCAGGTGTTAAATGGCACTGAGGAGTACGCCGTGGCATACCTAGATGACATTGCTATCTTTAGTGCCAGCTGGGAGGAACAACTGTTCCACCTTAGGGAATTGCTGGGAAGAATATATAGGGCTGGGCTCACTGTCAAAGTGAGAAGTGCCAGGTGGCCATGGCTGAAGTGGCATACAGTACCTCAGGCATGTTGTAGGTGGGGGCAGGTCCATCCTAACCAAATAGAGGTGATCAAGGCACGGACCAGACCAGAAACGCAGAAACAGGTCAGGAGTTTTCTAAGGCCAGCAGGGTACTATAGGAAATATGTACCCAATTACAGTGCCCTGGCTACTACCCTATCTGACCTGGCAAAGAAAAGGATGCCTAAGAAAATAACCTAGGAACCAGCCTGTGAAAAAAGCCTTTACTAGATTGAAGGGAGGCACTGTGCAGTGCTCCTGTGTTGAAAAGTCCTAACTACAGCAGACCTTTTATAGTCCAGACTGACGCCTCAGATGTGGGTATTGAGTCAGAAATTCAACCAAGGGAAAGATCACCCTGTAGTGCACCTGAGTAAAAAAATACTTCACAGGGAGCAGGCTTACTCTACTGTGGAAAAAGAGTGTCTTGCCATAGTGTAGACCCTAAAGAAGTTAGAGCCATACTTATATGGGCAGCATTTTGAGGTATAAATGGACCACAATCCCCTGGTTTGGCTGACCCAAATTGGAAAAACTAATGGTAGACTGTTAAGATGAAGTCTTGCCTTGCAAGGGTATGACATGACAATCTTACATAGGGCTGGAGCGACCAATCAGAACGCCGATGGCCTTTTGTGTCTGTATGAGGAGTGAACTGATTTGGGAAGCTCATCCCATGCAGGGGATAGAGACCCCAAATTCAGTCTAGGTGGAGAGGACTGTGACTCTTGGCCAGCTGGTTATGATTGTTCTATGATATTTGTAAAATAGAATGTGGTATGTGAGTGTCTCACATGAGATATCCTGTGCTATGGATGCCCCCAGGTCATAAGTGCCAAGTGACCTGAAACCAGAGAGGTAATTAAAGACTAGAGATTTAATTAAGGTCTCCTGTTTCCCTGTCTGAATTAGAACTGACCCAGCTGCCAGGATATAGGGCTCATAAACATTCATGACGTCTTAGAGGAAAAAAACATGTTATAACACCATTGTGTGAAAAATTGTAAAAATCTTGACCTGCCATGGGAACAGAAAACCACACAAGATCAAAGGAAAGCCTTGATTAAAGACTGTCATAATTTGGGAAATTAGTTTTTGCTGAAAAAATTAATTACTAGTAAATTAATAAAAAGGGAACTAGAACGCTTCAGTAACAGACACGTACTGGAATAGCCATACAAGTGCAGTATAATGTGGGGAGTATTGCAAAGCAGTGGCTACTGGGCAGCCATATTCAGGCAGACCTTATGGGTGCTGAGGTGCTGCTCTATCTGCATGCATCTCTCTGAACTGCAGGATGAGGTAGCCAGACTCAGAGTGGAAGCAAACTGGGTCAGGAGTACCATCACCCCTATCCAGAGACCACCCAGTCCAATGCCACTGCTTCAAAAGATGCCGAGAACGAGGGGCACTTGGATGACAGTGGGCTCAGGGAGGGTTAGGGCAGTCAGGCAGAGGCACATCCCAGATCCTATTCCACTCAAGAACTCATATGCCACACTGGCAAATGGGGACAACCAAATAGAGGTACCCAGAGAAGTGGAAGGAAAGGATGTGGAGGTTAGCCAAGTAGGTGACCTCAGTGGGGAGAGCAGTGGACCCCAGAGGAAGAGGAAGTGAATCCTGGTGGGGGACTCCATCATAAGAGGTGTCCAGCTAGGAACACAGGAGGGGGAGGACAAGGAGGTGAGGTGCCTACCAGGTGCCACGGCATGGAGGGATGGGAGGAAAATCCTGGGGATTGCTGGGAAGGCAAGACAGGAGGGTGAAATGGATGTCATTATCCATCTAGGTACTAGTGACCTGGTGAATGGGGAGCCAAAGGAAGTTCAGGAAGAGTTTAGGAAATTGGGAAGGGGTCTCAAGCAAGTAGCTACCTCTGTCACCTTCTCGGAAGTACTACCTGTGAGAGGCACAGGAGAGCATGGGGTGCATGCACCAGGAACTTTAACTCATGGTTAAAGAACTGGTGCTGTGAGGAAGGGTTTGGATTCATTGGTGACTGGGGACCCACCTGGGGGGATGGAGGCTTGTTCAAGCCTGACGGCCTGCATCCATCCTGGAGGGCAATCCAAGCACTCACTGAAAAGTTTAAATGCTACATGGACAAGCATTTACACTAGCCAGGGGGGGGGGATGGCAGGCCAGCAAGGAGGGTACCTAATTGCTCATCCCTCACAGCTAGCAGTGGAACCAGTGAACCAGAGGAGTGGCTCTCTCTACAAAGCAGTGGGCAAAAGATGGAGATAAGCGCCCAAGAGGTGGATAGGCAGAAAAGGGGCAAAATTCAACAGAAGGGCAGACAGCAGGGAGAACCAGGGATAAAGGACAACCAGGGAAGGGGTAGGAGTAGAATAGCTAAACAGTCTAGGGAGGTCAAATCATGGGAAGTCATGTGTGACAATGCCAGGAGCCTTAGGAACAAGATGGAGGATCTGGAGGCTGGCATGGTGCAGTCGGACCTGGACATTGTGGCCATCACAGAAACATGGTGTAATGATAACCACAACTGGCAGATGGCCATACCAGGCTACAACATATTCAGAAGAGACAGGGCAGGTAGGAAGGAAGGAGGGTGGCACTTTACATGAAAAATGACATAAGGTCCACAGAGATACAGGAGGAACAAAATAGGGGAGAGATATTGTGGGTTAAGCTGGAAAGGAAAATGGGGCCAGCCATCCGCACAGGTGTGGTCTATAGACCACCAGCCCAGGAGGAAGAAACAGAGAGGGAGCTGATGCTAGCCATCCAAAGGATGGCAGACAAGGATGAGGTAGTGCTGGTTGGAGACCTCAATATTCCAGACGTGGACTGGATCATCCCAGCAGCAGCATCAGCTAGAAGCAGATTTATCCTGGACTCCTTTCAAGGTGCCTTCCTCAAGCAACTGGTCATGGAACCAACTCAGAACAAGGTAATACTGGACCTTGTGCTCACAAACAGGGACACTGTGATGGGGGCAACAATGGAGGAGCACCTGGGGAACAGTGACCACCAATCATTGTGGTTTTATATGACAGAGCAGAACCAAACCACACAAAAACACGTATCCTGGATTTTAGGGAAGCAGACTTTGGGAAAATGGGGAGATACTTGAAAAAGGCATTAAGGAGAATGGGGCAGGAATCAGGGGTTGAGGAACAGTGGGCAGTATTTAAAACAGGGATTACAAGAGCAACAGAATTATGGATTAAGCAGGTTAGCAAGGGGAAAAAGAAGAAGAGGCCATTATGGTTTTCCAAGGGGGTAGCGGAGAAAGTGAAAGCCAAAAATATTGCATTCAGACAATACAAAAAGACACACGCAGAAGGGGAGAGGGGATAGGGAGAAGTACCGGGAGAAGCAAAGGGAGGCAGGGAGTTTAGTAAGGGAAGCCAAAGCTCAGACAGAAGAGCACATTGCAAAATCAGTGGGTAGAGGGGACAAAACCTTTTACAAGTACATAAGTGAAAAAAGAAAGGCAAAGGGAGGGATAGTGAGACTGAAGGGGGAGGATGGGGGCCGCGTGGAGGATGACAACAGTAAAGCTGACATATTGAACAGGTATTTCTGCTCAGTCTTTACTGAGGAAGAGGAGGGTAATGAGTCTGAAGGGAGTACAAGGAGTGGGAATGGTGCAGAAATGGACACAAGTCCCTTTACATGAGAAAGGGTCCTGAAGGAACTGGAAGTAATAAGAGTTGATAAAACAATGAGGCCAGATGGAGTGCACCCCAGAGTCCTAAAGAACTAAGAGAGATGGTGGCTGAACCTCTAGCAATCCTGTTTAGCCAATCACTGGAAACAGGGAGGTACCCAAAGACTGGAGGACAGCAGATGTAGTCCCCTTATACAAAAGTGGGAACAAAGAGGAAACAGGGAGCTACAGACCAGTCAGCCTCACCTTGGTAGTGGGGAAGATCATGGAAGCACTACTAAAGGAGAGATTGGTGGAACATCTGGTTGTCAATGGACTACAGGACCCAAGGCAGTATGATTTCACCAGGGGGAGGTCATGTCAGACCAACCTCATTGAATTTTTCGACTGGGTGACTAGGGAGGTGGATCAGGGGAGGGCAGTGGACATGGCCTATCTGGACTTCAGCAAGGCCTTTGACACTGTGCCACATAGAAGACTATTACACAAACTGGGGAATATGGGTGTGGGTAGGACAGTAGTGTGGTGGGTAGGTAACTGGCTAGGCAGCAGGACACAGAGGGTGGTGGTAAATGGCTGTCACTCTAAAGAAGGAAGAGTGACCAGTGGGGTACCACAGGGATCAGTGCTGGGACCGGTCCTATTCAACATCTTCATCAGTGACATTGCGCAGGACCTAGAAGGCAGAATTTCCCAGTTCACTGATGACACAAAGCTCTGTAACAGAGTAGACACACCAGAGGGTATAGACAGAATGAGAAGGGACCTGCAGAAACTTAAAGAATGGTCAGGGGTTTGCCAGCTGAAATTCAATGCAAAGAAGTGCAAGATAATGCATATGGGGCACAAAACCCTAGCACAATATATCAGTTGAGGGTGAGGATATAGCATGCACCAAGCAGGAAAGGGATCTTGGGTTATCTATGATGACCACTAGGTAGAAACAGTGCGACAAGGTAGTAGGTAAAGCAAATAAGATGCTGGGATGCATAGTCAGGGGTCATCAGCAGCAGGAAAAGAAAGGTCATAATTCCACTATACAAGACACTAGTGATGCCCCACCTGTGGCCAGTTGTACAAAATAGTTAAGTCCACGTTTAAGACATGTTTTGGTCTGACAAAAGCAAGCCAGGCTTAAAATATTTAAGCATGTTGCACAAAAAGTTGTCTTACATTATATTGGCTTATTTAGAGACTCTCATTTAACCTGCTATGTACCAGGCTTATTTCTTGTTATTAGGCTATTTTGCCTTAGTTAATTATAGGAAAATGTACTTTACCTGTATGAAACCATTCTGAATATTGCTATATATATATTATATATATAATAATAATAATAATAGACAGTTAAGTGTGTACTACAATGCAGTAATACCATCGAGAGGTTTGGGAAATGGAGCCTCGAGAAGCGAACCTCAAGAGGTCCTAAAGTCCCCAGAACCTCTCAATGGTATTACTGCCTAGCAAAACATGTATTTTGTGTTATTTTTTGTAATATATGGATCCATTGATAATACTACAGTTGGAGATGACCTTTGAACTGTAGTATTATCAGCAAAAACGATAGCATTATCACTTTTCAGCATAGTATTATTGAGAGTAGTGATGTATTACTTGGAAATTTTTGTATAACTTAGTAGAGTATTATTTAAGCAATACGCCATGAGGGGGTGTGGGATATCAGGGGATTTACCATGGCTCAGATTGGTTTGCTTGATTAACCCACATCCCGAGTGGCTTATTGCAATTACACCTTGTGCTTTTTATGTTGGCTTGCCGTTGCTTGCTGACAGTCAACATATTGGGAGAGTGCAGCTTTGGGCACGGCTGCTGTTGCGCCGAATGCAGGGACACATCAGTAGGTGCATCCTCATTCCCCAATAAGCCGGCATGCTAGCACTGACACCAACATTATGTAAAGTGGACAAAGTTGTAAACAAAGTGCACGCTGCAATCAGAGACAAGCTCGTCGCGCAGCGACACAGATGACACACCTCCCACGCGCGTCGCCCTCCCCTCTCTCGAGGGTGCCACGCTGGGAGCCTACCCCAGCGTGGGCAACTGATGCCATGGCCAACGGGGTGCCCAATCCCCTGTCGGCTCCACGCCCCCAGCCATCCTTCTGCCACACTGGGAGCCCACCCCAGAGTGGCAAACGTCCGCTAGCGTTTTTTTTTTTTTTTTTAACCTGTAAATTAAAAGGTCCCATGGCGCTTCTCCCTGCCCCCTCCCACAACCCGCACCCACCCACAGTGCACCCTGCCTCCCCAACCCCCTACCCCATACTTACCTTCGGAGTCCGGCTCGACGATCTTCAGGTGACCAGGAACACGTCTGCACTCTTCAAAGCCGACCGCGAACTGAGGAAATGGCGGTAAGCTGTATAATGGGCTAGATAGGGTTTTTTCAACTTTGTTGCATATCTCAGGCATTTTTTGGAATTTTTGCACCACATTTTCAACATGGGGTTTTTGGGGCCCCTCCTCATGAATTCTGTCACTGTCATGGCGCTTATCGGCCTCGAAGATGATTTTGCAGTCACTGCGCGAAATCACCTTTTGGGGCCCATTAATGAAATGACAGTGGTGGTGTTCATGAGGTGCCCTCTTAAAAAGCCTAAGTTCCAAATTTGGTGGAAAAAATCCAACAAATGCTTGTTTTATGAGCGTGCGTTGCGCAGTTGCTACGAAGGCTCGTAACTTCGCGCATTCACAATATTTTACTGCTGGATTTCCAGCATTGTCATTTTTGTACACCTCCTTGTGAACAGTATAGCTGTAATTTTCCACATCCTGCCCGAAATGTGTTTCCACACTTCTGGCGCACACTAGCGCAGTCGCTGTGGGAAATCAGTGTTTGGGCCAGATTATGAAACTGACAGTGACACAATTCATGAGCAGAGGACCCAAAATGCCTATGTTGAAAATTTGGTGATGATACTCCATAAAATAACTGTGTTATGAGCATGTGTTGGCAGAGTGCATGCTGCCTTCATACCGTCGTGCATTTGTGATATTTTCAGTCTGGATTTTCACCATTGCCATTTTCCACACCTCTTGATGAACAGTACAGCCGTCATTTGACATATCATGCCCAAAATGTGTTTTTGCACTTCCGTGCAGAATAGCGTGGTCGCTGTGCGAAATCACTTCTTGGGACACTTTGAGGAAATAACAGTGACACTGTACATGAGCAGAGGTGCTAAAATGCCTATGTTGAAAATTTGGTGCCGAACACACATAAAATGGCAGTGTTGCAGGCGTGCATTGCATATTTCCCACACCCTAGTAGCTTCACAAATTTGGTATATTTACATGCCACATTTTCAACACTAGCATTTTTTACACCTCATTATGGACTGTGCAGCTATCATTTCTCACATCCTGCCCAACATGTTTTCTCCGCACTGCACTAACAAACACCCAAAGGACACCCTAATGCTTGTCACTCTGCAGGGTGGGGTGGGTTGGCATCAGTTCAATACTTCACTGCCATTCCTATGATGCATCTGTCTGACTCCCGACACTACCAATGCCAATGCCAGCAAGCCAACATTCGGCATTGACAAATGCTTGTTTTTATATGTATAGAATAGAATAAAAGTTCTTTTTTTGCTTTTTCATTTTATTTTTATTGCGTTTTCCTGTATTTGTTAGACCGCTATAAAAATTGTGCCCTGTTGATTGTGTGGCATGTTATAGGTGAGTCGTTAGTTGTTGCCATCCTAGAGCTTCCGGGTTACCGTTTACGTCATTGCAGTGGAGTCATGGAAAACTGTTTGCCATCAGGGGAATTTTCAATTGCTTCTTTCTTTTATTTATTATGGTAACATTGCTAAACTGGGATTCAAAAGGAGACAGGTACTGTACGGAAACCGAGAGAAAACAGAGAGACCATGTCAGCAACAGAGCAGAGGCGAACAGAGAGAAAATATTATTTAGAGGTGAGCTCCCCAAGTCTCCCATGAGGCACTGTATCAAAGGCCTTACTGAAGTCCAAGTACAGGACATGTACCACATGGCCCCTGTCCAACTCCCTTGTCACCCAGTCACAATACTCTATTAGGTTGGTTTGACAAGACCTCCCTGAGATGAACCGTGTTTCGCCCATCTTGGAGTCCATTACTGTCTAGAGTGCCACCAGCCTCTCCTTCAGTATCACCTCCATAAGCTTACCCACTATGAGACTTACCAGCCAATAATTTCCTGGCTCCTCCCTAAGCCCACTCTAGTGTATGGGCATCACATGGGCACCCTCTAGTCCTGGGGCACACAACCCATTTCCAGGAAGGTGTTGAACAGATCTGCCAGCAGCTCAGCCAACAGCTCCACCATCTCCCTCAGCAACCCGAGTGGATGGCATCGGGACTTGGTGCCTTGTCCACCCTTACTGCCCTCAGCCTCTCTAGCGCCCTACTTCCTGTGATCACTTTGTCCATCACCTCCTCCTGCCCCCTTTCCCCACCCCCCAGCCCATTTTGGTAGTGGGCCATCCCTCTCCTTAGTGAAAATGGAGCAGAAGTATTCATTTAGAATTTCCACTTGCTCCTCTGCCTTTTCCATCCAATCCCTTCCCCGCTTTATCCTCACAATATGTTCCTTGCACTTCCTCTTTCCCTGACATACCTAAAACATCCTTTCCCTCATTTATGCCCTGCATGTGAACTTAATTGCCTGGAGGTCTTAGCTTTTTCACCCTCCTGACAACCTCCTTGATCAACTCCCGAAGCCTCCTTATCCTCTCCCTTCCTGTTCTCCTGTACTTCTGGTATGCAGCTGACTTTGCCTCACCCTTGCAGCACTTCCTTGTTCAGCCAGCATAGTTTCTTGCATCTGCTCTTCTTACTCCTGGCCCTGGTGCAGGCTACTGTGGCCTCTGTTATCCCAGTCTTTATGACTCCCCACTTTTGTTCTGCATCCATCCCCAACCTTATATCCTGGAGTCTCCCTTGCAGTATTGCTCCCATCCCCCCAAAGTCCACCCTAATAAAGTCCACCACCTTAGTGCCCGTGCCTCCTGTCTCCCTGCCCAGCGTGACAACGAGCCACACTGTTTGGTGGTCGTTACCTGCCAGTGGGTCCTCCACCCTTACCCTCCCTCATCGCCTTCCAATTTGCCAGTACTAGGTCCAGAGAGCTACCAAGCCTTGTAGACCCACTTAACAATTGCATCAGAAGGCCGCCCTGGAATGCATCAAGGAGCACCTGCTCCCTGGTACTGCTAGTGGCCGGGGTGCTCCAGTCAACCCGTGGTAGGTTAAAAGCCCTCACTATCCCCACACTCCTTCTTCTACACACCCTCCTTATCTGCTCTTCCAACTCTCCATCCAGTTCCTTGGATTGGACTGGTGGTCTGTACACCACTCCTAGTCTCAGCTTTCCGTCCTTGGAGTCCAGGAGCTGCACCCAAAGCACCTCTGTCCTCTCCTCTTCTCCCTCTTCCCTTATACATTGAATCCCTTCTCACATACAGTGCAACCCCCTTCAACCCCCGGTCCCTGCTGTATACCCTGTATTCTGGGATTGCCAAGCCATAAAAATTGTACTCTGTGGCTCAAGTCTCTGTCACTGCAGCTATGTCCACCTTCCCTCTGCAAAGAATGCCTGAAGATCTGCAATGCAATTTTGTTCCCCAGGATTCTTGTGTTGAGAAAGAGCACCTTCCACCTGTACCCCTCATTTTCCTTACTCTTTCCTCCTTCACCTGTGTCCCTCCTCCCAGTAGTCCACACCCTTTCTCCTCCTTATTCATATCAGGTGGTGGTGCCTTCTGTATTACTCTCAGACCACTCTGCCGTCCCTCCAGGGTTACTATGCCTCTGCCTTTACCTATATTTAGGAGGGTGAGCTCATTAGGCTCCCCTGTCCGGACCTTTCTACTAACCTCAGTCTTTTGGCCATCACCCACTAGTTTAAATCCACCTTAGTAGAGATATACCCCTCTAATTCTGCCTTTAATACTCCCTTCCCCTTCCTGCTCAAGTGTACCCTGTCCCCTGTGTACAAGTCACTGTTTCCCCAGACCCTACCCCAGTTAGTCACTAACCCATAATTTCTGGTGTGGCACCAATCCCTCAGCCCCTCATCGAACTCCTCAATCCTACCTTTCCTCCCCATGCTTGCACATGGTACCGGGAGTACTTCTGAAAATGCCACTGACTCCCCAACCCCCTCCCACTGCCTGCCCAACTACTCGAACCTCCCCCTCACCACTACCATAGTCTCCTCCACCAATTCGTTTGTACCCACATGCAATGTAAATGAGGTTTCTTCCTTCCCCTCACTGCACACTTGAGCAGTGCCTGCCCTGCCCCTCCTGCAGTCAACCTGGGGATAGCTTCAACCCAGATACGGCTGTGCCTTTCCCCTCTTCTGTCCCATCTCACCGCTTTCAGTATATAATTCCCTAGGGTGAGTACTCCCCATCCCTTAGCCCCTATCACTTCTAATGCCCCTCCCACCACTCCAGTATTCGATCTTCCCTGCCCCTTACCCCCACCAGCTGCACTCTCTGTGACTACTGTATTTGTGCCCCCTACTTCCACCTCACCACTTTTCTCCGCCTTATTCCTCCCATCCCCCTTGAACCCCTTCCCAGCCTGACTACTTCCTACTGGGCTTCTCATGTGGACCTCCCCTCCTCCCCTGCTGATTTCCAACACCTCTCTTATCCCAACTGTTGTTGATTTAGAGCCCCCATTCCCTTCTACCTCGATAGTGATGCCCCTCTCATCCTTCCCCCTTCGCGTAGCTTTCTCTCCCCCAGTCACAACCCCTCCTTCCTTACTAGCCCCTTCTACCCTTTTGTCCTTGTTATCTCTTCCCACCTGTTGCCATCCCTCTCATGCCCTGCTTGTCCTCCCCCCTTCAGTATGTTCCTGCTCCCCCTCGAGCAGAGGCTCAAATCTATTCCTAGTCGATCCCCTCCTACATCTCTTCCCCCTATCTGGTACCCCCTCCTACTTGTTCCCATCTGTGCCAGCCCGGTCTCTCCTTACCCGCAGCCATCTGCTCTCTCCCCTGGTACTCCTAGTGGTCTCTTCTTCCCCTAACAGGAGGCCCCCCTCGCATTGGGCCCACCCTCCCTTCTCCTCTCTTTTCTGCTACTGCCCCTGATACTGGGGTCAGTTTCAGTCCCTAGTTGTTCTTCCTCCGTCTGCCCTTGCCATCCCCTATTCCCCCAGCCAGGATGCCTACCATAGTCATCTGCCCTGCCACTTAGACTCCTCCCTAACCTGCACAGTTCCTCCCTCAAACTAGTCAGTTGTCTACAGATCATACACCCCCCCCAATCCTCCAAGCCCAGTCAGGATCATGGCGGACCCACACCCTGTACACCCCACCACCCTTCCAAAGATGCCTGCCCTATTGACATGTGGCACCTGTCCAATTTTGGCCCCAATCTCATGTTACGGACTCTTATTCCCAGGTTCTGTACCCTACTACAACTGTCAGGTCCCTATTTACTCAAATTCCTATTCTCCCCCCCCACACACTAGTCCCCTACTGGCCCCTTGCTGACCAGGGTAATTCAGTCTCAAATCTCATCTGTTAGATACTGCATTACTGTAGCAATCCTAAAGCCTCCTTGTCTGTTTTTCACCCTCAGATACCATACGTTTTGTTCTTAGCTCTCATATTGTTTCACTTAGCCCAGTTAGAAATCCTATTGCACTCCAAGTATTACTCAGCTCAGACAGAGAAATAAACAGAACAAATAAATATGTATTATTACAGCAATCAGAACATTATAGCTCAGTACTTAGCTCAGTTAGAAAATAAACAGAACAACTATGTGTTTGATTTTGTATAGCTCCTTGATAATTTTGAAAGGTGCTTAAAAATAAAGTTTATTATTATTATTAACTAAATCTGTGATATTACAGTGCTCCTTAAAGTATCCACTTCAGAGACCCTGCTGTAATACATGACCACAGAGGACCCTGGGCTGGAGGGTGAGCAACTCTAAAGTCCCAGCAGAGCTCCATTGAGCTCGCTCACTCCCCCTCTCTCACTTTTTCATTCTGTTTCTCTCAGCGCTGCAGGCTACCCTTTTGTACTGGACTCCTGCCTGCATTGGCACCTTTTTCTGACCACAAAGAAATCTGCAGCAGTCCCAACAGAGCTCCATTGAGATTGCTTACTCCTCCTCTTTCACTCGCTCAGGGTGCGCAGTGGGTGGGTGTGGGTTGGGGGAGGGGCCACCGCAATCAACGAGGGACCATTTTCTGTTTTACAGGTTTAAAGGAAAAAAATGGAAAACATTACGGAAAGTTTATTTTTAATTTTTTTTAACAAGGACATTTGGCATGCCGGGATGGGCTCCCAGTGTGCCACCTGAGTGTTTTAGGGGGAGCTGCAGCCAACGGAGATTGGGCACCCCATCGGCACACAACAAATTTTGGGGGACATAATGCTGACAGGAAGTGGGCTCCCATCAGCAAATTTACTGGCAAGGGTGGGGACTGAAGCCGACTGGATTGGGGCCCCGTTGCAAGAAAGACTGTTGAGGCAGCGCATGATGCTGAGGAGTTGGGCACCCTTAGCACACAACAAATGGAGAGATTACAGTATGCAGATGGGGGAGTGGGCTCCCCTATAGCAAATGTACTGGGTGGGGCATGCGGATGGCAAGATACCACTCCTGCAATGACGGATTGCTCCTCATTGCAGCAAAATGATTGATGCTGCAATGCGGGCAGCTGCTGATTGCAGCTGTGAAAATGCTTCAACTTGGTGGCACTTCTGCAGAACCTGTGTCATCAGGACACTGGGCCTGCAATGGTCCACCAGTGCCAAGCCCCCAAATGCAGTGCCCCGTTGGCTACCACCATGCTGCATCTCCACAACCCGCATCTCCCAAAGTTGCCACATAATGTTTCTTGCACATGCTACAAGCAAACATAACAATGATAGCATTCATCACACTGTTTGTCATGACTGCTTAAAGGAAAACTCCACACATTCTGGTCTCCATTGACCAAAAGCTAATCCTCTGGTTTAGCTTTTAACAGCAAGAGCAGCATTTTCTCATGAGGTGTAAGATTGGGGTGGGCACTACCTGACAGGGTGGGGGTCACTAGACCTCCAGGAATGCGTGTTATGTATTTTTGCAGTATCGAGCAGCTTCCAGGATGGGGGAGGGGCCGCTAGACCACTAGGGATGTAGGAATATTGATGTATTCAATAAATGGCAAGATTGGGGAGGGAGCCACAAAACAGTAGGAATGTGGGGAATATAGGGTGTGCTGACACAAGGTGAACAAACCCACCACAAACATCAACACATAGACAGAAATAGCCTGTCTGTGTCGCATCACTGTGCTGGTGTGTTTCCCGGTGTCCCCTCCCCAGTCCAACTCCGACTCGGAGTTAGAATCCCTAGAGAATGATAGTGGGTGTGGGGGTTCCGGGGGCCTATTTGAGAGGAAATGCCCTTGACATCCCCGAAGCTACTATGCTGTGACAGTTCGGCATGGTAGCTGTCTCTGTAGGGGATGTCGGTGCTAGCACTGTTGAAGCTTCTGAGGTGTCAGCCTTTCTCGGATGAGACATTAAACCGAGGTCCCAGCTGCCTGGATTGGTGGTAGTTCAGGTGGATGTTAAAGATCCCATGGAACTTATCAAAAGAGTGGAATTTTTTTGAAAAAGAGTACTCCAATACAAAGAAAAACATACATCAATAATACATAGCAAAACAGACAAAAGAACAAAGAAAATATCAGAGCGGCAAGAAAATTAAACAGTCAACACACCATATTCACAATTAACCCACAAAAATTTGCTCTTTATCATACCCAGAAAATTAAAAGTCAAGATCATGAATTTTCTGCAATGTGTGTTTCATGTTACAAAGAATTTCATCAAACAATATAAATCTTTGTTATGTAACCCATAAACATCTTGATTGCCAAATATAAAATTGAAGGATGGAAAAGACCAATAATAAGGTATCATTATGATACATAGACCATTCTCCATCATGTGCTCCATATAACATTGTACAATAAGTAAGAGAAGTAAATAAAGGTTCATTCCATTTGGAAGCTAAATAAACACAAAAAGATTGAACATAAGGACACTCCAAAAAAGGTGCTCTTGTGTTTCCAAGACTGCTATACAAGATTTCCTAGCACAATACCTATCACTAACTTGTTTATGTTTATGATTATTGCCGACAGGTAATCTACCATAAAAACTCAACCAAGCACTATCCCAAACAAAATCTGGCAATCGTCTGTTAGATAAACACTTAAGAACCACAGTTAAGGATTCCTGAGGGTAATCCAGAAAAAGTACAGCATCCGGAAATTCCGTAAAAACAACAAGATGATACAACCGTTTCCTATCCATAGTCTCCAAATGTGAAACTGATATATCCCATTTCAAATAATGTTTGAATATTTCCAAACCATATTTAGGAAAAAAAGGAAGTTTTGACAAGGGAATTGAGTTACCCAATTTCCAAAGTGGTAATCCCTTGGAGAACCAAGCCCACACATAAGGATGCCAAGGCTTTACTCCAGGCCATAAGAGAGGACTCAAATTGTAGGATACAAAGAGATAAACAAAAAGGCCACTGGGTGTACCATTGCCACCACCTTCCTGAATATTCTATAAGTATATCCACGTTTAATGGGTTTAACCTACTCCCCCAAAATGCCTGGAAGAAAACAGTAAATAAGGAAGTAAACAAAGAGACAGGGGGAGGAAGCACATAACTAACATACAAAAAAATAGGAACCACCAATGATTTGATCAATAAAACTCTTTTACATTTAACAATTTGCCTCCCTTTCCATCTAGCTACAAACTGTTTAGCCTTATCAAGTCTCATAGACCAATTAGTATGGGCCATGTCACCAGAACCAAATTCCACCTCCGAAACAGTTATAGGAGCTGTACTGATTGGAATACCTGAAATACAACCCAGCTCAGGCACTGGAGTATCCCCTAAAGGACCCCTCTGCTTTTGATATAATTAATCTTGGAGCCTGAACATCTAGAAAAAAAGGATAGAACATCATGCACAAACGGCCCTTCCTTAATGTCAAATATACAAAGAACCAAATCATTGGCATAAGCCACAATCTTCACAGGCGGAACCTCAAGACTAACACTTATTCCAGCCAGATTTGCATTTTGAACTATCATTCTAAGTAAAATATCAATGGAAAAAATGTACAAGAGGGGGCTCAAGGGACAACCTTAACGCACACCACGCGTCACCATTATTGGGTTACCAATCCAGCCATTAACATTAGGAAGTAGTAATGCTAATCTATACATTGTGTGAATCCAGCCCACAAAGGCATCCGGTATATCATAAGCTGCTAAGACGGAAAACAAAAAATCATGTGATACCTGATCAAAGGCTTTTTCCTGATCCAAACCCAAAACATAACCATGTAACCTTCCATGCTGTGCAACAGTAAATAGCTCCCTTAATATTAATAAATTGTCATATTGAGTCCGACCAGGAATAGAACATGATTGGTATGGACAAATTAAGCCATCAGCCATCTTAGACAGTCTATTGAGTAAAACCTTACTTAACACCTTCAAGTCTGTATTCAGTAAGCTAAGCGTTCTCCAATTTTGTAAATCTTCTTTTGGCCCTTTTTTAATACAATAAAAGCACCAGAGCACGATTCATGGAGGACGCCAATACAGAATTAGAAAGCATAGCATTAAGAACATTAACAAAAACAGGAACAAGATCATCCTTAAACGATTGATAAAAAGCAGCACCCAAACCATCAGTACCAGGGTCAGAGTCCGGATTTAAAGAGGAGATAGCAATATTGACTTCATCAACAGTAATATCTGCTAACAATTATTGCTTACTTAAATCAGACACCTGGGGCAAATGCAAAGTGTCAAAATTCAAAGCTGTAGAGTCAACATTAATATCCTCTCCATAAAGAGAATCCAAATACTGCTCAACCACATGAACCAAGTCCTCTGGGGAAGTAACCAAATTGTTAGCCATAGATTTCAAACGGGTAACTATACAATTACTCATCCTATCCCTACAATCCTGCAAAGGATCCAAAGAACCCTCATGCAATTTTAAACCATAATGATGCTCATGTTCCAAGGATTTAGACCTATCATATTGATAGGAAAACATTTGCTTTTAACTTGGTGTATCTGAATACCATAATCACGCTCGCAGTCTCAGTCAAAGAAATCAACCTCTGCAACTGACTCCTAAGACGTAGATATTCAAAATAATGAGAGGCAGCAAGGGTATGAGAATGGGCTTGAAAAAAGGATTTCCAATCAGTTTCGGTATCCTCCCACCATAATGCCAAATCATCATACATATCAATAACAGAAAGCCGAGCTAGCCACTCCCTTTTCCTGGCCCTATGAATAGCAATATTAGTTAACAAAGTATTGTTAAGATGCCAGAGATTTTCTTACATCTGGGTACACTTCCCCAAGCAAGGTGGACAGTAATAGACCTATGGTCAGTAAATTCCCAAGCATGCAAAACAACTGAAGACACATGTAAAACAGCAGATAGGAAAACAAAATCAATTCCAGTGGACAGTAATGATTTAAAAAAAAGTACTACCCCCAGATGAATGAACACAGTGATAAGCATCCATTAGCTGAGCAGTACTGAGTACACTGAGGAGCTTACTGGAGTCACAAGACAATTTTGAAGTTTTCAAACCCCAATCTGAGGTACTCAGAGCACAATTGAAATCACCTGCCCAAATAACTAGTCAAGAAGTGTGAAGATAAGGTTGAATATCAGTCAATAATGCCACTCGCTGAGCCTTGGTCTGAGGGGCGTAAATGGTAATCAATATAAATCTATCACCCCGAAAATTAATATCTAATAATAAAGCTCTACCAGGGTAAATAGCCACCAATCTGGAGACTTTTAACTCTGAATTAGTAAACAAGATCCCTACCCCATCACAAGTTGATTCCCCAATAGACCAGAAGGTGGTGCCCTTGGACCATAGGTTATCAGCAAGTTTTACATCTAGAGATGTTTTCAGCCTAGTATCCTGAATGCAAAAAATATCAACTTGATGTTGTTGTAAAAGGGTCAAGATAGTCACCATTTTCCTATGACTCTTAATACTATTAACATTAAGAGTGGAAATTGTTAGGGATGCCATAAAGAGATGAAAAAGAAAGAACAAACCAAAACAAGAAAAAATCATTAAGGAGCCTTAACCACCCTCCTATGCCTGGACCTTCGTAAGCTAGTTTCCACAGTCTTAACTTCACCATCCTCGCCTTCTGAAGTAAAGTCAGTGACTGTGGAAGCTCTAGAGGAGCAGTCAGAATCGTCACCATCAGACTCATCCCCAGGAGTCAATACCACAAACTGATTACCAGTCTTCCAAGTATGGCAAGAAGAGGCCAAAGGGGAAGAGTTTGACAGAATGGCCTTACCAGACCTATTATGTTTTTAGCAGTAACCTTCTTAAAAGGCTGCTGAGAGTTGGGGGGGATATCAGAAACACCAGAATTACCCAGGGCTGGAAGGACAGAAGCAGTTGGATCAGGAGATGAAAGGGACAGAGGTGGATGGTACAGGAGAACTGGAAGGGACAGTAGAAGCCCCAGGGTGAACAACTTGGTCCTGTTCACTAGTACCAGCATGAGCCGCATCAAGTTCAATTCCCTCTACCACCAGGGAAGCCTCCAAAGGGGGAACCGGAGGGGTTCAAGGGTCAACTCCTTCAGTGGCTGCCACCTTAGTAGCTTGAACATGTTGTCCAAATTAATCAAACCTTTGTGGGAAGGACAATCATCCCTATTATGGGACATCCAAGGACTTTTAGCATAACCATGCCCAGTCTGCTCACATAATTTACACTTGAACAAATTAAGACAATCAGCAGCCAGGTGACCAAATTCAAAACAACGAGTACATCTAGGGGTATCACAAGCCGTATTAAGGTGTGTCTGAGACCCACACTTAAAACAAGTTTTAGGCTGGCCAAAGTAAAACAAACTACCCCTATCCTTCCCAAGAAAAAAAACTATTGGGAAGATGTACAGGCCCATTATTTGTAGAAAAAAGTTTCACCCTTAATTTCCATCCACCATTCCAGATCTGTTCACTATCAAGAATAGGAACAGGTTTATCCAACACGTCACACCTTTTCCGCAACCAAAAAAGAATGTCTTTAATATGCACACCTTCATTACAGAACATAATAGTAATTAATTTAATAGCAGGCTTAGTTAAAGGAACTGCTAAAAACGGTACCCATAGAGGAGTATTTTTGACCTCATTATAGAGGGTCCAAAATTTCTCTAAATTAGAAATAGATTTAAAGCTGATATCATAATTAGAACTACCAATGTGAATAAGTGCATAGATTTCAGAGGAAACAAAATTCAGGGAACCCTTAAGTAATTGTCTAGCAATATACAATCTATCAGGCTGTTCTTCCAAGACCCCTTATATATCAAACGAACAGCGTTCTTCCGAGGGGCAGGTTCACCCTTGCTAGAGAACGAGTCAGCCAGTTTAAACTTGAGATTAAACCAAGCAGATGTTTTAGGGACAGGAGCTTGGAAACCGTGAGGTGTAGTCGAAAAGCCTCAGTGACAGAAGAGCTAGGAAGGTCCAAACCACCATCATGCAAATCCATCACTGGTTTCCCCTTGATATCCATAACATGTGTAACATTGACCCCAGACTCAGGAAGTACAGGGGTAACAGATGTAGAAGGCCTAGGCAATGTATCAGGGTCAGAATGTGGGACAAGATTATAACGTTGCACAGCAGCATCGCTAGGATTGGGTATCCATTTACCGTCTGTTTGCCAAAGCAACCCAGCCCCAGCAATACCGCGTTCAGGGGACTATCCTGCCTGAGGAGGGGGGTTAATGAAAGAAGCAGACCCACCAGAAGCTTCGGACCCCACAGGCAAAGAAACAGCTGCAGTCTGATTTAAAATAGAAACACTACACTGTTCCGGTCGTCCCGTGGTGGGAGAAGAACCATACACCTCAGGAAGAACTGGCCCCTTAGGCAACAAAACAGAACCATGCATACTGAGGCATTTAGGTAGCGTTGGGGAGATACTCACGCTCAAACTAGGATGAGAAGTACCAGCAAGTGGCTTTAGGCATGCATTTACAGGATGCACACTACTGCCAGCCAACACAGAAAGATCCGATCCAACAGGCAAACATCGCTCTGAAACAGCACACATGTCACTAGGAAGCGACGAAACAGAACTGGAGGCAAGGGAAGAAGCAGGTAAGGAAACCAAATGCAGTGCAGCAATTTCAGACAATAAAGTAGATTTCTGACATGTGCAACGCTCCTCTTCCTCCAAAAGCAGTGCCAATAGTCATTCCTTTTCAGCAAGGGCAATATCGTTACCTCCAACAGGAACGCCACTCTCAGTAGGTGAAGCGACGTCACGTTCATCCTCCATAGCTGCATCAAAAAAATCCACAGGCATGTCAGTGACAGAAAAATCCTCATCTGAAACAGCAGCCTCTCGAGCAGTAGGTACAGAAGAGGAGGCCTGCTCCTCTGCACCACCAACATTCATCTCCCCCGAAGTGTGCTCAGAAGTGGCCATCTTCAACAGACAGCCAAAGAGTCCCCCTCCTGGAGAGCAGGGGAATTTCCCCAGTGTCCTGGCCAAATTTCCCTCATTCACTAAAAATACCAGCAACAGCTTAATCTAATTCAAGGTCAGTTGACATTCATCTGTATCCCCTTCCCCCGGGTCATGCCTGAAAATAGGCAGGATTTGTCTAATGCACTTACCCGGTCAACAAAAACTAAATAAAATAAAAAAATAAAATAAATAAATAAATAAAAGCGCTATAGTTAAACCAAAATATAGATATAGAGAATACATAGTGGACTACAGTGGTATAACACATCTCCACTAGTGAGTGGTAAGACCCATAATTTATGAATGTCAAAGCCACGAGTTAGTTATAAAGGTCTTACCACACGTGTGGAGATATATAGGATAGTGTACAGTCGCCCATACACAACAAGGCTATTCTTACACCAAGTGGTTTCTGTGATGAGGAGGACCTTGAGAGCAAAGCTAAAGAGGTTTCTCTGTCATCATGGAAACCATGAGATAAAGAGCAGCCTTGGAGTGTATGGGGCCACCATACACTATTTCACACAGTGTATGGTCCTTAAAAATGAAGACAGGCTCACTTTTCCTTCAGCGCAGCCAGCGTCTGTCCTCAGAGAGATGCTCTTCAGGGATGTGCGATCGGTGTCGGCTCTCTTGTGCATTAGTTCAACTGCCATCAGAATCAATGAACCATGCTGAACAGGAGAGTTCTACTGTGATGTAGCTACTGCAAGCATAATGAAAAGTCATTCTGCTTCAGTAGCAACGCTACTGTTGCAGCAGAATTATATTTACGCTCCACTGATTTCAGCCAAGAATGACATGGGACCATAGATACATAGAAATTGTTGACAGATAAGGACCACTAGGCCATCGAGTCTGCCCATGAGCCCTAAACTTGTATGCTGTCACTGACCCTAAGTGATCAATGGCTTTTCATCACTCCCTCCCCACCCAATGTTCCCTTGTGCCTGTCCCAGGGATGTTTAAACCCCTCCACTGTGCTTGCCCCCCCACCACCTTTTGTGGCAGACTCTTCCAAGTGTCCACCACCCTCTCTGTGTAGAAAAGCTTCCTCATGTTACCTCTTAATCTACCTCCTCCAATTTCATATTGTGTCACCTCATTCTGATATCTTTTCTACATTGGGAAAGATCCCCCACCTGCACACTGTTTATTCCCTTGAGGTACTTGAGAGTTTCTATCATGTCCCCCCTTTCTCTCCTCTTCTCAAGTGTGTACATATTGAGGACTCAGTCTCTCCTCATATGTTTTGTGATGCAAGCCATGCACCATCTTTGTCGCCCTTTTCTGGATAGCCTCAACCCTATCTATGTCCTTACGCACATGTGGTCTCCAGTACTGCATGCAGTACTCCAGGTGAGGCCTTACCAGTGTTTTATACAATGGCATCAACACCTCCTGCCTCCTGCTAGTAATGCCTGTGCACCCCAGCGTGCCACTGGCCCTCCCTGCAAACTTTGCACACTGCTTTGATACCTCAAGGTCATCAGATATGATAACCCCTATGTCCCTTTCCTCTTTGGTGACAGTCAGCACCCCTTCCCCATTCTGTAGCTCTCTCCAGGGTTCCCCCTACCCAGGTGCATTATCTTGCACAATTTTTTTGAATTGAACCTCAGTTGCCACACCTCTGACCATCTTTTAAGCTTCTCCATGTCCCGCTTCATTTTCTGCACCCCTTCTGGAGTATCCATTCTGTTGCAGATCTTGGTGTCATCTGCAAATAGGCAGACCTTTCCTTCCAGCCCTTCTGCAATGTCACTAATGAAGACACTGAACAGGACTGGTCCCAGTATTGATCCCTGTGGTACTCCGCTGGTCATCTCTCTCTCCCTAGATTGGATACCAATTACCACCACTCTCTGTCTTCTGTTCATCAGCCAGTTCCTAACCCAATGTATCACCTTATGCCCCATGCCCAAACTACTCATCTTGTTAACCAGCATTCTGTGTGGGATGGTATCAAAGGCTTTGCTGAAATCTAGGTCGGTGATGTCTACTGCCAATCTCTGATTCACTTCCCTAGTCACCGTGTTGCCTCAGATCCTGGGCACCGTTGGATTCCAGAGGTGCCACTATCCTTTCTTTCAGCAGTATCTCCATGATCTTCCCCACCTCTGAGGTGAGGCTGACTGGCCTGTAGTTCCTGCTTCTTTCCTATTGACACTTTTGTGCGGTTTGACTACATGAGCCCTCCTCCGGTCCTCTGGAACCATGCCTGTGTTGAGTGACTTGTGAACAGGGGTCAGAGGCTGCTAGTTCCCTTCTCAGCTCCTAATATCCTCGGTGTATGTAGTCTGGCCCCATGCCTTTATCCTTTCAGCTTTGTGAGTTCCTTCAGAACTCTCTCACTGTGAATGGACTGGTGCCCACTTCTTCCTCCCCATTGTCTCTTCTTCCCTCCTTCTATAGGGAATACTGAACAAAGTATTTGTTCAGTATTTCTGCTTTGTCTGGATCCCCTCCTTACACTCCTCCTCTCCCTTTAAGCCTCACAATCCCCCCGTTTTCTTCTATCACTGATGTACCCATAGAATGTCTTGTCCCCTTTTTACAGTCCGTACTAAATCCTCCTCTCTCTGTGCCTTGGCTCTCCTAACAACCTTTCCTGCTTCTCTTAGACATTCAGTGTACACCTCCCTGTTCTCCTTTCCTTTGGGTTCCTTTATACTTTCTGAAACTTGCTCCTTTAGCACTTACATTGTCTGCTACCTTGTTAGAGAACCATAGTGGTTTCCTTCTTATTTTCCCTTTGGCCACTATCCTAAGGCATTGGTTAGTTACCTCCACTAGGCTCCTTTTAGTTTCCCCACTGTTCTTCCATTGCCATACACTATAAATGTGTTGCTCTACTGCAATCCATTATGTAGTTTGCATATACCATACCATTTGTTTGTAGTGTTTTTCTATTTTATTTCTTTATCCCCTCATGGTCGGCCCCATCTGGCTGCTTTCCTGGTGCACCCCTGGCTCCAATCGAGGCACTCACCTCAGCGACACTCCCACAGCTTGCCCCCTGTGGTGGGGAGATGGCGAGCTCCTCTTACACACCACCAGGCAATGGATCCAGTGCACTGGGGTGACACCTTCGGAGCCTGGAAATGCATCCCAGGATGGACATCAAGCCACGTGACCGTACTTTTCCTTGTTCTGTTTCCCAAGGAAATTCTCCCTCTGTGTGAGTTTGGAGAATTGGACATTCGGAAATGTGGTAGCCTTCATCTGTCATATACACCCTTGCCCAATGCCACAGTCCATTTTGTGGTGCATAGGCGGTGCAAGCCCCATTTGGGGCAGGCAACTTGCGATGGACGCAGGCTGCCTTTGAGAATGGCTTCCAGGGCATCGTTTGACACAAGGCCCTTGCACTGCTCCAGGAGCTTTGAGAATCACGCCCCCTGTCTCTAACCTGACCCAAAGAACCTGAAGCCCTTCCTTCTCCCCCTGCTGTCTCTGTATCTCTGTGCCCTTTATGCCTTCTGTCATATATAAAACACCCCCCTCTTCCTCCCTGTCATGTCCTTCCATAACATGACGTACCCTGAAATGGCCAAATCCAAGTTGTGGTTATTGATGCACCATGATTTCATGTTATGGTCCACAGATCCCTCTGCAATTGTTGCTCCAAGGTCAGAATTTTATTTCCTAGGATCCTTGCATTGGCACACATGGCTCTTCATTATTTTGTCCTTCTCTTCAACTGCATTGCCTCCCTTCTTGATTAAATCTTTGCCCTTCTCTTGCCCCTGGTACTGTCCCCCCTTTCTGTCTTCCTTCTGTCTACCCTATTTCTTTCAATTGTCAGCCTTATATACACCTCCTGACCCTTTGTACAGCTGGCCCCAGGTCCTTTCCTCGCCCTTATCCCTATGCTTGTCTACCCCCAGTGAATTTATTTCACCTAGACTTCTCCTCTCAGCGCCTTCATTTTCTTGGGGGGGGGGAAGAGTGACATTCACTACCTCCCTCATTTTACGGACTTCCCCATTGACTAGTTTAAAAACCCATCAAAGCATCATTTAAACCTTCCATCCAGGACTGCCATTCCACTCATGGATGGATGGAGGCCATTCTCTCTCTTGTACAGGACTCTATCCCACCAGATAGGACACCAGTCCCCAATCTGGCCTACCTCCCTACACCATGCTTTCAACCACTTGTTGAAAGCGGTACGGTGTTTCCTAGCCTCCAACCAGCCATATACAAGTAGCATGAGCGACACCGAAGGGAGGGACCACAGTTCCATAGCATGTGTGCCTCCAGGTGTACACTCTTAGGTACCACCACGGCAGGGGCTCCAAGGGGAGAAAATGGAAAAATGGTTTGTGTATGCTTCATAAAGCCCTGCCCACCAACTTCCATCCTGTGCCACCACCTGGACCAATTCTGGATAGGAATCACCTATTGGGGAGGACAGCCCTCCCTTCCCAGCCCCAACATGGGGGACTTTGGGTTTGACAGTCTGAGGAGGTGAGTGCCAGATGGAAGATGTGGGGCAGGACTGACAGCCCACCTGCATTAACTGCAAAGGCAAAAGCTTTATGGAAAAAAAAGTACTACGGTATGTCTAAACTCACACACACACACACACACACACACACCCCAATGGAAACAACCAAACCATTACAGTAAACCCAACCAGTGAAGGTAATATGTAGAGAGTCTCTTACCTGAGTGTTATGGAGCAAAAGTAGGACTTGAAGGGATGTTGTCCAGTGGACCTGTAAAATAAAATGTAGGAAAGAGGTCACAAAGGATCAATAGCTCTTGAGGAGTAAACAGGAAGGACAGGTTAGATGCAAAACAATACTTATCTGATGGGGAAGTAGTCAGCATCATGCCAGACCTGTTAAAGGAAAGAAAAAAAAAACAGGTTAATATGGAGAAAGTACAGTAAGGAGAGCAGAGACAAAGCGGAGAGGGGTATAGGACAAAGTTGCAGTTAAAGAAAGCAGATTAAGACAAATACTTATAGTTAAGGCAGAGCTATAGGGAAAGAATGAAAAGTAGTAAACAGAAACAGCAAGAGAAAGTACTGTTTGTGGAGGACTCAGACTGACTGACACAACAGCCTACTTGCCAATAATCATAAGTAGTAGCCTGGGGATTTGGGAAACTTTGGGTTAGCGGCACATAATAATTAAAATAATTTATTATCAGTGATCCAGATACTGGAGTTGTCAAAGGGAGTTAGAAATGTATATAATACCCTGGTGCTCATTTTCCTAGTGGCAAATGTATTAAAACAATCTTTTTCCTGGGGTATAGTGTGGGGGGGTAATCAATAGTCCCCAATACTGTTCCCCATTTTACCTCATCAAAGACCCCATGTCCAAAATGACAGCATCCTCACACATTCAGTACTACAACTTTAATGTAAAGATCACTAGTAATGAATGTGAAAATTGTACTATTTTATTAACAGCACCCTTGGTGAACTTCACTGATTTACACAATGTACTGAACTATGTTACTGTCCCAACATTTTGCCTACTTTGCACCAAATATACTGTTGCATGATTTGGCGGTGAAATGCTGTGATATATTTGTTTAGGCAGGCAGCAAGATACACCATGAAGAGGGCATGCTTTGGGCACTGCTGCACTTGGCGCGAGCGACCGCGCTACAGACAGAAAGTGACAGACGACAGCTTTTTACTCCCAGCCCTTATGGAGCTCAGGCTGTGGCCTGCTCCATGTGGGCGGGAGCTGGGAGGGGGGACAGGATCTATTGTGGACAGTGGAGGAGGCCAGTATAATAGTGTCTCCCTTCACCTACGCAAGTCGTCGCTCCGGCAGAAAATTCACATACTATGGGAGCAGGAGCTTGTTGGGAAGGAGGCCAGTATAGGTGCTCCTTTCTCCATCTACCCAAGACACCGCTCTGGACAGTGGCAGACCTAATTGCACCAAGGGGCTTGGAAACTGGAGACACAGCGGTCGGGAGACTGTCATATAGTGAACCACACTTGTGGCAGTTAAACAGCGCAGAGTCGGAAGTGGAAAGCAGCGAGAACCTTCTGACAGCTGAGCCACATCAGAGCTTCTGCGCACATAGGGCCCTTTGATGCAGACTCAGGTGACGAGTGTGGTTGCCCTCACTTAAAGCTGCTGGGCAGCTAAGTTTAAAGTGTTCAGCTGGGTTTTATTGTACCTAAATAATGCCTGCAGTAGTCATAGGCAAGAGCAGGGTGGGTGCTTCTTATGGCGAACAAGAAGAGAAGTCTCACCACAGCTGCTGCTCCCAGCTCTGAGTGGCTCGGTATGAGCTGCAGGGCAGGGGCTGAGATGGGGGGGGGAGACTGAGCATAGGAAGTGGGAGTAAGTATGGGGGGGTGAGTATGAGGGGGCAAGAATGAGTATGTTGGTGGATGAGTATGAAGGGGGTCTTCGTATGTCAGGAGGGTGGGAGAGTGCTACACTGGAGCTTTTGGGCCAATATGAAAGCCACACTGAGCATCTCCATCTGGGTAACAAGTTATTCTTGGTCAGCGTCATGAACATCAAACAAGTATAGGAAACAAATGACATAAGTTCAAAGATCATAGGCAGTAACAAAAAAAAACTATCTGAAAAGATCATCATCAATGCACTGCACATTACCAGTATCAGTTTAATGCACTTAAACTGTGTCAACAACATACCTCTCTGCAGTATTGTACTTGACAGCCATTTTTTTTCTCTTCAGCAGTGTACAGTAAGTCCAGTTTAAAGCTGAGTCTATGTTGCTAGGCAACAACAGAGGTAAGACCTGTCTAAGGTTAGTCAAGACTGTTTTTAATCCTGCAACAGTCTTACTTGCGAGACTTAGACAAGACCAATTTTAAATCCTAAGACCATATATTTAGGCTAGTGATAAGCCAAGTTTTGTGCATCCGCCAGAGACCTTACCTACGTAAGGACATAGACAGGGTAGAGAAGGTTCAGAGGAGGGTAACAAAGATGGTACATGGATTGCACCACAAGTCCTATGAAGACAGGTTGAAGGAACTGAACATGTACTCCCTGGAGGAGAGGAGGAGGAGGGGGAATATGATAGTATGATAGAGACATACAAGTATCTTACAGGGAGGAACAGGGTGCAGGAATACACTATTTTTAAGTGGAAAAGATGTTCCAGGACTAGAGGGTATGGGATGAAGTTGAAGGGGCGATGATTCAGAGAAAACAAGAGGAAGAATTTTTTCATAGAACGGGTGGAGGACAAGTGGAGCACCCTGCCAGAGGAAGAGGTGGGGGCTGAAACAATCACAGGATTTAAGAATGCATGGGATAGACATAAAGGAATTCTGGAGGTCAGGGGTAAGGGGCAACAGACTTCTAGGAAAACATAAAGTGAATTTACAAGCTCAAATGGGCAGACTGGGTGGACCGTAGGCCCTTATCTGCCGATACTTTCTATGTATCTACAGGTATGTATCTATGAAGTCACATTATTTAAAATATCTCCTGACTGGAAGATCATTGTTTATATAATTTTATATTGTAAAGGAGGAGCTAGATGGCATCATAGAAGGGTGTGTGAGAGAGACACAGTTTAACCTAGGACTTGTGTCTGATCTTAGAGACATATCTTTTGGCTCTTAAGAAACAGGTTCTAATTATAAACACTATAGAGGTAATACAATAGATAGAAAAAGTCTAATTGTTTTGTGGTAGGAGTTTATGTTTTACACTTTAACCTTGTTCTTTTAAGTGATTGTATGCTTTTTGATATATTGTTCTGTGTTTACATTTTTCATGCTTTCATTATCTTTAAGTAAAGTACCCTTTATATTTAAAAAGACTGCCTGGGTGTGTCTTCAAAGTTCTTTCTGCATGTGACGTATAGAAGGTTGAGACTGACAAAAACTGTTCAAAGCTTGATGATGTTACTAAACTGGGAAAAGGTTAGAATATACCTAAGGTCTTTTATAGAGTTTTAAGGGTTCATTTTGGATACCTGGTTAGGTGCCCTTAGGTGAAAGATATCTTGCATCCTCCCGAAGAGAAGATTATCTGCGCCTGTACATTTGGGTATGCTAGCATAAGGTTCACAGTTTGAAGCCCCCCCAGAACTTGAGACCAAAGGTGATTCAGACTCACAAGCAGACAGGAGGGTTACCCTGTCTGTTACCTGTTCACATTACTGTGCTCAGAGGTTGGACCTGTGGGAGCAGAGGGCCTGACCTGCTGGGTGCATTTGTGACACCTGTCACAGACTGATTCTCCACTGTACTATCAGTTTTCACAACCTTCAGATGTCTGAATGGTCACCTTGGTACAGTATCCTGCTACCACTCAGCTTAACTCTCACTCAGGGTTTCCTTAAGTGTGAATCTCACCAGAGCCACTGTTCATATAGTACATTGCCCTATCCCATAACACAAATGACCCACCCCTTAGTCACAACTGAAAACAAGTTGCTTTAGATAAGATAGCTTTGTAGCCTGTCTCTTTGGAAATGGATCAAAGACTTGCCAGTTTACGCCAAGTTATCTATATCTTAAAAGACTCAGTCACAGAAAGCCTGAAGTATATAAAAATTATTTGCAATTAATTAGCGTAATGCATTGGTTAGAGTTCAACTTAATGCCACAAAAGTAGGAAATGTGGTGTTAGGGTTTCCAATCCTAACTCCCACCCACACCCACAAGCAGCAAAAGGAAAAGATCACAAGCAACCACAGACAGCCATCATCAGGTAAGACAAACAATGTGCAGCTGTTTATAGATGATACAACTGCAGGAGCACTGATGTGCTACCTTTGTGGATTGTATCGCTGCATGCACACCACAAGACATGCACACTCGTCACTGGAGATAGAGATCCACGATACTCAAATCACAACACTGCTTCTGTTTACAGAACACAGGCACCTGCAGCCCTCAGATACAAATCCACAATACCCAGATTCATACCTCTCAACCTCTTGACTCACAAATCAGGGACAAGAGTTAAAAATCAGGGACAAAGACCCCAAATCAGGGAGGCGTCTTAAAATTGATAATATTTACCAGAAGCCTGATAGAATAAGGGGATTAGTGTAAGATGCCTTTTCTGAAGAACAAGAGTCTATAACTTTAATGTTTGACATTATTTTTGCTTACAATCCCTACTGTTCAGTCACAAAAAGACAAATTTTACGAGGGACAGAGGAAAATTCTGAGGCAAAATCAGGCATGTCCCTGAAAATCAGGAACAGTTGAGAGGTATGCCCAAATTACAACAGTTTTTTTGTCTGCAGAAGTGTTGGCCCCTAGAGTGCAGTCCTACTGCAACTGCATCTCTTGCTCCCCCCGGGTGTTGGCCCTGGGTATTGGTCAACTGAGTGACATGACCTAGCAGAATATTCGGCACATAACTGACTTCTCGTGAGCTGCACATTACTTGCAATTCAATAAATGCTGATTTGGGGTCAGTCAAGAAATGAGGAACCCCGTTTACAAATGTAGTGACCCACAGTAATATAGTTGTTGGTTCTCATGCAGTCTAACTCTCAGCCTTTTCTAGAACAACCTTGAACAAAATCTGAATAAAGGCGTCTCATATTCTTGCACTTGAACCATATCCTGGCCTGCAGTATCTTATGCTCATTTCATATACAGTAAATTACGATAAATTAACTTAATCACAAAACAGCGTGTGAGTGTTCACACAATGTGGCTGTGGTCCCAGCAGTTTGAAATTTCAGATGGAGCAGAGCAACTGTAAGCTAAAAAAGTAAAAAATAAAATAAAGGAGGAGAACTGTCAGGGAACATTTTGGAGCACAAAGGGCATGATGTGTTAATGGGGAAAGTATTCACTTCATGGCTTAGTCAAAGGTTAATGGTGGCTTGTAAGTTGTGTAGTTTATGCATGAACACATTAAGGGACATTGAGATCAGCAGTTATTCTCTTGTGCCTCAGCTGCTTAATAAATAAGTGACCCAGGTGAGGGTACTACTCAATAATGCATGAGAGGAGAAAAAGATTACTGCTGCTTCCATGAATGAATGAGGACTGAAGGACATTTGCAGAAAAATGATAACACCATATATGACAGGAATAAATATGTATAGTGAATGAACTCACAAGATCTTCCTGAGATTGATCTTGCCCATTCATTACTGGTGGGTCTAGCTGGAGGTACCAGACCCCTAAGGGAAGCTTACAGCTTTAAGCTTTTCAGATGTTTCTCTGGAGGAGGGACTGATGTCAGAGATGGTGCCATCCTCGCAGTGGATGGATCGTGGTGCTCATGGGTTAGCTAGTAACCGGCGCTGGCCCCTCCACCACCTCAGTTCTTTCCACCTTAGGTGCATCACCCATGGGAAGCTGAAGCTGATACCAAATTTTCTACTGCACAGTTCTGCTGCTGCCATTCACTCAACACCACGTAGACATCCTCAGACACCAGAAATCTGGTAAAATGTTTTTTTATTGTTTCCTTTCTAGTTCTATGGTACCAAGTCTGTTCCTGTGTCTTATTTTGTTTTCCACGTGTGATTACGTCCAGTTCGGGCCTTCCTCAAAATCAAAGGTGGGGCATGCCCCTATGCATTGTTGCACCTGTGGCAGGCCGATGACTGTGATGGACCACCATAATCAATGCTTAACCTGCTTGGATCCATCACACAACATGGACAACTGCGATGCTTGCTTCTCCATGGACCACTGGGTCCCAGATTGCACGCACTGAAAGTGGGTGGAATCCTCCACCTTCAAAGGGCAGTATTGGTCAGGACTTTGGGCCCTGCTCTCAGGTGTCTCTCCGGTACTATAAGTACCTGGGGGAGCAGGCTTCTTCTGATTCTAGTCTTGCTGAGACAGGAGGCCTGTGTAAGAGGTCAGGTGGACAGTCGGACTCCTCCTGGGGTCAGCTGAGCACCCCTCATGGTCCGTTGCCACCTCAAAGCATGAATCCCGGTGTTATGGTCACAGCTATGCTTAGTCTGAGCAGGCAGAGCCCTTGGTACCAACGGCTGGTGCTGTTTCAGCTCCCAACACCTCCCTTGGTGCTGGTGAGCAAGGAGGTGCTGCTGTCAGTACTGGGTCCCCTTCCAGTGCTGTTCACAGTACTGGGAGAATTTCAGGATGGCCTCTTTGGCAGTCTCCTTGATCTCTTCCTCTTTGGAAGAAGAGGATTGGGATGACCCTGATTGGATGCCCAACCCCAGGAGTCCTGTTGCTGTTCTACACCCAGCCATTTGGTCTCTGGTACTACAGGGTTAGACACTGCTCTTTCTGGGTCTGTCCTTGGGGCCATCTCCTCTGTGGCCTCCGGTGCTGCTTGTAGCACTGGGGACACTGCCAGCACTGATTCTGGTGCTGGGGAGTGGATCAGCATGGAGAGTGATACTGGGTTAGGGTCTGGCACTGACCCTGGTGCCAGGTCTGGTTCCAATGCCATGCTTAGTGCCAAATTAGATTCCAGTGCTGGGTAGGTTTCCAAAATGGATTCTGGCACTGTTTCTGGTACTGCAGTTGACTTGGAGCCCCTTTTCTTCAGTACTAGGGGCCAACCAAGGAGCAGGTCCCTATCTGGTGTGGTGGGGTTGGGAGGTCAAGGTTGGCATGCAGGCACTCTTCCATGGCAATTGGTGGCTCTGGAAGGAGCTGCAGTGCCGACCCTTCTCTCCCTGGAACCAGTAGGTCTGTGACAGGTGGGACCAAGGGCCACCCACAAGGGACAGACTGGCTGTGATCACCCTATCATGGGGTCCTCTCCGATGGGTGCCACTTTAGCTGCTGCTGTCCAGTTGGGCATCCTGCAATGGGTGAGTTGTGCAGCCCCTTCATGAGGGGTTCCTGCATGGACTCATAGCCCAAGCAGAGGTCCTGCTCTGGCTTGTCAGACTTCTCCTTCATTGTCTAATCCTCTGTCTCCTCCTCCTCCTCCTACACTCCCAGGTCTCTATGGCCCTCCGGGGCCAATAACCTGAGAACAGTTCAGGGCATCAGCAACTGCCTTCTCTCACTATCTTAGAGTCCTAGACAAGATCATTTTTAGACCTGAGCCTCTAGTTGCCCCTGACTCTGAACCAGGCTCCTCAGCCTCCTTATCTTCCTACCCTGAGGAAGAGGATCCCTCTGTTCACCTGTCCTCAGACGCTGATATCACCAGCTATCAGAGATTCCTGTTGGGGATGCTAGGGGAGCGCCATCTCTCCCATTTGGAAGTCACAACCCTGACCATGCAATGCACGCTTCCTTGGAGAGTTCAGTGCTGAAAACCTCATCATCTCCCCTGGCCTCGTCCCTTCACGGAGACATCACATTGGGTCTGGCAGCATCCCTCTGCTCCTGTTCAGCCCTGAGGGACTGTCAGCGCAGGTATTGCACAACCCTGGGGTCTCCAGGTGGTATGCCCCACCCTTCCTCAGGAGTGGAGCTCCTGGATACCCCTCCAGGCATCATTGCCTACAGACATTGCCCCCAGAGTTCCACTTAACTGAGTTTGACCACTGGGGTAGAAGGGCTTTCTCGGTGGTGTGCCTACTTCTGTGTGTCTCAGTGTACCAGGCACACCAGGCTTCATACACCAGGCACCTTTGGATGATGCTGGGACAGCTTCTGGCATCCTTGCCTGACTCAGAGACAACTAGGGAGGCCATCAGCCTTTCTGCATGTGGTCTGGAGCTAGTGAGGCACCAAGCAAGGGCATCTTATCATACCAATGAGATGGCTTCCAGACTGGCAGGAACTGGAGTATGCATTAGGTAAACAACATGGCTTTGCTTTCCCAGGTTATCACCGCTGGCCTGGCACAGGGTGATTCCTCTCCCTTCCAAGGGGCCCTCTTTTTTTCTTTTAGGGTTAGGTGCAAGTTAGCAGGGTGCTTTCCTTCTCCCAGGCATTGGGAGTCTCTGCCTCACCCTGACTGGTCTTGGGCCTCACCAGACCTGTGAGGGGCCCCTTCCTCTCAGTGTTTTTCCCCCACAGGAGGCTGAGGGAAGATTCAAAGGGAGGTACCAGTGCCACAGCTGTGGTGTTTGGTACTCACCCACCAGTAATGAATTGTGAAGATTGATCTCAGGAAGATATGAAAATTACGTACCTACTATAATTGATCTTCCTAGATACCTTCACCATTCATTACTGCTTCCCACCCACCTTCCCCTCTTCAGCCCCAGTTTTCTGGGCAGTGCTTCCTCCCTGCTTGCTTTCTCCCTGCCTGAGGCCAATTGTGGATCTAATTTTGCAGGCACCTCTAGGTTCCCTAAGTCTTCCTCTGGAAGCCGTAGAGAGGCACCTCTAGAGAGAAGACAAGCAGGGCTCTTGCCCTCCTTCGCTGGTACTTCCTGGAGCATTGGGAGAAGACTGGCAGCGAAGTTCTCTTTCTTTTGCCAGGGGCTTCCCAGAGCCCCACACAGCCTTGGCTGGGACTCCTTCAGGGCAGCTGCATGGGCTGGGAGTTCCTCCCTGTTTTTCTTCTGGGGCTTTATTGTCTCCCATTTCTCTCTTTGAGTCCTTGAGCACTGGATTGCACCTGTCTCTTGAGTCCCTGTCTTCATCAGAAGAGGCTCCGTGGACCCTCTTCTTCTTCCTATCTGAAGCCTTTGGGCCACTCCTTGTTCTCTTCATTGGTCACCACTTCTGGGTCACCTGTGAGACCAGGTTCCCTCGTACTTCCTTCTTGCCAAGCCTTCCTGCTCTCCTCTTAAGGGATAAAAGTCCTCTGCCTCCCATCACTTTACCAGTGGCGTTAGACTCAGAGGGTCAGCAGTTCTCTTGGGGATCCAGGACTTGCCTAGCATGTGACCCCCTCCCTGTCTGGGGGTTTCTGCCCTGGGTGGGCCCTTTCCCACCCCTATGCAAAGACAGGTTGGGGAGAGATCCTGGTGTGCCCACATTCTCTTCATGTACCAAGAGTGTGGTGACCCTTAAGTGGGAGGGGCAGGGATTTTCTGTCCCTTTGTCAGTCACATTCTGTGGCACTTACTCCTTGAATCTTGGAGCCTGTACAGCTTCTTGGCCTCTTAAACCCCTCCTGTATTCCACTAACCTGGGGCCTCCACTCCTGGAATAAAGTGGGTTGCCTCTCTCTCTCTCTCTTGGTCCACAGAGGGGAACTCTCCTTCTTAGGATTCTCCTATTGGGTTCTGCCTCTTCTCTCTCTCTCTCTCTCTCTCTCTCTCTCTTTCTATCTATCTATTGATCTTTCTCTCTTTTTCCTTTTTTCTCATTCCTTTTCTTCCTCCTCCTCCTCCCTTCCTCTCCATCCTCTCACCCTCCACCTTGGCCTGCCCAGTGGTCAGGGTCTCCCTACCCAGAACCTTAGAGCCCTACCCCTTCTCCTGTGGCTGGCTTTATTCCTTTTTTTAGTTTATATCGTTTCCTTTTTCTGTCCCTTGGGCTCCCCCTCCTTTTTTTCTCTATGTCTGATTTTCTCTCCGGAGAGCAGAATTGAGGTGGTGGAGGGGCTGGCACTGGTTATCGGCTAACCCGCGAGTGTCACATAATACGTCAGTTGCGAGGCTGATGCTGTCCCCGACATCGGCCCCTCCTCCAGAGAAAAAAATGGAAAACCTTAAAGCTGTAAGTTTCCCACAGGGATCTGATGCCTCCGGCTAGAGCAAGCAGTAATGAATGGTGAAGATATCTAGGAAGATCAAGAATGACAGTAGGTATATCATTTTCATTTTCTACATTTAAACCTTTAACAAAAGGTACACTTTTGTACAGGTCATCCAACTTAATATCAAACTCATTTACTAAAACATAGGATCAGAACTGTCACTGTTATCAGGCAGGGATGCTTCAAGTCGTGAAATAAAGTGGCTCAGAAATGTTGTCTGCTAAAAAAGACTACTTTAATTGTGATGGCATGGCAATGAATGGAATGATTTAAGAATATCTTCCTCTGTGAGTTTTATGACAGTTGCTAGACGATGCTGGTTCATTTGTTCCAGACTGTGGTGGCAGCATAACAAAGTTATGGTTAATTTAGTGGGTTATCTTGAATTATAGTAAACACTAGAATCTCTATTAATTACAGAATCTCATTTTTTTAAATGTTGCTTCTAATTGCAAAATTAAGCTAATATGAATTGGATTAATACCAAGAGATTAACAGGGTTTGACAATGATCAGAAAAGAAGACTCAGATCTGGTAAAGTGTCCTTATGGTTAAAGTATTTCTCTTTTTTGTTAAAAATCACTTAATATACATGAATAATTATTAATTCTATAACTAGTGGTTCAGCATTAAGATACTGTTGTTCTATATCAAGAAGGGCCAGCATTTCATGATAGCCTAATTCATAAATGCAATACCTTACACATAGTAAAGGGTGGAAGTAACAAGGCTGCATACCTCACATTTTCTTTGCAGAACTAATCTGAAATGAGCTGTCTTTGGACTGACAGATCAGTATTTAAAGAACAAGACAGCCTTCAGAAGATCGACTGTGATGATATGAGTTTTATGATGTTTCCTGTATGGGCTCTTAGCATGCTTGGTTTAGTTATCAGGCTCACATGTGCCTCATGCATGCAGGATTTCTAAGATGTCTACACTCTGCATCAGTAGTTTTCCATGAAGCTGAAGTTTACTATATGTCACTGAAGAGGATTTAAGTAAGGAAAAAGGAGTAGTTCTAGTTTGGAAAATGTTTTACACTAACTGCTTTTTCAGACAGTATTGCCATTTTGTGACATGGTGTTGCTAAATTTAGTCATACATCCCTGATTCAATGGCCTACGCAGCTAGTATAGTGTTATGCATGTGCAACTGCCTTACTTTGGTTTTGGCCATTCGCAGTCTATATTCCAGAGGAATTACCACCTGTAGGGGTACCAAAAGCAAGGAACCCTCAAAGAGGGTTCCACCCCTAGAGGTGCCATGGGACAATTCCCTTGGCTAAAGGTACCTTAGAAAGGAACCCAAGGAGAGAGATGCTGCTGCTGGAGGAAGAGGGGAGGATGGTGGGGCAAAGAAAAAATAATGTTGCAGAAAGAGGCTGAGAGGAACTGCTTATATAGGCCAGGAAGGGGAGTGTCTGGCTGCTTGTCCACTGAACAGGCTCAGCCTTCCAATTCAATGGCTTACACAGCCAGTATAGTGTTATGCTTGTGCAACTGTGTTACTTTGGTTTTGACTGTTTGCACTGTCCATTCCAGAGGAATTACCACCCTGTAGGGGTACCAAAGGCAAGGGACCCTCAAAGAGAGTTCCACCCTAGAGGTGCTGTGGGTGATTCCCTTGGCTAAAGGACCTTACCTTAGGAAGGAACCCCAAAAAGAATTGCAGAGTATGAAGCATGTTAGCAATGAGTAGCAGTGAGGCATAGTAGTAGACAAGGCATAAGGCAGCTTGATAATGTAATGAGATACGCAGGTTAGCAATGGCATGAGTTTGATGGGTATTGCTAGAGAATGAGGGGACCTCCTAAGGAGAGAGGGAACAGCAAGTATGGACACCATCCACCTCCATCCAACAGCAGAACCTACCTAAAAGAACTAGGAAACACTAACTACAGCTAAGTAACATTTATGACCTGAGGCATGGAGGACAGAAAAAAAAACAAACCTTTGAGGAGGAAATCTCTGGTGATCCAAGGCCTAGGTCGCCTTCCCTCCAGGCTGGAATATTTTATTTAGTAACAGCTCTGCAGCTGCAATTTGGAAACCCAATTAAAAGGAGTTGGAAAATATTCCAATTTGGTGGAAAACTCTCACTCAATCTCTCTAGTGGGAATGCCGTGGAAGGTTGAAAGTGCTACTGTATAACAATGGGCAACGAAGGCAGGAGGAGGAAGAGCAATGACTGCTGAGGCACTCGCCTGACCTACTCACCCAAAACACAAATCAGGTGAACCAGAGGCAGTCATGGGGAGAACAGCATTGAAGGGTGCCTCCGAACCCACTTGGACAGGTATAGGGACCCCCGTGAGAGCCCCACCCCTTTACAGCTGAGTCTTAACTTCTACAACTTGAGGTGCCATCGGTACGGTTGATGACTGAAGGTCCATCTGGAGTGAGGACATTCTCAGCTAAGGAATGGTAGGACCTTGTGGCTGCTAGCATAGGTTAATGTAGCAGCAGACATCCCAGAGGCTGAAACTAAGGGGATGGTGGTAGGCACTGAGGTGAAATTCTGATGATGAAAGTCTGTGATGCCGTTAATAGAAAGCAGATGTAGGAACCACAGCTAAGCGGCCAGGTGAGAGGGCCCCCCCAAGCTTTACCTGCTCAAGCTGCGGACTCTGGGTACAGAGCGAGACTGTCAGCTGCAGTAACCCTGTACCAGAATGATATGGCCAGCATGCTCCAGAAACTGATGAGCAGCTGACTGAGCACTGAGTGCTGAGACCTCATGAGTGTTAAGTGCTGAGACCTTGCAAAGGTCAGATGCAGTAGTGAACATGAAGCAATGATTGTGTAAGCAAGAGTGGACCTGCACGAAGATCAGTAAGCAGTGTAGCATTATTCTAACCTGCACATAGGTCAGTAAGAAGTGGTAATAATCAGATCTGCACATAGGTCATCAGAATGTAGTAGCAATGGAGCAGCACTGTAAGTAGTTGGGCAAGACAGACAGGCATTCAAAAAGTCAATAAAGATGACAAATACTTTGAGGATTTTTTTGTGGTGGAGACAGGATTTAGAACATAAATAATTAGCCACATGGGGCCACGACTCCCTAGACACCTCCAAGTCCCTGCTGTAGGAAAAACAAGAAAGTAATGGAAGGGCCGAGACCCACATGCAGGTATTGAGACTAATTTACAGCATCAGAAGGAGCTTAGCTGACCTCAGAATATAACAGAGTGTACAAACATAGAAAGCAACATCTGTATTGGGTACACTGAATTGTAAACTTCAATAAATATAGAATGAAGGGAGACACCATACTGCTATCACCAGGCAATGCAATGAAACTGCAGCAATGAGGTAAGTAGAACGAGTTGAAAGAGCATGAGTGAGCTGCATAGCTAGGGTTCAGAGTGAGCCTGAATCAGGTGAAAACAATTAAGTGCAGCACGGAGAGCAGCTATGGTTGATTGAATGCGCAGCATGGAGACCGGTAATGGTTGAGCTGAAACACACAGATAATGATTGCAGTTGCACTGCAAGTAATTTGAAAGTTGTCAGTAACTGAACATGTAGTATGAGCTCTGGAGTAGCAATAGGCTAGGAGCTTAGAAACAAAGCCCCCCAAAAAAACAAGACCAAAGACACACAAAACACAGAAAACAGGGAAAAAAGACAGAATGAATCACACAGCCAGAGGCAAATAACAAACCAGAAACAGGAAAACAAGCACAGAAGTCCATCAGAGACCAGTAGGATCAGCAAGGTGGGGGGTGGAGGCCCTGGCCAGCAGCAGAAGACAGACTGACAGAGCCTCTGGCTGGCAAAGAAAAAAATAATGCTGCAGAAGGAGGCTGAGAGGAACTGCTTATATAGGTCAGGAAGTGGGAGTAGCTGGCTGCTTGCCCATTGAACTACAGGCCCAGCCTTTTAATTCCTTGAGCAATCTTCCATACTGTCTGTAGACTTGAGTGAGAAGAAAATTTGTTGTATGGCAAACAAATATGTAAAATTATAAATTATTGCATGTTGCATACAACAAACCTAGCTACAACTTTGTAGAGTTTTGCTTGTTCTTATATTGCTTGCAAATGCACCATCCAAATTGTTGTAATGAAGTGAATTTACTTGTAATTTTTAACTGTTACCTTAGTAAGCTGTTTATATTGTGCTACAAAATATACGGTTATGTTAGTTTTGGTGCACGAGGGATAAACGAGAAAATCTATTTTTCAAACCCCAGTAAATCTTACTGTATTCTGAAAAATGCAGTATGGTCTCACCATAGGACTGCCCCGGATCTGAAATGGTTAATAGAACCTCTACTAATAGTGGAATGTTAGGCTCAAGCTCGGTTTTCAAATCACTGTCCCTGGTTGCACTTCCTGCAACCATCAGATTCTTTACTTCGCTTGCCTCAATAAGACGTCTCCGGAGAGTTCTCCTTCACTTTGACTGAAGAAATAATTTCTCATTTTAAATGTTGAAAGTCCATTTTGTTTTTCGATTTTTGAAGCACTGTCCTTGGTTCACAGGTAGAATTAGTTAGATTAGTGTAGTTTTGGGTTAGTCTTTCGGTTCCTCTTCAGTTTTTCCAACCAAGAAGGAACCGAGGCAAATTACTGTATTTTGCTTAATTTAAATTACTGTTGCCGTTCGGTAAAGCGCCTTTTGTTAAGTTAAAATTTCCCTCAGTCGATGCTTGATAGGCATTTGAAATGACTGCAGGAGAGAATGTCTGAAAAGGCTGCTGAACTGGCACAAGACAAACCGATTTCTAATAAAAAAGAACTGGCTGATCAGCCCTCTGACAAGGGTGATGGTTCTTCCACTAGAAAGAAACCTGCTGACCCTGCCGCTAACCCAGCAGCTGCAGGGAAGAGAAAGAGAAAAGAAAAGCATTCAGGGATTGAACCGCAGCCGAGTACTCCGGTTCCAACCGCTGAGGAGATAGCAAATGCTATCAAAATAATTCAGTCGCTTCAACCTGTAACACCGGTTCAGGTTCAAAAGTGACCGCGTTTGGAGGCTCAGTTCCACTCTGCTTCCCAGTTCACTGGAACCAGAGGTGAATGTTTTGAGGAGGATTATGATGATGCTGATGATTTTGAGGATGAGGACTACGGTGAACCCATTGACCCGACATTTCACAGGATCCTCATCGTCCTGACTCCTGACAAGGGAACCGAGGACTTTCCTCTCATTTTACATTTGTTAAACAGTTGGCTTCGTTCTTGGACCTCCCCACACAGGAATCAACCGATGAGGAGGAGGAGGAACAGGACTATAGGGACATGATGGATGTTCAGGCTCCCAAAAGATTTTTGCTCCCCATCCATCAGTCCTTGAAGAAGCAGGTGATGAAAATTCTGCATACCCCTACTTCTATTCCACCAGTTGATAGAAAGGTGGATAAGAAATATTGGGTGGCTAAGGGTGGGAACGAGTTTCTGTTTGGCCACCCTAGCCACGAGGGTGTGGTACAGGCAGCAGCCTATGATAAAGCAGGTATCCCCCTGGCATCCCATCCTCCTGACAAGGATTCCAGAAAGGTGGATTCTGTTGCAAAAAATATATATCTGGGTTCCTCACTGGCAACCAGGTAGGCTTCATACATGGCATATGCTGCCAGGTTTCAAAGGACACTCTGGGATACTGTCTTACAGATTACTAAGTCAGTGCCAACTCAAATGGCTACAGATCTGGAGGAAGCTGCCAAGAGAGGGATGGAGGTTTCCAAAGTCCAGTTCAGAATGGCTGTCGATAACAATGATACTGCAGCCAGGCAGATGGCTTCCTCAGTGTCATTGAGAAGATTTGCTTGGTTTAGGACTACCAATCTGACCCAAGACACTCAGTCCAAGGCCATGGATTTCCTATGTGAGCCTTCGTCTCTGTTTGGACAGCAGACTGAGGCTTACATGAGGAAAATGGATGAATACAAAACAGCATATCAAAGTGCTGCTGCTAAGAAGAAGGATCCTACCCCACAAAAGCATCATACTAGGGGTCACAGGGGCAGACCTTGCAGGCCATTCTTTTAGCCTCAGGCATATCCACAGTATCAACAACCAAGAGGTTATTTCAGAAGCAGGAGCAGGAGAAGCACTAACCGTTCTAGCCCCAGCATCCAGTCAATACCTCAGACTAAGCAGACACCCTGAGGAATCTGCTCAGGTCGCCTCCCTAGAACCAGTAGGGGGCAGGCTGACCCACTGTCTCCAGGAATGGCAATCCATCACAACAGATCGGTAGGTCCCTAGAAGACTTGGTTTGCTGGTCAAAGCACCTAGCTTTACTTCAGCTCCTTCCCTCTAGATTGCTTGAAAGAACAGAGCAGATAACCTTACCAGAGCAAGGGAAAGGATTAAGACTTCTTTTGGCTAAGCAGATTTACTGTGTGTTGTTACTTTTATTTTGTACCACAGGGATTGCTACTGTTTATTGCTAACATTTCATTGCTTTATTTTTCTCTGATTCAAATTGTTGTTGCTGGTATACCTTCTTCTGCATTATTACAAGGTGTGCATACAGGTGTGTGCTAACAGATTACTGCTGTAATCTTCTGATTCAAATTGTCTTTTGCAAGGTATATGTTCTGTTACTGCTTTATTTTTCTTTGTAGCAAAGTGTTTCTTTCAGGGTATATGTTCTCTGAAATTAGTACAGGTGGTGCTTTACAGGTTTTACAGTTTTATCTAACATTAGGATAAGCTTTCAGGGTTACTGCATTTGTTGTTGACTGATTGTTTCTGCTCTTATCTCCTTGTTCTTTCATCCATGGTTGTTCTTTTGGCAGGGAAGGGCCCAGCCACCCACCCATCCCCAACCACCCCACACTACACTCCTTTTATGCAGTACCACAGTCGTGACATTTTCTGTGGCAAAGCAGGAAGGGGCGGATCAGTGGGGTATCCACAAGGTGAGCTCATTTACAGGGGCATTAGTAATTTAACTTGTTATGACAAGTTATACGAAAACAAGACACAAAATCAAACCACTACTTGCATTTTCTTCCTTCTAATTACTTTGACCAGGTTATTAACCCAGCAACTTATTTGGAATGGATATCATTAACTGCAGGTACTGGGGAACACTTTTCAGAAGGACAGTCTTACAGGATTTAGGACACTGTCCTACATGCTGGGCCATTGGAGATCTTAGGGCTCAGCTCCAGGCAGCCTGGGCAGAGATTGCACGCCTCAAATTTCATATTCAAGAAGAAATACATTATAAGAACCACCTGCCATTTCCCCAACATCTAACAGAAGAACCTTGACCACAGAGGGTAGTTGGTTTGGGAGGTTGGCAGGTGGTTAGAGGACAAATCGGTGCCCCATCATTGGGTGCTCTCCAACATATTACCTCCAAAAACCATATAAACACTACAAACAGGTATCTGCCTCTATATCTGCAATCAAACAAAGGCGAGAGGACACTGTGGAGCAGGACACTGCAGCACAGGAGCTAGCACAACAAAACTCACCCAAATCAGGAACCAAAACAAAAAAAGCAAAAAGGAAATCCAAAAAACTTCTGATCATAGGAGACTCCATGATTCGGGGAGTTGATACCCATCTCCAGTCAGGGGTAATGGTCAGATGTCTCCCAGGTACATCAGCGTGAGAGACACTGACTGCATTGCTAAAATTGTTCAGGAAGCAGGAGAAAACATTGACATCCTGGTACACATAGGGACTAAGATTCGCCAGCTGGTCAGTTGTGGAGACCAAGGAACACCTGACCAGACTGGGTGACAAACTATCATCCATTTTGTCTCATCTCCTTCTCTGAGATCCTGCCAGTCTGGGAGAGGGGGCAGATGGACAGAAGGTCGAGAAGGGAGATAGGTGAGCTAAACATGTGGCTCAAGGGCTAGTGCCAGGAAAAAGGACACATATTTGTAGGGAACTGGCAACAGTTTTGGGAACGAAAGTTCTTTAAATCTGATGGACTGCATCTGACTAAGGAGAGAGTCAGTGCATTGGGGCAGAAGTTTGACGTCTTTGCAAAATATTTTTAAACTAGCAAATGGGGAGAGGGGTGCAGCATCCCATACTTCAAATGGGAAGAACACCCCTTCCCCCTCAGCTACTGGTCAAACAGGGATTCAGCATGTTTGCAGTTCATTTGCATCACCAGGTAAGAAAAAAGGTCCGTCTCCCCATACAATACACAGGGGAAATGCCAGACCTCACCCAACAACTAACACACTGAAATCTGGCCAATGGAAAATCATGTACACAAATGCTCACAGCCTGGGAAATAAGATCCCAGACCTGCAGGCAATGTCAGAAGCTAAACTGGACATAGTAGCAATTAGTGAGACGTGGTTTACCACTAACCACACTTGGGAGACTTCGGTACCTGGCTATGTACTGTTCAGAAGAGACTGAGGTGCAAAAAGGGGGGGGGTAGAGTGGCCCTGTATGTCAATGAAAATATCAAAGCTACAGAAATTCAGAATACACATAAGGAGCCAGAAGAACTGTGGGTCAACCTGGAAACAAGAAATGGGACAGCCATAAGAACTGGGGTTGTCTACAGGCCCCCAAACCTGGGGGAGGACATAGACACATTACTGTTAGAAGATATACAAAACATGATAGCTAAAGGGGAGGTTCTGATAATGGGAGACTTCAACATGCCGGATACAGATTGGTCAATACCAGCAGGAACATTTGCCAGAACTAGACACATAGTGGATTCCCTGCAGGGGGAGGGCCTCAAACAACTGGTTCAACAACCCACAAGAGACAGGGCTATCCTAGATCTAGTACTGACTAACAGGGAAGGGATCATAGATCTCCAGGTAGAAGGTCACCTGGGGGCCAGTGACCATCACATGGTAAGTTTCAGTTTGGCCAGTACAACTAAATCATTCGATTCCAAGGCAAATATGGGACGTCAGAGGAGCTGACTTTGATAAGATGGCCAACAGAGTTAAGCTAGCCCTGACAAAAAGAAACACAGGTGAGGGGGTACAGGCAAAGTGGGCAAGCATTAAGGATGGATGCAATACTTGAAGCAACATTCCATTGTGTTAGACAGAAAAGGAAGTGCAAAAAAAGAAGGAAACCACTTTGGTTCTCAAATACAGTAGCAGAAAAGGTCGGAGCCAAAAGGCTGGCCTTCAGGAAGTATAAGGGAACACAATGGGATGAAGATAGGGAGGCATACCAAACTTCCCTAAAGGAAGCAGGGAAGGCAGTAAGGCAGGCAAAGGCCCAAACTGAGGAAACACTAGCATAAACAGTAAAAGAAGGTGACAAGACTTTCTATAGATACATTAGTGAAAGGAGAAAGTCCAGAGGGTGTATTGCTAAGCTCAAAGGAGAAAAGGGGGCATGTGAGGATAAGGACCTTGTAAAAGCATCTATCCTAAATAGATACTTTTGCTCAGTATTTACTGAAGAGAAGGTAGGGCAGGGCCCACAGCTTAGTACCATGGACACAGGGGAGGGAGGGCACTACTCCCTTCACAAAAGAAAGGGTCCTACAAGAGCTCGCTAAGCTCAGGGCAGACAAGGCAATGGGACCTGATGGCATACATCCCAGGTATTAAAGGAGCTAAGGGTGGAACTAGCAGAGCCATTAGCAGAACTGTTTAGTGAGTCTCTGAGCACAGGAGTGGTCCCAGAAGACTGGAGAAGGGCTCATGTGATCCCGCTCCATAAGAGTGGTAGCAGGGAGGAGGCATGGAACTACAGACCAGTCAGTCTTACCTCAGTAGTGGGCAAGATTATGGAGGCACTCCTTAAAGAAAGGATAGTGCAACACCTGGAATCCATAGGGGCACAGGATCCAAGACAGCATGGGTTTACAAAAGGAAGGTCCTGTCAAACTAATCTCTTAGATTTCTTTTAGATTTCTGGGTAGAGTGGTGGACCAAGGGGAGCAGTTGATATCGCTTACCTTGACTTCAGCAAAGCTTCGTCACTGTTCCACATAGAAGATTGATAAACAAGCTGGGTAGGCTCGGGTTGGGTCAGCAGTTGGTCAACTGGGTGGCAAACTGGTTGATGGGCAGAAAACAGAGAGTGGTGGTAAATGGTATGCAATCAGAAGAGATGCAAGTCACAAGTGAGGTACCTCAGGGTTCAGTCCTGGGGCCAATCCTCTTCAATATCTTCATTAGTGACATTGCAGATGGACTAGAGGGTAAGGCTTGTCTGTTTGCAGATGACACCAAGATCTGCAACAGAGTAGATGATCCAGATGGGGTGGGCAGAATGAGAAGAGATCTGGATAAACTAGTAAAATGGTCGAAGAGTGGCAACTGGGATTTAATGGAAAGAAGTGCAAGATCATGCACATAGGGAAGAGAAACCCTGAAGCCACCTATAGGCTGGGAGGGGAGTTGCTGGCAGTCACAAAGGAAGAAAGAGACTTGGGCATCATCATCACCGATGACCTGAAATCATCCAAGCAGACCTCTAAAGCAGTAGGTAAGGCTGGGGGATGTTAGGGTGTATTAGTAGGGGAATCACAAGTCAGAAGAGGGAGGTAATAACCCCTCTTTACAAGACACTGGTTAAGCCTCATCTGGAGTACTGTGTGCAGTACTGGAGGCCACACCTTCACAAGGACATTAACCAAATTGAGGCAGTCCAGAGAAGGGCAACCAAAATGGTACAGAGACTCCATCAGAAGACATATGAAAACAGATTAACGGAGCTCAATATGTATACCCTACAGCAAAGGAGGAGAGAGGTGATATGATCAAAACATTCAAACACCTTAAGGGCATTAACAAGGTGAAAGTGTCTAACATGTTTCAATATAAGAAAAATAGCAGGACAAGAGAACACAGCATGAGATTAGAGGAGGCCAATTAAGGGGTAATTTGAGAATTCTTTTTCACAGAAAGGGTGGTGGATGCATGGAATGGCCTACCTCAGGAAGTGGTGGCTATGAATACAGTGCAGAGGTTCAAACAAGCATGGGATAGGCATAAGGGAGCAATACAGATGAGTACGAATAGATAGACCACTGACAGCAAAGGACGATGGCACATTTATAAGGTAGAAAAAGAAATGGGCAGACTGGATGGGCCTTGTGGTCCTTATCTGCCATCAAAACTTCTATGTTTCTATGTCCTGGAGGTAGTGGGTCAGGGCCTTGCGCTCAGTTTCAAAGTCAGATCAAGACTGAGGGCAAGAGTTTTTCTACCTCCCCCCCCCACAAGAGACATTGTTGCTGGAAAAGGAGGTGCTAAACCTGCTCTCACTAGGAGCAGTGGAGCCAGTTCATCTCTTACAGAAAGGAAAGGGCCTTTACTCAAGATACTTCCTTACAACCAAGAAAACAGGGGAGTGGCGGCCCATATTGGATGTCAGGTACCTAAACAGGCATTTACTGAAACCAAAGTTCAAAATGATCACATTAAAGACAGTTCTGCCAACTTTAAGACAAGGGGATTGGTTGGCATCTCTGGAATCTAAAGATGCTTATTTCCATATCCTCATAAGGCACTCTCACAGAAAGTTCCTGAGGTTCAGGCTTCCATCAGGCCATTATTAGTTCAGAACTATGCCTGCCGTGCTACCTCTGCCCCAAGGGTGTTCACAAAATGCTTGGCAGTAGTCGTGGCACACCTACACAGGCAAAGGTGATGGTCTTCCCATACCAGGACGATTGGCTCTTAGTGGGACAGTCTCCCCAACAGGTCAAGCAGTCCCTGGCATTGGCACAGGACCTGTTTACAGTCCTTAGGTTTCCTGATGTAACCCCCACAAATGGGGTTCCCAAAAGTCTTCCTTGAGCTGCCTAAATGCTCACTGCCAGGCTGGTGTCCTGCATTTTGGCAGTTTGAATGTGATTGCCAGAGCCTGGTAGCCTCTAAGACTGTGCTTTTAAGAGCTGCTTAATTGCAGCATAAGTAATCTGAGATGGAGCTCTGTTGAAAGAGGTAACTATTTTCTAGAAACCATTTAGAATGATAATGATAACGATGTAGTTTGTCTAATCTGCTTTCTTTTTAGCAAGGACTGTTTTGTTTGTCTCCATTATCTTGGTCCTGCACTGCAAATTGGACCAGTCAGTTCTGGTGGGATCTAAAATGTAGCAGGACTACAGGAGCTGTCTGAATTCAAAATCTATAGGAACTTTAGTTTGGGTTTTTGCACCTTTTGCAGCTGAAGGGGAGTTCTCACTTTGACTGACAGCCAAGTCAGCCAACCAAATATTTTGGATCTTGGGAAGTCCGGGCTGCTTGCATTTTCAGTTAGAACTAAGCTGGAAACTGAACAAGAAGGAGCTGAAGTGATTGAGAGCAATCCTGAGTGGATTCACATGGGGAACTATGAAAAGGCTGAGAGTTTGGCCTCCATGTCTGTCTGCTGTTCCTGAGAGGGAGAGAAGAGAATTATTTGGACTAAATCCAAGTTTGTGTGACTAAAGTAAGCTACTGAAGTGGCCCAGGCTCAACCTGAAGAAGACTGAATATTTTGCTGAATGTGATCAGCCTGTCAGGAGTTCAGCTACCCCTAAGCTCCCGGTGTGTGCAGAGACTTTGCGATTGTTCCTGGGGAGCGCTTTGCCTGGTACAGTAGAATTCCAGTACATGTAAATGTGCTGTGAGCGCCTAGTGGGTTGTGAGTTAGTTCCCCACTGTGTGAACTGTGTTCTGTTTGCTGGAAGCTGTATCCAGCCCAAAACGGACTGCTTCCGAACTTGTCTCCATGCGGTCTGGGCTTTGCCAGACTACCCACTGCACAGAGAAGCCATCGATGAGAGACCTGCCTGGGTATCAGCCACCTGCTCCACGCTTGAACAGGAACGATGTCTCTGAGGCTTGTGTGGGTCCTGCTTCTCCTGGCATTCCAGATCATCCACCTGCAGTCTCGATTTTCGTCTAGCCTGTGTCCAGTCTTGGGCATCGTGAGTAAATACCAGGGTAGCTCCCTACAACAACAGCTTAATCTGAGTGTGTCATCTGATTGTCTTGTTGTTTCGTTTCCTTTATGAACTGAGCCTTCTAGCTCCAGATTACAAATATTGTGTACTGTGCATGTTGTGTTTTCCATCACAGGGCCCCAACCAGCTGTAACCCCAGGCAACTGTCCTGGCTAGCCCATCTCTTCTCTACCTGGGTACTCAGAGGTGGACTGTGTGGGGGGACTCAAAGCGCATGCATAACTGCTTGATTGATATAACCTTTAAGCTAATTAACCTGATTTTGCCCCTCCCTTGTTCAAGTCCCTAATAAATCAGATCTAACTTTTCTGTATGTAATCTGACTGTGGTTCCAGTTTGTGCTCAAAGTACTGTACTGTTGCTATTTGCTGTGCTTAACCTTGTTTTACAGGGGGTCCCCAGGGTCGAGTCAGAGGAATCAGCCCTGGTGGTAAGTGCAAACAGCGTGGGTACTTGTGTGGTGTACCAGGGGTATTGTGAAAGTGATTATTGTACAGTGTTCAAGCCACTAGAGTGGAAGAGGGGGTTACAGTGTCCCAGAGGGCTGTGCCCAGGTTAGGTTGACCACTACCAATCCTGACCTCTGGGTGGAGGCACCTGTTTTGGAACTCAGGCCCCTTAACCTGCTACTAGCCAAGCAGGCAGGGGTAGTAGCCCATGGGATACTGCCACCTAGGGGTTACACTGATAAATCAGCAGAAGTCAGTACTGCAACCAGTACAGCTCCTGGAATTTATAGGAGCAGAGTTGGATTCAGTCTGAGGAAGGGCCTTCCTTCCTCAGCTGAGGGAAGACACCCCAGCCAGCTGGCAGGTTCTTTTAAACATCACAGCCTCAGGCTGGCCAGGCATTTTTCCAGTTGCTGGGCCACATGGCAGCTTCAGCTGCCCCAGTGTCAGGAGCAAGATTTCAGATGAAGTATATTTAATATCACCTCAAGCATTACTGGCACCAAAAAAAGTACAAATTGTCAAAACTGGTCCCAGTCACTCAAACATTTGTGCAGGTGCTCCAGTGGTGTCAGGACTTGGGAAACCTCAGGCAAGGGGTTCCATTCCTACAAGAGCAACCATCTCTGGTTCTCACTACAGATGCATCCCTTCTAGGATGGGGAGCACATCTAGAGGAGCATACCATTCACGGTACATGGCTAAAGCAAGAGTCATTGCTGCACATCAACCTGTTGGAGCTCAGAGCAGTATTCCTGGCACTTCAGGCATTCACCAATATGGTGCTGGGAAAAGTGGTCCTGGTCAGGACAGACAACATGACCACAATGTATTATATCAACAAACAAGGAGGCACAAGATCCACACCCCTGTGTACAGAAGCCATGAGAGTATGGACCCTGGTCTATTCCCTAAACATAGTACTGTCAGCAATCCACCTTCCAGGGAAGGACAATGTACTAGCAGATGCACTAAGCAGAATAAATCGGAACCATCATGAGTGGTCCATAAACAAGCAAGTACTACAGTTGGTGTTCAGAAGGTGGGCACTCCAGAGTTGACCTCTTTGCTTCCCCAGACAATTACCTGCTCCCTCTGTACTGCTACAGACCCCACTAAGGGCACAGTACCGATGGATGCACTGATCCTGGATTGGACAGGGAAGTTCTGTATGCCTTCCCCTTCCCATTGTTACTGAGAGTCCTGAACAAGCTCAGGCACAACCAGCCACAATGGTCCTCATTGCCCCAGATTGGGCCAGGCAACCACGGTATTCTCTAGTCCTGTCCCTATCAGTAGCCAAGCCAATCAGCCTACCCTGGAGGCATAACCTGCTCACCTCCTCCCAGGGCAGGATCCTTTATCCTAACCTTCGGTCCCTCTGACTCAAAGCCTGGGTCTTGAGGACCCAGAGTATGCAAATTTGAATCTCTCAGAGGGGGTAATGGAGGTCCTTAGGGTGTCCAGAAAACCTGTTACCAGAAAGATTTATACTTCTAAGTGGAGAATATTTTCTTTGTAGTGCAGGGACAAAAATTTGGATCATACCCAGGCTGGCTTATCAGTAGTTCTTGACTATATTACCCATCTTCATTCCCTAGGACTTAGGACCTCTACTTTAAATGTTCATTTGGCTGCAGTATCTGCTTACCTGTCAGCAGGTAAACCTTCCTCTTTGGCCTCGAATGCAGTTTTTCGAAAGTTCTTTAAAGGATTACTGCATTTTCACTCTCCTCATAGGGCTCCTACCCCATTGTGGGATCTAAACATCTGCATAGCACAGGTTATGCAGCCTCCTTTCAAACCCATGTCTTCGGCTGACCTTAAGAATGCAACTTGGAAAGCTGTGTTCCTAGTGGCTATTACTTCTGCTAGAAGGATTAGTGAGATTCAGGCCTTGTCCATGGAGCCCAATTACGTGACCTTCCACAGGGATAAGGTGGTACTCAGGATAAATAACGAATTTCTTCCAAAGATAGTATCTGACTTTCAAATTAACCAGTCCATCATACCTCTCAACCTTTCTTCACCAAAATGTGCACACGATGTGTGACAAATGAGCAAAATGTGTGACACATCGTCTAACATGGCACTGCAAGCTCAGAATACTATAGTTTTCGGTGCAATAATGTTCATAATGTTTTTGATAACTGAGCATAATAGATTATTATGAATTACTGCTTTAAAGTCTCAGTGGGAAATGTGGAATATTACCTTCCCCTTGATGGACAAAGAGTTTCTGAGAGGTAAAATGAGTAACGTACCTCATAATGTGTGACAGTTGAGAGGTATGCAGTCCATCACCGTGCCAGTTTTCTTTACTGATCATTCCTCTTCAGGTGAGTGCAGGTTATATGGCCTGGATGTCAAGAGGGCTATTAGCTACTATCTAGATCACACAAATGGTCACAGAGGGGATAGAACCCAACTCTTTTTGACCTATGGAGAGGTTGGCAAGGGTAAACCCACCACAAAGAGATCCATAGCAAGATGGATTGTCTCATATATATGATTCTGTTATGACAAGGTGGGTAGGCAGCCCCTCAAGGGCTTAGGACCCATTCTGCTAGGAGACTGCTGTATCTATAGCAGCTTCCAGAGATATTCCTTTGTTGTAAATCTGAAGGCAACTACTTGGAAAATGGTTCATACATTTACACAGCATATGCCTGGATACCCAGGCCAGAAGTGATGCTAGTTGTGGCACAGCATGCTGCAGAGCCTGTTTCCAAAATAGGTCCTTTGCCCACCTCCAAAGGCACTGCTTGGGTAGTCTGCAGTTGTCAGAATATAGCAAGATTTCCTGAGGTTTGAAGAAAATATTACTTACTATAGTAATCTTGTTTCTTCTAAGGGAATCTTACTGTATTCTGAGCTCCCACCCTTCCTCCCCTGCTAGGACCTTCAGGGCTCTGATCCCTCCTGTGTTACTGATGTTGGAAACCTGTGGGTACCTATTAGTTTGTTGGGCATCTGTTGACTTGAGTCTTAAGATGCCTCCTGTTGTTTGAGTTTTTCCCCTAACAGGAGCATTTAGGATAGTGACTTAATTGGTTGGTTAGTATTATCTTCTGCATGCTTTGTAAGACTCTGATGGTTGCAGGAAGTGCAACCAGGGACAGTGATTTGAAAAACAAGCTTAAGCCTAACATTCCACTATTAGCATAGGTTATATTAACCATTTCAGCTCCGGGGCAGTCCTATGGTGAGACATACTGCATTTGTCAGAATACAGTAAGATTCTAGAAGAAACAAGATTAATATGGTAAGTAATGTTTTCTTATTTACCATCAGACATACTTTATATGGATTGCATGGGATGCACCAATTTATGTGGAATTTAGGTGTGTAAAATAGGATGTTGCATTAGAAGGAAACTAGATTATGAATGTATGACTGATGTAGCCGTTTTATCCAGAGATCATACAAAATCAAGTGAACTGCTTGGAATTTTTTTTCCCATTTAAATCTCTTACTCTGTAACATAGGGAGCCTTCTTTGCACTAGAACTATACTACGGTATTATGTATCGGTACTGAGCAGTGTAATATGTGAAATAAGCAGTCAAGACCTTTTCCACTGACAGAAAAATATATGAAATTTAATTAATGTTATGCACAGTAGGGTGGTAGCCTGGGTAGTAAACTGCTGCAAAACAGGACACAGAAGGTACTAGTGAATGGAACACATTCCGAAGAAAGGGGGGTCACTAGTGGAGTACCTCAAGGCTCAGTACTGGGTCCAGTCCTCTTTAACATCTTTATAGGTGACATTGCAGAGGGTCTGGAGGGAAAGGTATGCCTCTTTGAAGATGACACAAAGATCTGTAACAGAGTTGATACACAAGGAGGGGTAGAAAGGATGAGAAGGGACTTGGCAAGGTTGGAGGAATGGTCAGACATATGGCAACTTAGATTCAATGCAAAGAAGTGCAAAGTAATGCACCTGGGAAAAAAATACCCAGGAGAAGAGTACACAATAGCAGGGGAGGTACTAACAACAATAAAAATGAAAAGGGACCTGGGAGTAGTCATATCAGATGATCTAAAGGTTGGTAAGCAATGTGAGAAGTCAGTAAGGAGAGCCAGGGGGATACTGGGGTGCATAGGAAGGGGCATCACAAGTAGAAAAAGGGAAGTGGTTATCCCTCTGTACAGACAGTTGGTGAGACCCCATCTGGAGTACTGTGTGCAGTTTTGGAGACCTCATCTACACAAGGACATGGACAGGATTGAAGCTGTCTGGTGGAGGACAAGTAAAATGGTGCAGGGTCTGCATCAGAAACCATATGAAGAGAGACTGAGAGAGCTTAATATGTATACCCTTGATGAAAGTAGGGACAGGGGGGACATGATAGAAAGGTTCAAGTACCTGAAGGGAATCAACAAAGTCCAGGAGGGTAGCATCTTTCAGAAAAAGAGATGTGTAAGAACAAGGGGGCACAATTTAATAATAGAGGGGGGACGGCTCAGGGGTAATGTGAGGAATTTTTTTTTCACGGAGCGAGTGGTGGATACATGGAACCACCTTCCTGGGGAGGTCGTTGGATCTAAAACAGTGGGGGAATTCAAACATGCATGGGACAGACATAAGGTAATTATAGTGGGGAGTTGCAGGAAGTAGGCTGTTGGTTAACTAGAATCTGCAGCTTATCCAGTAGGTAGGGAAATGGGCAGACTGGGTGGGCCAAGTGGTCCTTATCTGTCATCAAAGTCTATGTTTCTATGTTTCTATATGCTCAGGTAGACATTGCATCAGGGTACAGATACAGTACTGTGACTAATAAAATGTAAAACAATGCTGGAAAAGATTTTTTGGTCAATGGCATGAATAGAATGTGTGGAGATTGGTGGGTGGGCTGAGGTAGGTAAGAAACTGCTAGGTTCTTGGAACTGGCTAGCATTAAGGAAGAAGAATGACTCATACAACAAAACTGAACAGAATGAGCTTTCAACACCAGATAGATAGATCATAGATACCGTAGATAGACAGATAGATGGGGGGGGGGGGAGAGTAATTGCTGGCTCACCCAAGCTGGCAGCAACACTCCATCTGCAGATGTAATCAAGAAAGGCTCGCTGTTCTCATATAGAGAACATGGGTGAATGGCTTTTCTTGCTCAACTGGGCACCCTGGATTTTTGGGTGCCCACAGACACTATTTCAAGCATCATTAAACAAAAAAAAGACACTTGAACTCATGCCTCCCCTGCCCCCCCAAAACAAAACTCGGTTTCTGAGGATCACTTTTGGTTCAAGCCAAGTTAGTGCTCCAAACCTACAATGCTCTCATGAACTGAAACATTTTCAGTTCGTATCAGAGGGTTATCAAAAAACCCTATTGAACATGCTCAGAACAGTTCAGAAAACTATGATTCTGCAGCCCTTTGATATTTGTCCTGGAAACCTTTGAAAGGTACTACCTCGACACAGGTGGATTCAACCCTGCAAGTTGTGTGAAACATTTCTGTACCCTCTAGGCTGTGTGTGAAAGCAAAATAAAAAGACAGATGGACCACATGTTTTCCTGTACCCATCACTGTAGGGGATGTATAGTGCATCCTACATAGATTTTAGGAATGGTACAGATTACTGCATACATGATGACATAAGATATGTAACAGCTGATAAACTGTATTATGTGGACTAAATGCTGTATATTGGGGGGTTGATTGTAGGTCATTTGAGGCTGTAATTGCAAATATTGCACTTACCACAGATGTAACTGCCTGTTGGCCTCGGTGGCAGCCATGTCGGTTTGAGATCAGGTGCAGCTCAAGTGAACATGCCGCAAGTAAGAATGTCTCTAGGCTTTTCCTCGTTTGTTGGATATAAGCAGCCTGGTATTAGAAAGTTTACATACAGCATTGTGACTTGCAAGTATAGGCCAAAATCTGTTTATGACAGAATCTATGGACAGTACTAAGTAATTAAATTCTGTCACAAAGACTATATATAGTCTATACATTCTGTGGCTGGAGCAAGGTGTCCTGTCAAGGTGTCTGGCTTTATTTAATGACTCTTCAATAATGTGGTATTGATAGCCATCATCTAGAAAGCAAGCTTTAACTCGAATGCATGCAATTAAAGCTGACAAAGTAGAGCAGTTCCTGCAGAGATGCATGAAATGGCTATAGAGCATGGACTGCTTGAGATGATGGGGTGTACACTTTGGGTCTGGAGAAGTGTTGAAACACAGAAACATAGAATTTGATGGCAGATGAGGACCACTGGCCCACCCAGTCTGCCTATTTTTCCTTACCTACATTATCGCTGCAGACCCGACTTCTTCTACAGCTCTTTCTCCCTCCTCCTTTCCTTTCCATTATGATTCCCTTGTGCCTATCCCTTGCATTCTTGAACCCCAACACTGTTTTCACCCCAACCACCTCCACTGGAAGGCTGTTCCAGGAGTCACCAGTCTTTCTGTGAAGAAGTACTTCCACACATCTTTCCTGATCCTACCCCCCTCTAGCTTCATAACATGTCCCCTTGTTCTTGAGCACCTTTTTTCTGCAAAATACTTCCCTCCTGTACCTTATTTACCCTCATAAGGCATTTAAAGGTCTCTATCATATCGCCCCCCCGAGGGTGTTTATACTGAGGCCTTTTAGTCTTTCCTCATAGACTTTTCATGCAGACTAGGGTTGGGTGGATTGTTCTGCAGTAGATCTGGAGCCCCTGGATTGAACTCACACTCCATGGACCTGGATAAATATGGACTTTGCCGTAGAAGTCCGGTTCCAGGTCCGTGGAGTACTATTTGTGCCATTTTGTGTATTGTTGCCATGGGGATGCCATCTGCATGTTTGCTCCACATACAGGTGGCCAGCAACATCCAATCAGGCAACAGACAGTCACATGACGCACTCAAGGTATATAACTATGCTGAGTGCGCAATACTGGCCAGGCGAGAGGAAGATGGTCAGAGGAGCACCTTGCTCACTCACTGCAGCAGACAGCTGCCAGAAGAAGTTGCCAATAAGAAAAAAAAAACAGGGAAGAGAAACAAGGAGAGAAAAAGGAGACTTACTGGGGCAAGGGGGGGAACTGATCATTGGGGGAGGGTGACAGGTTGGGACTGGAGAAAGGAGGAATCCGGAGGGACTGGGGAGACAGTAGTGGCCTGGGTGGCTGCAGGGGAGAGGTAAAAGGCAGACAGTGTGACTGTGTACATGAGCAAGGGCATGCAGACAAAATCTTTGACTTGTGCCATTGTAGAACATCCAGAGGAGACAGCAAGAGAGAGAGAGAGAGAGAGAGACTAAAGGAGGCACAAGAGAAATTGTACAGTTACAGAAAATCTCAAATAAAAGTGTTTTTCTTTTGTTGACCTCAGACAGTATAGCTGTGTGTACATGAGCAAGGGCAGGCTGGCAAAATCTTTGACTTGTGCCATTCCAGATCCAGAGAGAGAGAGAGAGAGAGAGACTACTGGGGGCCCAAGAGAAATTTTACAGTTACAGAAAATCCCAAATGAAAGTTTTTTTCTTTTCTTGACCTCAGACAGTGTAGTTGTATACAAGACCAAGGGCAGGCTGGCAAAATCTTTAACTTGTGCCATTCCAGATCCAGAGGAGAGAGGGAGAGACTACTGGGGACCCAACAGAAATTTTACTGTTACAGAAAATCCGTAATAAATGTTTTTTCTTGGCTTCAGTGTGGCAGCGTGTACAGGGCAAGAGCAGCAGGCTGACAAAATAAAACATTGACATGTACCATCCAGAAGGGAGACAGAGAGACTGCAGGGGGGCCCCATGAGAAATGTAACAGTCCTAGAAATCCCAAATGATTTTTTTTCCTGGCATATAAGTGTGGCTGTGTGTAAAGTATAGGGCAAGAGCAGCAGGCTGGCAAAATAAATCTTTGACTTGTGCCATCCAATCATGAATCACAATCACTTGTTAATGTTCATTTACAATTTCATCCGGGGGGCAGAGATAGAGAGAGAGAGAGAGAGAGCAAGGGGGGCCCACAAGAAATGCAACAATCCCAAAAATCCCAAATAAAATGTTTTTCCTGGCTTCAGTGTGGCTGTGCGTACAGGGCAAGGACAGCAGGCTGGCAAAATAAATATTTGACTTGTGCCATCTAGTCATGATCACTTGTTCATGTTTATTCACGATGTCATGTATTAAAAAAATACTGTTCGGACAAACAATATACAAGTTGATGCACCTGTGCTGCTGGCTGTGGTGGCCAGGGGATAAAATCGGACTTTGTGACTCATAGAGGCTTTATACCACAACACAAGTAAAGTACAACTACACATGTGTTGTCATCATCATCATCATTCATTCCTCATTAGTCCTCCTTATTATCATTAGTTTTATAGTGTATCATGTTACATTACTTATAAGCACTAACCAACCCCAGTGTGGGACTGTGTTATGGGCGACTATGCACCAGATGTGTTTGCACCTCAATTCAAATTCTGAGGCACATTTAACAGTTGCTGAATTTGGTCTCTTAACAGTAACTGTACTGTAGGAGTCAAGTAATCTTGGAAGGAAGTGGTGGTAGACTGCTGTGCTGTCGGTGTGTGCTGTGTACAGTCACGAGTAATTACAGTAAATTTGTCCCTGTCCTGTGGGCGTAAGTAGGAGTCATCAGATTGACATCATGTTAGTTAGAGGGATCTTAGTTTTTTACAGGTTAGAATACTAATGATATAGGTATTTGCAACTGTCTGTGTCTCGCTTTCTCCATCTCTCTCTGTCTCTCCCTACAGCACACTCATGTCACAGACCCGAGCAGGATATGCCACTATTACAGGCCAGCAATGAAGGGGCTAGTATCGAGTGATTGTTTTTTAGTTAGCAGTTTTACATTCATTTTTATACAAATAATCCATTAAATTATTTCATTTGGGCATCTGTGTCAAATGTGACCAACTAGCCACTTTATGCATTTATTTGTATTTTTCAAATATTTGTCAATAAATCACAACTAATCAGAACTTCATTGTGTCCTGGTTCTTATTTTATAAGATCAGAACTTCACAGTTCTCAGCCTAATGCAGACCTACCATTTTGGCTGCCCTCTTCTAGACTGCCTCACGCTATGTCCCTTCTGGAGATGTGGTCCCCAGAACTGGACACAGTACTCTTGATGGGGTCTTACCAGTGATCTATACAGAGACAACACCACCCCACTTTCTGCTGGTGTTACTCCCACCTTATGCTCCCCAGCATCCCACTAGCCCTCCCAACTGCCTTGTAGCATAGTCTGGCCACCTTAGGTCATCAGATATGATTATCCCCAGGTCTCTTTCCTGCTTGATAATTTACGATGTCACATCACCCATTTTATACTCCACCACTGGGTTTCTGTGTTCTAAGTGTATTATTTTGCACTTTTTTGCATTGAAACCCAGCTGACATACCCTTGACCACTCCTCTAGTTTTCAGAAAAAGTGATGTGCAAGAACAAGGTGACACAATTTGAAGATAGACGGCGGATGGGTCAGGAGCAATGTGAGAAAGTATTTTTTTAAAGAGTGGGAGGTAGACACATGGAATGTCCTTCCTGAGGAGGTTGTGGGGTCAAAAACAGTGGGGGAATTCAAGAATGCATGGGACAGACAAAATGCAATTCTGGTGGGGGATAGGAAGAAGTAGGCTTCTTGGTTAACTAGGATCTGCAGCTTATCCAATAAGTCGGGAAATGGGAAGAGTAGGTGGGCCAAGCGGTCCTTATCTGCCGTCAAAGTCTATGTTTCTATGATTCTCAGATCTTTACTCATCCGCTCCACACACCCCTGGAGTTTCCATCCTGTTGCAGATTTTGCTGCCATCTGCAAAGAGGTGCAGACCATTCCTTCCAGCTCTCTGCAGTGTTACTTATAAAGACATTAAAGAGAATCGGTCCCAGCACTGATCTCTGAGGCACCCACTGGTCAACCTTCCTTCCTCGGAGTGAACTCCGTTTACCACCACCCTCTGTTACCTATGCCTAACTTTCTGCCTAACTTCTAAGTTCTAACTGCCTTTCTTATCCAGTTCACCAGCTGTCTGCTCTGTGGAATGTTGTTGAAAGCCTTACTGAAATCTAGGTAGGCCAAATTGACTGCTCCAACCTGATCTAATTTCTTTGTCACTCAGTATATCAGATTTGTTTGACATGACCTCTCCCTGTGAGCCCATGCTGCCTTGGGCCTTGTCACCCATTAGATACAAGATATTCCATAATCCTTTTCTTCAACAGTGATTCCATTAACTTTCCTACCCCTGATGTCAGGCTGACTGACCTATAATTGACAGCCTCCCTCATGCTACCAGATTTGTGAAGTGGGACTAGATCTGCCCTCCAGAACCATTCCTGTTTCCAGTGAACTGTTAATTAGGACTGTCAGAGGCATAGTCAGTACCTCCTGAGCTCCCTCATTATCCTTGGATGAGCCCTGTGGCCCCATTAGTGAGTACCTTCAGGACTCTGTCCTCTGAAAAAGACTAGTGTCTACCTCCCACTTTCTAAAGCTTCTGTTACTTTTTGTGGTCCCTTCCTTGTGAATACAAACAACGCATGTGTTCAGGATGTCTGCCTTTTCCTAGTCCCTCTGCAAGTCCCCACTTTTTTAACCTTACAATCCCACTCTGGTCTTCCTCTTTTCACTTACATTCCTAAAAAAAGTGTCTTGTCCCCATTCATTACCTCCTGGGCTGGTCTGTCTTCAGTTTGTCCTTTTGTGCTCCATACTGCCTTCTCTTCTTCCCTCTGTTTCCCCAGATACACCCTCCTATCCTTCTCCCTCTGTGTCTCCTTGTACCTTCTGAATGCCACCCTTTTAGCCTTTACTTTTTCAGCCACCTCTTTTGAGAACCATAGCAGTGTCTTGTCTCTTGCTTTTGCTCACTTGTTTGATGCAGTGGTTTGTTGCTTTTACCTCACCCTGACCATCCCCACAAGGTCATCCCTGAGGCATTCACCCATAATTATCAAATCTGCCATCTTGAAGTCCAGGACCTTCACCCTTGTGTGGTTCAATTCTGCAGCCATTCTTATATTAAACAACACTGTATAGTGATCACTGAGCCGCGCCTCCATCTTGACATCTGCAACACTGTCCCTGTTAGTGAGGACCAGATCCAGTATTGCTCCATCACAAGTGGGTTTGCTGACTAGTGTCAGTGGCTCAGCAGATAGCACACTCGCCTCTGAGGCCAAGAGATCAGAAGGCTGTGGGTTATATCCCCACACCAGACACTTAGGTTAAATCCCAGTACTGACACTGTAGTGCAGCTTGAGGGGGGTGCTGCACTCCTGAGGCACTGTCTTTCGGATGAGATGTTAAACCGAGGTCCCATCTGCCTAGTTTGGTGGTAATTTAGGTGGATGTTAAAGAGCCCATGGCACTTCTTGAAAAAAGTAGGGGAGTTTTTTTATTTCAGACACACAACCAAATATTTACAAACATCTGTTAGCATTGCACTATATACAATTTCCATATTTACAAGTTATATTATTTTTCCTTCAGCTTAATTATAAATAATTTAATACATTTTTCTTCACTTTACCCCATGCACCTCTATATACTTCAGCCAATATAGAAAAAACAAATTTTTATCCATATTTTATAAAAAAAAGGTTACCCTTTCCACCACATTGCCACTTTTCTTCTTGGGTGAATTTTACATCTGTTTCTGAACACTTCAGCCATAGCATGAGCACACATTTTCCTATCCCCTCATACGATATTTCTTTTTGCTGTATTAGCAGCTGGCAATGACTCTGCCACATGTAGTATTTTACACATGCAAATAAGATGTGTAATGTTGCACAGTGATATTGATCCACTAATTCTGGAAATGCCCTTAAAAGCAGGTTTTTATAGCTGATATTCTTAAGTCAAGGCAACTTCAACTCTTTTGCTAAAAAGGGCCACAAACCCTTTGCATATGTGCATTGAAAAAGAAAATGATCTTGAGATTCTTCCACATTTCCACAACCAGGGTATAGGCAGCTTCGATCCTCTACAGTTTTATGCTTGTGGTTCCCCCTCACTCCTATTCTTCCACAGACCATTAACCACTGTACATCCCACATTTTCAAAGGTACAGTACCCTGGAATGATTTAACATTTTGTACACATACTTATTCTCAGATGGAGTTCCCCCTTCAAATTCAGGTTCCCCTGTCCCTGTTTCTCTCAAAATCTTCTTATATATTCCTTTCCTAGAGTTACTCCCTATCTGAGGCCTTGTAATTTTCCATTTCTACATTTTTTTAAAAGTTGCTTTAAAATAGTCTGGTATTTCCTTTTTATTGAACCCTTTTGGAACATCCTCTATCCAGTCATCCAACCATTAACCTAAAACATTTTTACCCCACATACCTCCCACGATTCTTTCCCTGTCAAACATCCTAGTTAGATTTTTATACCAGAATAGTGTATGAAAAAAATTATTGTTTTAATTGTTCCCAACCCTCCTTTTTTACGGTTGTTATATGTTATTTCCCATATGACTGGGTTTAGTTTGCTCCCTCATATTAGTTGAAAAAAGAGCCCTAATACTCTTGTTTCTAATTCTGTTGGTAATAAAAATATCCCTGCTATATAAAGAAACCATGGGAGCAAAAACTGTTTTACCACAAAAACCATTTCGAATTTTGATATCTTCCAAGATTTCCATCTAGCCACCTTCCGTTCCCCTATCTCTATTGCCTCAATCCAGTTTGCTGTTCCCATATTTCCTTTCCCAGACTGTACTCCCAATATTTTTACGTTTTCCTCTGAGATTTATATTCCACTGCTACCTATATAATGTGCCTCAGGAGTACCTAGCCACATTCCTCTGCTCTTGTTTACATTTACCACTGCCCCAAGACTGATGGAAACGTATCTAGTACTTCCATTAAAGTTGGAAACAACTGTGTGAGATGCTAAAAAAATACATAAATCATCTGCATAAGCTGACACCTTGATTTTGCTACCTACCTGTTCACCTTCAATACACTGAATTTCCCTTGCAGCATTAATATCTCAAATTAATGGATCTATGGCGAATGCATATAGGAGCGGGCTCAGGGACATTCTTGTCTTACCCCACCTATATTAGAATTAATTTTCCTCTATTTCCCACAATTTCGGGTCTGGTAAATGCATTTGTATATAATATTTTACCCATGTCTGAAATTCGACCAGGATTCTATATTTTCCAATTCTTTAAATAAGAACGTGATTAACCCGATCAAAGGCTTTGCTTTGATCTAATGCTACTAAACACCCATTTTCCTTTTTTCTTGGCACTATTCAGTTAAATGTTTGGTTAATGTTAGATTTTCCTGGGTGTTCCTATCCTGTATTGCACATGTTTGTGCTATATGAATTAAGTCAGCTGCAACCCTCCTCAACCTCTTCTGAAGTACCTAAATGAGAATTTTGAAATCAGAGTTCAGATCACTTCTTGATCTCCAATTACCCAAATCCTGTCTTTCCCCAGTTTTAAATAGGAGTATTACCACCCCTATAGTGAATTCTGCTGGAATATTTAATGTACAAAACATACTGTTGTATAATCTAGCCCAAAAGGCCACCATAATTCTAGGGAATGTTTTGTATAATTAATTTGGTATTCCATCCTCACCTGGGACTACACCATTCTTTAGCTGTTTTATAACTTCATAAACTTCTATTTCCATTATTTCTTTTCTAAGATTTTCCTCCTTAATGGACTCCAGTTCTGGTATATTCAAATTTTGTAAGTGTTCTTGCATTTCTTGAAGGTTTAGGTCAGTGCTACTAGTAGTTTTTATTAAATATTCCTCTACTACCCTCCTTACCCCATCTGTAGTATTAATTACATGACTGTCTTTGGCCTTTAAGCTAGTTATTATGGACCAATTATTTTCTCTTTTAACACCTCACAAGGATCAGAAAACATTTTTTGTTCTTATACTTAGCTCTGTTGCTATTGAGGCTGGTCTATCATATTCCACCCTCTTCATTTCTCTTTTTATTTTTTCTATCTGCCCTGTCAAATCCTCTCCACCTGTACATGAAGCCTCAAAAGCCTATGTAGCTGATTTCTAGCTCAAGTACTCCATAAAATTATTTCTTGCAATCTTTTCCAATAACCTTTCATCCAGTCACAGACTTCTTTTTTGAATTCTGCCACCAATGAAAGTGGTCATCATACATTCCCAAAACTGAAGCTCTATTTACAAATAAGTTAACCATTTTCAATTTTACTTCACTTTCTTCAAGACTGGCTGCATTCATCTTCCACCTTGAGTTTGGCTGTTTCATACCTGTTTCTGTGCAGATTATGGTCTTAATTAATAAGTGGTCAGAAAAAGAACTGGAGTAATGGCGGTCTTCAAAATATCTAACCTTTGATTATAAACACAATCAATTTTGGAAAATAATTTGCCATTAGAAAAAGTGAACTTAGCAGGCTGTGCAGCTTTTGTAAACACATCATTCAGTTCAGCCATTTCCACCAATTTCTGTAAAGCGTGAGAGTCACAGTAAACTTTTTTACCGAGTTTTCAGTTCAAGAATATCCAAAGAGCAATTAAAATCACCTCCATAATAAACATTTCTAGAAGTACACAAAAGATTGCACCTGTTCAAACAACTACACTCTTTCTGCCTTTATTTAGGATGTATACACCACTATGCCATCTATTTGGCTGACCATATCACAGGTCATCCATCACTAGTGCCCTACCTCATTGTAGGTCTACTATGTTTTGTAATTTCAACTCCATTTCAGAGAACAAAATACCGACTCCATCTGCTCTCTCAATCCCATATGACCGAAATGATGTTCCCCATACCCACTCTCTTTGTGCCTGTGTCACAGATAGCATAGAATTCAACTTGGTTTTTCTGCAGGAAAATCACCTCACAAGCCAGCCCCCTTAACTCTGCCCACACTGCCTTCCTTTTTTTCCCACTCATGGTACTGCAGACATTTGTAGATACTAAGGAAAACAATACCATAGTTTAGGGTTACAACCATCAGCTATTTCTCCTTAAGTAATTTTCCTTCTTTTCTTCTTTTCTTTCTTCATGCTTGCCCCTGACAATTTTTCTGTTGCCTCAGTATTTTGTTGCCCAGAATGTGCAGAGGATGCTGCATCCAAGTCCTCTTTCCCATGGTGCTTTCTTCTCCCTTTTGTTCTACCAAAACTTTGACAGAGTTTCCCAAAGTTATGTCACGTGCTATCCCCTTGTTACTTCTCAGACTCATTCTCCTTGTTTGTTCATGTACACCATCTGGCTCTCTTGGTGGGGGGAGGGCATATCTTCTATTTCACCTCTCGGGTCATCCAACATTTGCTCTTCCATTCTTTCTTCTTTCATCTGAATTATGTCATCTCCTTCTGTTTCTGCCTCTGCCATTATCCTAGCTGAGGGCTCCTCTCTACCATTTCTCTCACTTTGCTCTGTTGTTGGCATTGTTTCTTTACCCTGGCTAGGGGTCTTTTTTTTTATCATATTTATATTTTTGTTCTCCTCACCAGTGGAGTGGATCTCCATGATCCCTAGCTGCCAACACCCATGCTGTCCGGGCTCAGTCTAGCACCCCCTCAAAGCCAGCTATTATCACTCATGCACTCTGTGGCAGGATCCTCCTGGGAACCGGGGGGGCACTGGGCATGGCCATCAGCCACCAAGATTGCCACCCCACTATTTTCTGCCTATTTGTCCCAGAGAGCAGGACGTGCAATGGCATCTAAGCACAATACGTGCTGACACCCGCTGCACTTCCCCCCACACTTATGCCCACTGCTGTAGTGCGTTTAGCCTCTGCCAGTTGCCATTACAGTGTGCTGCAGTGCCTGACCCTCCTCAGAGGAAGGATGGCAGTCATGGGATGCTCAATCCTTCCCTTCCCCTGCCAACCCTCGGCAGCCTGGGTCCATTCCCAAACCCGGGTCTCCAATGTGACCCGCAAGGTTCGGCATCCAGCACCTCAACCCTCAGTGCCACCTGGCCGGTACTGGCTAGGGGCCTCTTGAGGGGTATGTTCCCTGCGCCCTACTTCTTCCTCCTCCTCCTCAGGGGGAGCAGATGGCTCCTCTCTTGTTCCCAGACTGTTGCGCCTTGTTTATTAAATCCTCAGGATTCATGCTTCATGTGTTGGTTCGAGCTGCCCGGGGCAGTTTTGATATAAGTGGCCATATTCCTCACATAAATTACAACACACGTGATTGTTACATTGAGAGTTACTATGGCTGCTTTGCCCACACAACCCACACCTGATTGTGTCACACACGTTTGAAAGATGTGATCTGGACCCACACCTGTAACAGGTCTTTGGTTGACCAGAATAGAAGACCTCCCCCTTATTCCTACCCCAGGAAGAAACTGTTTGGGATATGTTCCATACCGTTCACAGTGTGGTATAATTTCACTTTAAATCTCCATCCCCCTATCCATATGAACTCTGTATCTATGATCGCTTCGGGGGCTTAACACTTCACATTTCTGATTCAACCACTGTGAAATATATCCCATGTGTACACATTCATTTCAAAACATTACAGCTATAGTTTTGATCACTGGTTTGTTCAGGGGGATGCCTATAAAGGGGGCCCACACAGGTGAAGATTTCTTCTGGTTATATTTCTGCCAGAATCTCTCCAAACCCCTCATTGATTGAAAACTAATGTCGAACACATCTTCTCCTGAAATATGGATTAGTGCATAGATTTCCAATTAGATAAATTTCATGGAACCTTTTAGAGGGTTCTCCTGACATATACCCTGTCTGGGAATACCTCTAGGCCATCTTTGTACCTCAAAGCGTACTGCAAATCTCCTAGGGAAGGGTCAATATAGCTTGCTGCAGGAGTTGGTCTAGATCTATCCCTACCCTGGTGGGACAGAGCCCTTTGCCTTTCTCCTACTGATACCTTTAAGTGCCTCAGAATAAGACTTAGACGTTTCCCCACTGGTTTTATTTATTCCCTCAGACTGGGAGCTTGTGTGGCCTTCTTTTGAGTGACCTGCCACATTCTGGCTATTCAGCTCTTCATTCCTAAAAGGGACGTCATTTCCAGGAGGGGTCCTTGCTCTGTCCCTACACCATTATGATTCCCTCCAGAGTTAACATTACTAGCATTTTCATCATCCCTAAGAAACCAGGGGTACTGCACCCTTGTTTCTGGGGTCATTAGCTTTGTATTGTTACAACTTTTATTACAGTCATTCATGGTTACATTACCACTCTGTTAGAATGAAGCCCATTCTGCCTCCGGCTGCCTCCAACCATCTGACCCTTGTTTCCATCCGCACCTTGGAGTGCAGATCCAGGGACCACTCTTCCGTTGGTGCTTCTTCTGTTGGTAATTCAAACACACAGACTATCACTTGCCTGGCTGTTATCCCAGGCATGAGAACATTGCCTTCCCCGACCCTTTCCTCCTGCCGACTGGATCCACTGCCACTCGTACCAGGTTCCGGGCTCTCTCTATGGCCTGGTTCTTTCCTCTACTCCTCCATACGCCTTTCATCATCCTCTTCTAGGATTCGCTGCACAGTCTGCCTCTTCTCTTCCATGACTTACTCAAGGTGAGCCAATGCTTTATTTTTATTAATAGCCCTGGTCAGACAAATCTCCTCACCTACCTCCATTTCAGCATCCAGATCTATTTGTTCGGAGGATTCAACCTCGGACACATCTGTTGCAGGAGTCAACTAAAACTGCTCCTCTTCATCTGAAATCCTGCTTGTAGAGGCCCCTCCCTCTGCAGGCTCCCTTCATGATCCTTCCACGTCCTCCACTGTCACCTCCTTCTCCTCTGGCAGCAATCTCAGACAGACCATGCTCACCTGGTGCCTGCCCAAATTTTCCCCTTTCACTAAAATACTACCAACAGCTTAAACTGGTTCAAGGTCAGTTTGTATTCATCTGTCCCCCACCCCAGGTCGTTCCTGAAAATAGGCAGAATTTGTCTAGTTCACTTACCTGGTCAACAAAAACTGAATAAATAGTTACCTGAGGAACTCCCCTGCAGAGTGTCAGGATGTCCCTCCTTCTTGCTGAAACTGCTGCTGGGAGGCTTCAATCTACATCTGGAAGATTGAGTCCCCCACCAAGTAGCTCCCCTTTTCTGCCATCATGACAGCAACTTTCACTAGCACCTTATCTAATCCCCCCATGCTGTAGGTCTGTAAATTACTCATGTGTAATCAGTGGTCCATTCTCTGTCTCTAGGGTGACCAACAGTACCGCTGCCTCCTCTATATTCCCTGTATCTCCATTGCTTTTATGCTTTCTATCACATAAAGCACCATACCTTCTCCTTTGCTTCCCACACAACCCTTCCTGAACAGAGTATGGCTCAGAGTATAGCCATGTCCCAGTCATGGTTTTCAGTGCACCATGACGTGGTAATGACCACAATATCCAGGTTGGCCTCTGCCATGGTGACCGCTAGGTCTGGAATCTCTTTCCTAGGCTTTTAACATTTGCACACATAGTCTTGAGATTTTGTTGCCATTGTTCCTGTTACCCACCTTTTTTTTCCATTTTGTCCTCCATGCTTCCCCCCTCTCTTTGTAATGCTCCCATTTCCTTCCCTCTTTGTCTCTAACACCCTGCTTCCTTTATTACTTTGCACCCTGAGGGATTCCTCTCCCCTCAGGTTCTCCTTACTCTCTACTGCAGCCTGTGTGCATATGTTTGTGTGTTGGGGGCTCTGCCTCTTAGATTCTTTCTGCCACCACCCTTGGTTAGTTTAAATATTCTTTGAGTAACATTTAATCTGTCTGATGTGACTGCGGCTCCCTCCCAGATGGATGCATGCCATCATCCCTATAGGTCCTTATTCTCCTGGGTGGGTCCCCAGACCCCAATGTAGCCAAACCCTCCTCTCTCCATTTCTTCAGCCATGAATTGAAGCTCCTAGTGGGAGATCTCACTCTCCTCCCTCTTGCCATGACAGGTAGCACCTCAGCAAATACCACTGAGTATGCTACCTGTGAATCCCTCCCAGTTCTGTAACCTCCCCTGCACTACCCAGCCCCATCTCTAGGCATGTCATTATTACCCAGGTAGACAATGATATCTAGTTCTCTCTCCATCCTGCTGCCCTAGCGATTTTCAAGATCTGCTTCCTATTCTGTCAAGCCACGGTGCTGCATGAGCCCCTAACTTGCCCCTCCCCCCTTTCCTGTTCCCAAGTCTATCTCTTTCACAATCAGGTCCCCACCAGAAGTTGCTTCCTCCTCTGGGGTCCTCTACTACTCTTCTTGGGTGTCCACTATGAAGTGACCCCCATTCTCCCTGGTCACTACGATGGGTGCCACCTTCTGGCAGTCCTGCCCTGCTAGAGCAATGTTAGAGTTTCATAGTGGCACCAGTTGAGAAATGTGCCTTTGTCCCACCACTCCCACTCTTCCACAGCCCATCATAGTCTAGCCATTACTCCTCCCTGGCATCCTCTGAGGTAATAGTGGCAGACTTGGCAGCCCCTGGCTAAGGGACATGGTCCCCCACATTCTTGCTAACTTGGCCTGGAGTCTAGCAACCTCCTCCCTCAACCCAGAGAGGTGCATGAAGGTGGGCAGCACTGCAACATCCAGAAGGTCTCTCTGAAAACTGCTGCCCCACAGCCACTGCACTGCACCACTCCCAGCATTCTCAGCTTCTAATCTCCCTGTGTTTCCTGGAAATACTTCTGTACCCTCACCCCTGACAGGGTGTTCCTAGTTTCCCCTTTTTTGTGTTTGCTTGCACGCATGTGCAAGAAACATAGTGCCACCATCCGAGTTTTCGTAGGTGTGGCGCCCATGCATCCAATGCCCTGATCTTTTTTGCAGGCACGGTCACACCGCACCAGTGAATGTCCAAGCTGTCTATGTTGGCATTTCAGATGCAGTGGTGTACAGTTGAAAGAGAAAGACTGCTTCAATCAGCAGTAGTAACATGTAGGTAATTTGCATACTGCCGTTCATCAGTAGTATGAAAATTGACTTACTGGGTCATCATTGCTTTGTCCAGTATCATGTGAGGTGCTGGGTTCAGGCCCCACATGGCTAGACCCAGTATTGAGTGCAGCATCACATGGGTTCCTGGTGTCAGGAAACCTCCCAGTACTGCCTGCTGTGTCAGTTGTGGCGCTGCACCTGGCAGCAGTCCCTAAGTCCCTGGGACCTGGCCTGGTGTCACTGGTGTTTCTGTGGTTGCACACTGTGCTGGCAGCTCTTTGACCACCTCGCTAAACTAACATAGAAACATAGAAATTGTTGGTAGATAAGGACCGCCAGGCCCATCTAGTCTGCCAGTGAGCCTATCCCTTTGGTGAGGAGGATGTAGAGGGAGTCAGATCCTGACCTCATTATCTTTGATGGTGGGGATAATCACTCTTTTTATAGTTCAGAGGTGTCAGATCCAGTCCCTGTGTCTGTTCCTCAGGAAGAACTTTCCTTCCAGTCTCTGCTCTGCAATATGCACTCGGCATTGGATTTTGGGCCAGCAGCCATTGACCAGGCTAGGTGTCTCCAACTGGAATTCTTAAACATGCCTAATACTCTTGTCAGTTTAATTCCACCTGTCCAGCCCACCATACAGACCTTGTCTGATGTGGTTTGACACAGGTCTGCATCTGTTGCAGTTGTCCCCAAGCAGATGGACAGGAAATATGCTGCTCCTAAGAAAAAGCTAGTGTATTTCATTCAGCTCACAGCTGATGCCACTGCTGTTCTCCCTGAGAATGACAAAGCCATAGTTCTCAAGGAGGTCACTGTGTACCCTGCTAACAAGGAGTCATGCAAGACTGGCACCATAAACAAATGAGCCTGTGCTTTGGCCACCTTTGGTGAAAGGATAATTGGCTACCAGGGTCATTTTTCCAAGAATGAATATACCCTCTGAAATAAGTTAAAGTCTATGGCAGAGGCCTGCCAGATTCAGAGGCTAAACAAAATATACTACTGACTGTTAAGCAAGGTATGAATGCAACAGTCACCATCTCAAAGCCACTGTGGATGCCTTTGATGCAGCACCTTGCTGTGTATCTGCAAGCATCTGCATCAGGTGGCATTCCTTATTACAGACTGCTGGCTTCAACTAGGATGTTTAGCAGCAGGTAATGAGCATCCCTTAGATGCCACTTACCTGTTTGAACAACAGGTGGAGCAGTCTCTTAAGATGGCTAATGAAACCAGAACAGCTCTTAAGACTTCAGACCAGTTCCCTTTAACACCCAGGAGACAAGGGATGTGGATCTTTCCATAACAAGCAGTGCTTTTTCAACCTTTCAGATATAAACTGGAATACACTAATGGCAGTGACAAGAAGAAGCATGGATTTCTTCTGGCTTTACGAGGAAGAGGACTAAGTCAACTGGTCAAAACACCAACACGAGGAGATGCCATACTTGATCTGGTCCTCAAAAGCATTGAGAGGTCAAGGAACTCAACATGGGATGCCATATGGGTAGCAGTGACCATCGCATGGTTAGCATCAAGGTGAACATAACTAAGGACATGTGCCACTCAAAATAAAAGTACTAGATTTTAAAAGACAGACTTCAACCAAATGAGGACTAGCATAAGAAATGACTTAATTGATCTACAAGTGGACAAGGTCTATGTCATGTGGAGGAAACCTAAAAGCAATGCAGAGATCACTGTGTGCCATGCACCAGAAGGGTTACCAAAGCGAAAATAAAACAAAACCCTTATGGTTTTCAAAGGAAGTGGCTAAAATAGTGAAGAAAAACAGAAGGTGTTCAAGTAATACCATGGAGCAAACAAGGAAGAAGACTAGGTGTCATACAAGGAGAAAATGAAAGAAGCCAGCAAAAAATTAAGGCAGGCAGAAGCAAGTATAGCAGACAGGGCAAAGAAAAGAGACAAATCCTTCTTTAGATACATCCAGGAAAGAAGGAAGGCAAAGGGGTATAGTCAAGATTACAGCTCAGGAAGGAAAAACAACACAAGATGACCCAGAAAAAGCAGAAATCCTGAACAAGTACTTCTGCTTGGCATTTACTAAGGAGGACCCAGGGGATGGCCCATAAATGGCAAAACCTAACACCCCTGGACAGGGGGTTGATACTAGCCCCTTCACAGAAACCGAAGTACTGGAGGCACTAAATAAACTGCAAGTTGACAAGGCCATGGGGCCAGATGAAATGCACACCAGGGTCTTAAAAGAATTGAGATTAGAGTTAGCTGCCCCACTGGCTAAACTATTCACCAAATCCCTAAAGAGTTGGGAGGTACCTGAAGATTGGAAAAGGGCAATTGTGGTTCCATTCCACAAATCAGGCAGCAGGGAGGACTCTGGAAGTTACAGGCCTGTAAGCCTCACATCCATAGTGGGGAAGTTAATGGAAACACTACTCAAACAGAGGATAATGGCATTCCTGGAGGCTACCGGCCATCAGGACCCCAAGCAGCACAGTTTCACAGAGGGTAGGTCATGCCAGACAAATATGATTGAGTTTTTTGACTGTGTTACAAAGGTTATAGATGATGACGGGGCAGTAGATGTGGTGTACTTAGACTTTAGCAAGGCCTTCGACTCAGTTCTACACAGAAGGCTGGTAAAGAAGCTAGACCATGCAGGAGCTGGATCAGAAGTAGCTGGATGGGTTAAAACTGGTCAGAGCAGAAACCAGAAAGTGCAGGTAAATGGAGCACTGTCATCAGAAGGTAGAAGTAACCAGCGGTGTGCTCCAGGGTTCAGTACTGGGGCCCCTGCTCTTCAATATTTTTATATCAGACATAGCTAACGGACTACAGGGAAGAGTGTGTCTGTTCGCAGATGACACCAAAATATGCAACAGGGTCGACACCCCACAAGGTGTGGACAAGATGGAAGCTGTAACTGGGTAATAAAATTACCTTTCTCTGGTTCTTGTTGGAAATGGTTCAAAGGAAGAGACAACAGACAAGTGGTGCTTGTGTAATAAATGTAATTTATTACAGGCAAATAATAATGATACAGGCTTACCACCAACAGTGAATACACTGGGAGAGCTTCCAGTTTTCCTTACCTACGTAGGTGCAGTCTCTAGTCTCAGAGAAGCTACGTGCTACAAGGGGTCTTACACCTCAATAATTACCATGATTACTATAAAAGAAGATACATAAAAGTATGTAATTGGACAGTAGCAGGTGGTATGAGTAACCATCCTAACTAACATGAGAAGTTGCTTAGCTAGCAAAGATAGCCTGAACAATGGGATCTCTTATAAGTCTCCAAGGTCACTTGCAGTTACAGTGATGCACAGGCACTAAAGGTGGCATTGTTGCCTAACTTATGAATATACAGTAAAATATAATGGAAAGCATCTCCCAGTACTAAGATACAGTGATAAAACATAATGGAGCATAATATGCATTAGTAAAATACAGTAGAACACAGATCCTGACACTTATGCTTATACAATAAGTGTCGGTGCCCTAAGGTTAGAACATATATCTATATATGTGTTGCTGTCCATGAGGTGGGGGTACAATCAGGGTTGTTGGACCATGGATAACAAAGCTGACTTAAAGAAACTGGATGAATGGTCTGGAGCATGGCAGTTGAGATACAACGCCAAAAAGTTCAAAGTCTTGCACATAGGAAAAAGAAATCCAAATAAGGCATATTACCTTGGAGGGGAAAGACTAGCTGCCTCCACCCAAGACTGCGATTTGGGAATCATTATCTCAGACAACTTGAAGGTAGGTAAACAGTGTGAGAAGGAAGCATTAAAGGCCAGTGGTATGCTGGGATGCATTGGGAGAGGACTCACAAGTAGGAAGAAGGAAGTGATCCTGCCACTGTACAGATCACTGACTAGGCCTCACTTGGAGTACAACATCCAGTAGTGGAGGCTCCACCTCAAAAAGGACATTGACCGAGTGGAGACAGTGCAGAGAAGGGCAACAAAAATGATTCAAGGACTGCACAAGATTACCCACGAGGATAGACTGAAAGAACTGAACATGTATTCCCTGGAACAGAGAAGAAAGAGGGGGTGACATGATCAAAATATTCAAGTACATACAAGGCATAAACTAGGTGCAGATAGATGATCACTTCCAATTTAAGAAGGGTAGCAGAACCAGGGGACATGATCTAAGGCTGCAAGGAGGGCAGTTCTCCACCAACTCCAGGAAGTTTTTCTTCACAGAAAGAGTGGTGGATGCCTGGAACAGCCTGCCTGCAGAGGCCATGGGGGCAAGCATAGTGGTAGGTTTCAAGAATGCTTGGGACAGATACAGGGGAGCCTTCAAACCCAAGGGCAGTTAGAAGGCTAGGCTAAAAGACAATGGGCAGACTAGATGGACCTGGTGCTCTCCTTCTGCTGTCAACTTCTATGTTTCTATGCTTTTATGGCAGAAGAGCTCAGAATAACAAAAAAGAACCTCCCCAGCCTCAAAAGAACAAGCAGCCAAATGCAAAGGCACCAAAAACACCTAGTGCCACTGTCTGAAGCTCCAGTCCCAGCCCACCTCAGCTGCCTGAGGCGGACCTCTCCTCCCCATTGGGGGGTAGGGTGTGCCTGACCTGATTTTACCATCAGTGGAATCCATCACAATGGACAAGTGGGTCCTTAGGATTATCCAAGAGGGTACTGTAGTAGGAAATTTGTTGTTTATATTGTTTATGAGTAATGTGTAGCTACCCATACCAATAAGTGCCACTATATCAAGCAACAACGCAACTGTCCACAACTGCCACTCACGCTTTATTGGGATTATAACTATGCTTTGCTTCACCTATAATATATAGTGTATTTGCTACATACAAATGTTTATTACTATTATGTTCTGTTCTTACTATTGTTAACAGTACATATCCATAAACAAGTACAGTATGACAAATGTACAGGTGCAGTAAGACTATGCACGGCAAGTGTATGTGACAAAACAAACAGTATTGAGTCTATTTAATATCTATCAGCTTGATTATATTAGTTATAGTGTATAGTGATGCAGTCATGGTATGTAATGTAAATATGAAATTCCATTGGTAAGGGCAAAACCAACTAACTAGTGGATGGACACATCATGTATAGTCAGCCAGTATGTCTTATGAGACATGCCCCATGAAGAAAAGCCATTTCCAATATGATGTTTGTCACGTACAATACTAATAACAACTGCATTTTTCTAACTGTCAGTTTTACTATAATAGAATTGCAACAATATATCCTGTACTTGTTTTTCTGCATGACAGTATACGTCACACTGCATGATCAGCACGTGCCTCAGCTATGGACTAGGCTACCGGCCTATCAAAAACATCACAGACTCTGCATACCTTAAAAGGGCTATAGGAAATACACCCTGTGTGTTAAGGCTAACAGCAATTTACACTTAATTCAAAAAGAAAATAATGAGCTAAAATTCATCTGTGTAATATAGCTAAATGTAAAAATAACATGTATCTGATATCTGGTCATTATGTGGAAGCAGCACCTCAATAGCCATACTTTGTTAAATATCAATCTTTTTGGTTTTGCAGCATGTGGATTCTGGTAGTTAGATGCATGGTTACAGTAAACCTAATAATGCCTTTGCTCATTTAAATAAGCTACCAAAAGGTCAGTTGACAATGTGTGAAGCACAGGGCTGTGGCAACATACAGATTATGTGACCTTAAATTGGCCAATACAATGGGTCAGCCTGTGCCAGTTGAGTCATAGGAAGCCATGGCAGCATTTGGGTCAGGAGACTTTATACATTACAAAGTAAACGTTCAAATCGCTTAATCCATATATAGTATGTGTAATAGTCCTTTGGCTTTGTATTGATTGTGGGGAGCTGCAACATAATACTACATGCCAAACCTAAACATATTTAGTGATATGCAGTCAATAAGGGCAAGCATAGGGAAAGAACTAGCAGTAGTGTTTGCTTGTGATTACCTGTTTCTACATGCTAGTAAGTAAATAGCCTTTTAATTTTAATACTGGTTAATACTAAAGGAGCACTTGAGTGCTGGATGTATTTAATTGCAGAGTTTTTACACATATAGCTTTTGTAGTTGGCTAAATTACTTCTGCTCATTCGTTATGTTAGTTTGACAGTGTCTCAGTATAGTCCTAATGGAGCAATGCTGTTATCTTCAGGCATAATGCAAAAACAGCTTTTTCTATCAAGCAAGTACAGCATAAGGCAAAAGCATGATCACAACATCAGACCATACCAACAAGGCCAATCAAAAGTTGACAAATGTCATGTCACTAAAATATTACCTTACATGTCAATTTCCTAAAGTTGTCTGTAATTTCCTGTAGTTGTTTATGCTAGTGTATAGAAGCCCACTCTTTTGTATAGTGAGTGAAGAAGACTATTGGCACCATGTTTAATGTAACTGCTATGCTCAGGAGTTGTTGGCATTGTGCTGTCACCTCCTTTATATGCCTAAATAAATTGTGAACTGCTTCTTCCGACTGATGTTTTGGCTGTTTGTAAGTAATGTCATTGTGTTTTAAGGTTTGGTCCTTTGGCCTAACGTTATAGTGTTTTAAGGTTTAATTCTTGGGACTGTCTACCATCCCATAAAGGGATTTAAAATCCCACTACATTTAGTGCCGTGACTCGGATGCATGTTCTGGCTCCTGTTTGGCTGATGGCGAGTTGGGAAACACTGCAATATCAAATGAAAGCCAAAGAGATTAAGTTTACTAAACAAAAAGTTTGCCACTGAACCAGTCGTTAGGCTTCACAGTACCTTGCTTGGGAGAGAGACTGATCACCTTAACCAGGAAGGGGTTTACAAGGGACCAAGAAATCCACTGCCGAAGGAAAACTTGAGAGTGCTCATTCTTGGGCGGGGGAGCCCAAAGTCGTGAACTTGGGTGAGTATTTAATGGTACATAATGGCTAGCAAAGAAATAGACATGTCAGATATACTAGCAAAATATGTTAAAAAGCATTGTAAAAAAGGACCCTATACAATAATTCCATCAGAGAGAGGATGTATAGAGTATTATTCAGAAAATGTAATGAAGAAACAAAGGGAAAGAGACAAAAACAGCACTGATATGCTATACAGGCAACCTTAGCAAGTACACAGCAGTTAACCAATTGGCTGGCCGACTGCAAAGCTGCCCATGTTGAGGAATTAAACAGACACCATCAGGAAGAAGCCAATTTACAAATTAAAATCAACCAACTGAAAGGAGAACTAAGCCAACAACAAGGTGAAGTAAATGCAAAATAATAGAACACCAAGTGGAACTAAGTAAATTACAGTACCAAATAAAAACTGCACAGCAATATAACCAACAACAGGAGGGAGATTACTAGATTACAACAGAGAGTAGAACAGCAACATCAGGAAGCCACCATGGAAACATGCGATGGCTGTCCGAAGAGAGTGAATGGAAGACAGAAGTGACAAACCTTGTTAAATACAATAAAAAGCTGCAAAACAGACTGGCAGACCTAGAAAAAGTCAACGGAGTAGATGGAGACACCAGTGCCTCGACAGAGAAGCCTCAGAAAAGTGAGGAGGAGCAACAAGAAGTGTGCCCCATAGAAATTAAACTAAAACTAGGGAGACCAACGAAACTAAGCAAAACCAGCAAACAAAAAGAAACTCACCCCTAAAATGAGGGAGCATCTAGAAGACCAAAGACAACAAACAGAGAAACAACTTGATAAAATGAAGGCTGTTAAGTCCCCAATCAAGGAGACAAAAAGAAAAAACAAGCCCAAATTAAAGAACTTAAAGCCAGGTTAGAAAAATAGACAAGCAATTGCAAGCACGCTGCTACAGCCTTACTTATAGATGAGAAGGAGGGAGAAGGAGATGCAGAATACAAAACAGAGATCCAAGAGTATCTCGAGAACTCTCTATATCCGAAACCTTACAAATGGCAGAGAAACTGGGCAAGTGGTAATCAACCACCCAACCAGAGACATACTGCCAAAAGCTACAGATGTTGAGCCAAAGCTTTAACCTAACCCCAAAGGATCTATGTAAAATCCTAATAGTCAACCTACCCTCCCATGTGTTAAACTCCATGCCATCTAATGTGAGGGGGACACAGGATGACCCTGAGGATGAGAATGCATGGGAAAGCTAAGAGGGGATACAAGAGGCATTAAGAGCCATAAAGGTGGTAACCTAAGCAGACTGGAGTAAGGTGGTCAAGCTAAAACCCAGTCTGGATGAATCCCATGGCTATAAGCAGAAAGGCTGTGGGAGACGTACAAGCACTATGGAGGACAAGAAGTCCCCTCCTGAGAAGACCACATGTTCCAAAAAATCTTAATTGATAACCTACAACCAACCGTAGCAGTTAGGCTCATGCTTAATAATATGGATAACTACGAAGAAACGTTAGCCGCATTAGGAGAATGGCATATAGCTCATCAACAGGCAAAATACGCAGGGACAGGGGAGCAGTAAAAGCAAAATAGCAGCAATCTACAAGACAGAGGAAGGAGACCAGACAAAGGTAAGGTAACTGTTGTAACTGTGGAAAACTTGGACATCAAAAAAAGGACTGTTGGTCAAAGGGGCGGGGGTGCCCACGGAAGAGGTCCCAGACAACAAAATTGGAAAAAGGGAGAAAGGGGACACACAGAAATAACAAGGCAACTCGGGGATGGAATTAATGGTTTGGAATGGTTAATGGAAATGTGTAAAGAGGCACAAAACCCCAGCACTGGGAAAACTACCCCCTCCGCACCTGAACCAGAGCCAGTCCCCGGGGATGCAGCAATCCTATGGGCGCCTCAATGGCTGATCAAACAACAGGAATGCAGTAGCTCTAGTGGAGGCCCCTCTCAGGTATGTGGCTCAAGACAGACAATATGGGGCATCCATTAATCCATATAAAGTGCCACACAGGCACTCACTCATGGGTGGTGGACACTGGAGCAGCTGTATCAATAACCGACAAATCACTACCCCTCACACCGGAGAAAATTCTAATAGGAGGGTTCACAGGGGAAACAGTTACATCATACCTGTCAGAGCCTGTCCAACTCTGGCTTGGAACCACACTCGTGGGGGAGGTCCAAGTATACATTTGCAGATCTCATCAAGCACTAGGGAAAAATCTCCTTGGATCAGACCTCATGGTTCAACTAAACCTAATAATTGATCTGGCCAACCTCTGCATATGGAGAACCCCTCACAGGGACCAATACTCATCCATCCCCGATGCTATAGTGGTAGGATCTGTTAAAGCAAGCAAGATAAAGGACATTAGTGACCTACTCCAAAGAGTTACAGACCCCATACTAAAGCAAATAATACAGGACCACAAGAGTATGGACAAAGAAGCACAGATTGTGGCCTCATGAAAACACAACAGTAGAGGTAACAGATCCAGACCACACCCTGTAAAGACAGTATAAACTGCCTATAGAGGCAGAGGAAGGCATTAGCAACACAATCAGTCACTTAAAGCAACAAGGGTAATTCAACCATATGTTCACCAGTCAATAGCCCTATTTGGCCAGTGAAAAAACCAGACGGAAGCTACCGGTTGACAGTGGACTACAGGGCACTAAACAAAGTGGCCCCCAGTGGCACCAGTGGTAGCCAACATACCAGAAATACTAAGCCAGGTAAACCCCAGGGCCAAGGTATATACCACCCTGGACCTGGTCAATGGATTCTATCTATGCCCCTTAGCAAGCAGTGCCAGTACAAGTTCGCATTCACATATCAGGAAATCAGTATACCTTCACCAGAATGCCACAGGGGTATAGTGCAGCACCCTCCATTTTTAACCAAGCAGTCAACCAACTCCTAGAGAGACAGGGATCCCAGTGGGACAACAAGTCCTCCAGTACATGGATGACATCCTCATCCAAATGGAGACTATGGAGGAACATCAAACATTGTTGGCCCAAGTACTCACTGCCCTCCAAAGCTGGGGACTCTTACTAAATCCAGACAAAGCTCATATAGGACAGGAAAAGGTAAAGTACCTAGGGTTGCAAATAGGACAGGGGCACAAAGTAATAGACCCAGGCTGATGCAAATTAGTCCACACTCTTCCCAGGCCCCCAACAGACAAGTGCTGGAATTTTTTTAATTTCTGTTGAGATTTCATAGATGGGTTCTCAGTACTGGCACAGCCCCTTTATGATGCCCTAAAGGGGTCCCCAGGAAAACAGGACACAGTGGAATGGACCCCGGAGCGGGAGAAAGCTCTCACTCAATTAAAAAAGACCATGTGTAAGGCTCCAGCGTTAGTAAGCCCCTCACCAGATAAACCCTTCTACATGCAAGTAGAAGTAGCAGAGGGAAGCCAGATGGCCACAGTCCTACACATGAGAGGAGAAAAACAAGTACCCATTGGATACTGGTCCAACCCCAAAGCCCAGTAGAACAAGGATACAACCATTGTGAGCAAATATTAGCCACCATCCACTGGGCCATTACAGCCACTGAGCATGTACTAGGTCATCACCCAATCATACTACAGACTAATCACACCCCAATAAAAATGCTCTTGGATAACAAAGTGGCAGGAGTGTCACAACAGAGATTGGGACTGTGGACTGCCACCCTACAAGGGAGGGATATCACTGTACAAAAGGTATCCAATCCAACCTTCCTAAAGTATGCCACCTACTCAGGAGAACCATATACATGTGGGGACCTCCCTGAGGGGGAAACCAGCCAGTTCCCCTTCGTGACTCCCACGCAGACCAGTCTCTGCATATGTATGTGGATGGATCCAGATTTTACCAGGAGGGAGAGGCATACACAGGAGCAATGGTGTATGTACCCAAAGGAGATCAAAAATGGCTCTTTATGCTACCTCCACAACTATCAGCACAACGGGCTGAGTTACAGGCCATACACCAAGCATTGCTACTCTTCCCTACCAAAAAAATAACCATACATACTGACTCACAATTTGCTGTACGTTCACGATTGCATTGGGTATACCTGTGGGAGAAAAGGGGGATGGTCAAAGCAACTGGAGAAATAGTCCAGCATAGAGAGCTATTGCAGGAAATTCTCCATGAGGGCCAGAGATCCCCAAACTGAGTGGTCATCACCAAAGTGAGGGTCCACATCACCAAAAACCCCAATGAGCACGAGCAACACAATGCCACAGTGGATAGTCTAGCCCATGAGGCCACTATAACAGGCCACCCCATTGGGGACTCCCCACACAGTAACACCCATTGCCGCAGTCAGGGTCAGTAAAGCAAAAAAGAAAGATTTAGCAATTGATGTGGCAACAATCCAAGGAAAGGACCCCTGGCTGTCCCAACAAAAAACAGTGGATCCAAAAGGGAGATCCTAGGGACCATCAGCACCTAACTGTGCGAAACAACATAGTAGTTTTCCAGAGACGAGAAGACAGCCAGCCCCCGTTGGGTCCCGACCGAAGAACTGAGACAACAAAATGTACTGGAATACCACCGATTGGGAGGCCACTGTGGTATCCATAACATGTGTCAGCTTGTAGCTGCACACCATTGGTGGCCAAAATTACATAAATTGGTAAAACATACCTTACAATCATGCCTAGTGTGTGCACAGATGGATCCAAGGCCACCCAGACAAAAGTGTCAAATGTCTAGGTTACCTCTGGCAGATGGGCCATGGGATGCCTTACAAATAGACTTTGTAGGTCCACTGCCCACTGCCAAAGGGGGCTATTGGTACATGCTAGTAGTCATTGACATGTTTTTAAAATGGGTAGATGCCTTTTCCATAACAGCAGCCAACATCACAAAGGTGCTGTGGAACAGTTGTTTTGCAGGTGGAATTTCCCAGAATGTTGGAATCAGATAGGGATCCCACTTTGTAAACCAAATCATGACAGCCCTCTGTGACTTACTAGGCATTCAGCAAAATTGCATTTGGCCTTCCACCTCGGTCCTCAAGACTGGTGGAAAGAATGAACAGAACTTCAAACTTGCTTTAAAAAAGTCCGCCCTGGATAGTGGTAACACTTGGCCACAACATCTCCTGGGGATTTTAATGGCCGCTAGGGCCACAGTCCAGAGAAGCACCGGGTACTCCCCATTCGTGCTCATGACTGGCTGGGAAAAGTGTGTAGCCCACCCAGGGGTAGCAAATCGAAACACCCCAACCAGGGACAGTGTAAAGGCAGAAGCCTTTCTAAAGATGGTTCAAGCACAATTGCAAACCATATGGCCCAGTGCAGGCCGCAATATGGCATATAATCACCAACAAAACATAGATGCCAGAACTAAAGGACTGTGGGCTAACCCACCACAGCCAAATGAACTGGTCATGGTAAAACAATTGGGAAACAAATCTCCATGGGAGGCCAATTGGTGGGGACCCTACACAGTACTGCAAACACTGGGAACTACCACCCTCCAAGTTCAGAGAGTTGGAAACACCAGTGAACCAATATGGGCACACGTAGACCAAAGCAACAAATATCTTGAAAATCAGAGCAAAACTGCATGAACATTGATACTGCATTTGATTTCTCCACAGATAACTCACCATGAAGATTGATGAAGGCATGTTTGCGGCTAACAATCATTCTTGCCACCTGCCACAGAGGTGAAATACAACTGCTTGAGTATGCCTAGAGACCAAAGCAACATAATGTGCCTGTGGGATACACAAAAGTGGGACTCACAGTAGAATACTGTATATAGACATTTACACTCTGTGCATGGGAAACAGTTCTTGTGCGGACCCAAACCACCAAGACATGGTACTAAATCTACTACAAGAATGCCAGAGTGTGATACTTTATGTGCCATACCCTTTAACACCACAAACAGACCCTGGGCAAATGCAACCCGATGTGTTCAAGAGGTGCCATAAAAGGATCGATGGGTCAATATGCAATGAGTTACCACAAACGGACCAGATGTGTTTGAGGGATGCCATAAAAAACACCAATGGGTCAATATGCGATGGGACTACCCAATGCCCCCTGAAATATGGGGAACATATGTCTCCTGGGTACAAATCCAAGAACCTAAAAAAATAAATACCAATGACACAAAGTTACAGGCAGCTATACACCGCAAAGTGCAGGATGGGTGGTGGATAAAGCAAAAGTTCAAAGTCCTAAATGACTCAGTCACTTCTGATTACTATAAGGGGTGGGAAGGCTGGCTAAACTGTAGTAACAATGTTACTGGGGGGGATCCCGGTCACTGCCTGGAGAAAGACTATACAAGTGCCTCTGCCCAAGGCCACAAAGTATAACTAAGTCATCCCAAAAAAATGGGGTTTCAAGAGATAGTCTCTACAGTGGTACCCAAGGTGCTGGTGCTATATGAGCACAAATGCCGCTCACACCTTTAAAAGGGAATGGCTTAAATATCAATATATGGAGAAACCCCTTTGGTACCCAATGAGAGCAGTACCAATCCAATTTGATCCATATGGGGACACCAAAATGGAAAGGCAGTCCCCACCGAGTGGATTACTAGAAGAACAGGAGGGAGTAAGTACATATCACCCGTCAGTACCAATACTACTCAGTCATCCTAAACGTTTTGGCCCCAAAGTTACCTCCTAACTGTACTGGACTCTCTGAAGCCATAAACTATCAACCCCAATACAGCAAAACACTAGAACTCTTTTTTAAAAGAAATAATTTGGCAGGCAATGCTCCATTCCAGACCCGGGGCCTAAAAGACATTGAGGGATGGATAGGAACAGGCCTAGGCCTAGCAAATGTGGTAGATACTGTGGTATTAAGAAGTCATATTAATGAACTTAGAAATGACATAGAAAACTTGGTGGCAAATAAAGTGGGCGAGGCCCTAGACACCATAACAGTAAATTCTAAACTGTCATATAAGGCCTTAATTGAAACTTATAACTTCCTAGTTTTAGAAAATTCAGCCACCAATTGACTAATGCAACTAAACAAATAAAACAGGCAGTTATTAAAAATACCTGCCTGACCTTAACAATGCACTCTCTTTCCCAGTTAACATTAAAACTTGGGAAACTGGAAGTAGGGCATACCCCTTTTGACATTACCAGAGAAGATTTCAACCATATGCTGTCCACAATGGGCGAGAGAGGGGAACTCCCCTCCACTCACCTAGTACAAGTCCAGCTAGTGCCATATACCATATATAATGCCATATATGTCTCAGTACACATATTCGCCTGGTCCCAGCTATGTTTGTGGTCCCTGTGTGTATTGATACCCAGCCTCATGCCACCTGGATCCTTTTTAACCTAGGAACATTTTGGAGTAACCAAACAGTAGCGCGCCAGGCTGTATCGGGTGACACCATCATGGCCACCACAACACTTGATCAAACAACCAAATATGTGTTGTTTAGCAGCAGCTCCTGTTACAAGGACCCTTCAATTAGAATATGCGGAGAAAAAGTAATTTTTCATACCTGGCCCCCGGACAAGCCTACTCTAATCTTTGAAGAAGAGCCAAATACCCACTGAGCAGGCAGATATAATGGCTCGTGGTGTGTTCTGGACACAGACACCAAAACACGGGGGTGCAACTCAAAGACGTGGACGGTAAACGGCCACACCTACTACAAGAGAGGCACCCCAGGTGGCTCCAAGAAAACAACATACTTTAATTTAACCAATAATTGGTTAGAGGGGCTTGCGACAGTTTTTGAACTGTGAGAGATAATGATACCTGAGCCACCACTGCTGCAAGTAGAGGCTTTAAGGCAAAAGACTAGGTCAGAAAAACAAATAAGGCTTCAACAAATAGCCATCAACAATGTGAAAAAGGTGGTCAATATCTCCATACCTTTCTTGGTGGGACTTTTTCACTAATTGGACATTCAACGTTGTAGGCATAAGTCCGACACTCACTGTAGTAGCAGCAGTTGCTCTCAGCTTAATAATACTAATATTTTGGCAATGCTTCCTACTTAGGAAGCTAAGCTGACTAACAGTCAAGGTGGATGCCCTGCAAACCAGACAAAGAGTAATAACCAAACTAGCATACATGGGAGAGAGACAGAGTCTATATAAGTAATAAGTGACCCAATATAATCCTTGTTAATAACACAACAATTTATAATGGTAATGCCTACTATATATTTCTAATACAATGTCTTGTTTTTTATATATACAGGTTACAGTCTTAGTTATATGTATGCAATATTCAAAATAAATAAAACAAATAGCTTGGTTACAGTGCCAAAGGGGGACTGTAGTAGGAAATTTTGTTGTTTATATAGTTAATGAGTAATGTGTGTAGCTATCCATACCAGTAAGTGCCACTATATAAAAGCAACAATGCAACTGTCCACAACTGCCACCCATGCTTTATTGGGATTATAACTATGCATCTTACCTATATATATAGTGTATTTGCTACATACAAATGTTTATTACTATTATGTTCTGTTCTTACTATTGTTAACAGTACATATCCATAAGCAAGTACAGTATGACAAATGTACAGGTGCAGTAAGATTGGCACGGCCAAGTGTATGTGACAAAAACAAACAGTATTGAGTCTATTTAATATAATACAGCTTGATTATATTAGTTATACATGTATAGTGATGCGGTCATGGTATGTAATGTAAATATGAAACTCCGTTGGTTAAGGGCAAAAACCAACTAGCTAGTGGATGGACACATCATGTATAGTCAGCCAGTATGTCTTATGAGACACGCCCCATGAAGAAAAAACATTTCCAATATGATGTTTGTCACATACAATACTAATGACAACTGCATTATTCTGTCAGTTTTATTATAATAGAATTGCAACAATATATCCTGTACTTGTTTTTCTGCTTACAGTATACGTCACACTGCATGATCAGCACGTGCCTCAGCTATGGACTAGGCTACCGGCCTATCAAAAACATCACAGACTCTGCATACCTTAAAAGGGCTATAGGAAATACATCCTGTGTGTTAAGGTTAACAGCAACTTACACTTAATTCAAAAAGAAAATATTGAGATATGTCAGACTATGCTAATCTATAACAAATGAGCTAAAATTCATCTGTGTAATATAGCTAAATGTAAAAATAACATGTATCTGATGTCTGGTCATTATGTGGAAGCAGTACCTCAACAGCCATACTTTACTAAATATCAATCTTTTTGGTTTTGCAGCATGTAGATTCTGGTAGTTAGATGCATGGTTACAGTAAACCTAATAATGCCTTTGCTCATTTAAATAAGCTACCAAAAAGGTCAGCTGACAATATGTGAACCACAGGGAGCTGTGGCAACATACAGATTATGTGACCTTAAATTGGCCAATACAATGGAGTCAGCCTGTGCCAGTTGAGTCATAGGAAGCTATGGCAGCATTTGGGTCAGAAGACTTTTATACATTACAAAATAAACTTTCAAATCACATAATCCATATAGGTATAATGGTCCTTTGGCTTTGTATTAGTTGTGGGAAGCTGCAACATAATACTACATGTCAAGCCTAAACATATTTAGTGATATGCAGCCAATAAGGGCATGCACAGGGAGAGACCTAGCAGTGGTGTTTGCTTGTAATTACCTGTTTCTACATGCTAGTAAGTAAATAGCCTTTTAATTTTAATACTGGTTAATACTAATGGAGCACTTGAGTGCTGGATCTATTTAATCGCAGAGTTTTTACATATATAGATTTTGTAGTTGGCTAATTTACTTCTGCTCATTCGTTATATTAGTTTGACAGTGTCTCTATATAGTCCGAATGGAGCAATGCTGCCATCTTCAGGCGTAATGGAAAAACAGCTTTTTCTATCAAGCAAGTACAACATACGGCAAAAGCATGGTCACAACATCAGGCCATACCAACATGGCCAATCAAAAGTTGACAAATGTCATGTGGCTAAAATATTACCTTACTGTATATGTCAATTTCCTAAAGTTGTCTGTAATTTCCCGTAGTTGTTTATACTAGTGTATAAAGGTCCACTCTTTTGTATAGTGAGTGGAAGACTAATGACACCATGTTTAATGTAACTAGTACACTCCAGAGTTGTTGGCATTATGCTGTCACCTCCTTTTATATGCCTAAATAAATTGTGAACTGCTTCTCTCTGAGTGAAGTTTTCAACTGTTTGTAAGTAATGTCATTGTGTTTTAAGATTTGATCCTTTGGTCTAACATTATAGTGTTTTAATGTTTAAGCCTTGGGACTGTCTACCATCCCGTAGGGGATTTAAAAATCCCACGACAGGTACTCCCTGGATTTCACTGACTTCCCACAGACTATCCACCCAGAAGGTAACGCCCTCCCCATCTGCCCACAAGGCAGAGCTTCTGGAGCAGACGACTGTGGGACATCTGAACAACAGGGCAGTGAAAATAGTGCTGAGTTAGAACAAAACACAGGGTTGTATTCCTCTACTTCCTAGTTCCCAAAGAAATCAGGGCTACACCCTAGTCTCAGCCTCAGAAACCTGAACAAATTCATGAATTGATAAAATTCAAAATGATTTCTCAGGGGTCTCTGCTACCCTACTTGAAGCCTCAGAACTGGTTGGCCTCTATATATGTAGGATGCATACCAACACATACTGGTGCATTCAGTCATCACAGATACCTACATTTTGTTGTGCTGGGATAGCATTACCATTCAGAGTCCTCTACTTTGGGATTTCTCAGCACCTAGAGTCTTTACAAAGTGCTTTGCAGTACTTGCAGTGTACCCAAGAAAGCTGGAACTCCTAGGCTTCCGTACTTGGATGACTGGCTCATCTCAAGCCCATCCAAACATGAAATGTAACAGACAGTAGCCAATGCCTCCTAGTTCCTAATCTGCATGGGAATCTTGCTAAACTTCAAAAAGTCTCATCTCAAGCCTCCCATGAACTGTTGTTAATAGGTGCTGTGTTGGATACAACTTGGGTCTGGGCTTTTCTTCCAGAAAGCATACTATGAGCAATCCTGCAGATGGCATGCCACATAATGGAATGCAAAACTGTGCAAGACCACTGCATGCTCCGTGTTCTGGGTCTAATAGCCTCCTTAGTGTTCATAGTGCCACTGACATGCCTAACGTGAGGACATCCCAGTGGATGTTCAGTTCATAATGGTCACAAGCATTATACCCCAGAGTTACCCCATTCAGGTGACCAAACCTCTGGTAAGATTCCTTACATGGTGATCAGTAGAGGAAAATTCCTTCAGGGCTCCCCTTCTCCCAACTGGAGCCAGAGGTGATTCTCACCATATATGCCTCCCTGCTGCAATGGGAAACCCACTGACAGGGCCTTCAGACACAAGATGTTTGGGGTCCATCAGGGACTCATCCGCACATCAGTGTGTTGCAGATTTGAGCAGTTTTGTATGGTCTGAAAACTTTAGTGGACTTACTTCAGCCACAAAACAGTCCTCCTCCAGACAGACAACACGTTTGTCAAGCACTTTATCAACAAATAGGGAGGAGGACTTCCGGTTGGGGCATGGACCTAATGGCTGCCTAAACCAAACGCTGAATGACTGTCCAGAAACAATCCACGTGAATCCATAAAGAAAACGTCAATCCTGTCGACCAAAAAGATCAATAAAAGACTATCTAATGGGACCCAAACACCGTTTGAAGGAGATTCAGTTGAATGGAGCTGTAAAACAAAAGATAGCTGAGCAGGTACAAAACGGCCAAGTGGAGGCCTGTGCAGAGCATGAATCCACGGCACAAAGTACGGAGAAGTCCACGAGTATGGCTCAAGAGACAGAATGCACGATCACTTCCTGGCAGCTCTGTCAAACCCTACAACAAATAAACGATACTCTGCAGAGATTGGAGGCTAATGCACTAGATCAATGCCAAGACATTGCAAAATTACACCAGAAAACACAAGAAGTTGAGACGGTAATGACAGAATATACCCAGACCACAGACATGCACAATTCGGCCTTGCTGGAGCTGCATCATCGCACCACACTGCTGGAACAGAAGCTTGAGGAATCAGAACCAGCGAAACAATATTCGGATCCACAGAGTACCAGAAGGAACGGAATCGGGGAACATGATAGACTTTATCGACTCATTTATAAGAGAGATCCTCAATTTACCTACTATTAAGTGGCTGGACATTATTAGGGCTCACAGATCACTGGTACCGCGGCCTCGAGATCAGAAGGCCAGACCTAGATCGACAGTGCTTGCGTTCCCTGGATTACAGGACCAAAGAGGAGGTGTTAGCCTAGCTTGGTCAAGAAAACTATATATTTCGAGATGTCAGACTGTTTTTTGACCATGACTTTACCCCACAGCTGCTTGCTAGGAGGAGGAAGGTGCTACAGGTTGTGAAATTATTATAGCAAAAGGGTAATGGCCTTTGTTGAATACCCTGCTAGGCTGAAAGTTCAAACAGAAAAGGTATTTTGAGATTTCAAGAGCTGGCAGAAGCTAAGGAGTTCATGGAGAGAGTGGGGCCACATACCTGAGGAGCAGGGACGGCGGATTCAGCAGCAGCTGGGGAACGGAACTGGTTCAAAAGAGGCCCAAAAAGAGTGAATGGTGGTTCAAGTAGGCACATGTTTGGGATGTGGGATAAGGTCCTAGCCAAAAGAAAATCCCCATAGAACTAGAGCAAGGAGAGCAGGAACAAGGCAACCCTCTGAGAGAACAAGACGTCGTGCTGAATAACAACTCAACGGCTGAAGGATGAAGATGCGAAAAGGGAATACACTGCAAGTACTAACTTAAAAGAGACTATGATGGGGACTAAAGGGAGTACAGTGTGCTCAGAGTGCTTGAAGAGAAATGAACAATAATAACTAGGGACTATGCCTGCTTATTCTGACTACATGGCACATGAATAATAATTAAACGATCTTATGGGAATGCGGGGGGAGGAGTTAGCGACTCCCAACTTCCTGCAGCAGTTATAAAGCTATGCACATGTTGGATGCCTCAGGGAAGTGTGATTTGATGTGGAAGGGTTTATGAGTAAATATAAACATGGATGCAGTGGAAGGAAGGTGAAGGGAAACGAAACAGAAGTGCAAGAATCACATCATCATCAGGAACTGGGTTATTTTTACGTGGCTTGGGGGAGGGTGGAAGTGGGTGGGAGATATGTAGGGCTAATCTTTGGTTTGAAACTGGAAAGGGGCCACTGTAGTGGATTTGTGGTAAAGTAAAACAAGAGCTCCAGTTCACGAGCTGAAACAGAAGAAGAGGCCTGGATCGAGAAGAAATATACATTAATAATACAAAAACATGGGGATGGAAAGATAAGAAGCTTTTGAGGTTTGGGAAAAGGGAATACTATGGAGGAATTAATGAACAAAATAAACAAAATTAGTCAGATTAGTGAATTCTGGAGAAGGGGAGGGATTGGGGAAGGGGGCAATGATTCTTGTATGGTGGTTTTGGGGTTTGCATCCCTCCAGCGTGAGGTGGGACTACACTCCCCGTTACCCCAGTTGGGAAAGTGGTAGAGGGAGATTTCTCTGGCCCTACAGAAGACATGAAATTGGGATTAGGTCAGAAGGTAAATGTTTATATGAAAGACGGTTAGATCAGCGCAGAACATCATTTTCTTTTGGAGGGTGCTTGGGCACACGATGCTCAATAAAAAGCTTTTTGGATCAATAGAATAATTGGTCATACAGGAAAGTTAAGAGCTTCAAGTCACAAACAAGAGCTCTCTAGAGGGTCTCACATTGGAGACACTGGTAACCCTGAACTTGCACCTTCCTTGGTGTAAGGTGGAGGTAGGACTAGAGCCCCAAAAGTGGGACTTCTACCTTGGAGGTCAAAGATCATGCATTGGATACATCCTAGTTGGCTGTAAAGTTGAGTTACTGTTATCAAGTAATGGTTTATATGTTGTTTCATATCTGGGATGTGTTCCGTTGTAAAGAGTTAATTGAAATAAAGAGGAGATGTGTGGGGGCTCTCGAGGAAGTTCTGGGGAACCTGAGACTATATTTTAAATACAGACCCTTGTGATGGCAGGTAAGGGTATGATTGTTTCTTCCATAATATTAATGGCCTTACAAGCCCTGTTAAAAGATCTAAAATATTGAGCCAGGTAAGGAAAGCTCATGCAGATTTTTATTGCTCCAGGAGACCCATTTGTCGATGGAGGAGCATAATAAGTTCCTAAACTTGGGTTTGATGAAATGGCTGCATCCTCCTATAAGAATGGTAGAAGGAGGGCGTGATGGTGTTGATGCCTTCTAATTGCCCATTTGAAAAATGGAGGCTAAGACAGATAAGGAGGGATGATCGCGATGCTGAAAGGTAAATTTAGGGCAATGTTGTCACACTGGCATCCGTGTACTTTCCCCCTGGCTCAACATTACCAGTATCGTTCCTTTCTAGCCACTCTGTTAGAGTGGGGAGGAGTCATAATTTGTGGGGGACCTTAATCTGCCTTTGAACCCGGATGGACTCCTCCTCGAGGGTAGAGGAAACCACATAGAGCAGCTAGGAAAATCCAGAAATTGATAGGAGAAATGGGATTATTAGATACCTGGAACACCAACACATTAGACAGAGGGACTATACCTTTTTCTGCAGCCCATAACACATATTCAATGCTAGACTATATTCTAGTCATGAAGACTGAGGTACAGAGAATTGAGGACACTTAGATAGGGGACTTTCTTTTGTCTGATCATGCACCCATATATATAAACATAGACCTGGGAGACTGGCGGAATACCTTATGGGGCTGAACACCTCTCTTTTGAAAGATAAAAGAAATCAGGGACCAAATAGTAGAAACTATGTAAACACCTTCTAGACAATACAGAGCAGGATACCCATAGGCCATCTGCTGGGGCACCCCAAAAGCTGTCCTGCAAGGTAATTTATCCAACTGGCCCCGAGGAAAAGAGGGAGAGGAGGCCAGAAGATTTAAGCTAATGGGGCTGATAGATTTGGAGGCAGCAAAACAAAATTATGACAAGGAGGCGGAGGAGACAGTTGTTGGACTATAAAAGTTGACAGGAATTTTGGATTATCAGGTGGAACAGAGGCTGCTCTTTTGAGACAACAACATTATGAGGGGACCTCGATTGCTCGTTACCTAGCTTGCAGGTTGAGGGCAAAAGAGGCAAAACAATAATAACGAAGATGTAGCATCCAGGGATAGGCAGCATGGTTCAAGGGTTCATGAGATAGCAGATGCCTTTAGAACATATTATACTAAGTTATAAGCAGAAGACACAAAAGAGGAAGAGAAGACATAAAGAGTTGCTGAGTTCACTTAAACTACCGGGCCTAACTGGGAGCAAGGGAAAAGGTTAGTGAGACCTGTGAGACCAGAGGAAATAAGGAGAGTTTAAAAGGCTTAAGGTGGGTAAATGTCCGGGTCAAACGGACTCCTCATGAGTTCTATAAATGTTTTGGAAACCAGATACAGACACTTCTGGAGAAGTTTTTGATGAGGTCATGAGAGAGGCTGCGGCCCTCCTTCTTGGGCCCAGGCGGTGATTTTAGTGATACCCAAGCCGGGAAAGGACCCAACAAAATGCCCTTCATATAGACCCCTGTTGAACACTGATTATAAAATACTTACATCTCTTTTGGCCAGATGTATTCAGGAGCCTCCCTCTTTAGTACAGATAGACCAATCCGGTTTCATACTGGGCGAGACAAGCACAGGATAATCTCCGTCAGAACAACACATATAATAGATCAAATTTCCATGCAGAAATGCTGGCGTTGATAGTAAGTCTTGACACTGAAAAAGCGTTTGATGAAATGTCATTAGTTATTTCTGAAGAGGTCCTTTCCGGTTTGGGTTCCTGGGGCAGCTGATACTTGGCTATGTTTAAGTTATATATGAATCTCAGAGGCACAGGTCAGAGCGAATGGACATATCTCTGGGACTTTTAATTTAGAAAGAGGAAACGTAACAGGGTGTCCTCTCTCTCCATTACTGTTTGCCCTGTTCATTGAACCTCTTGCTCAGAGCATCCGTCAGTGCCCAGAGATAAGGGATTAATATGGGACAAACCCACAAACTGGCCTTATATGCTGATGATGTTCTTTTATATGTGGTAGACCCGTGAAGTCTTTACCACGGTATTCAGATGGCTAGATAAGTTCTTGGGGTTATCCGGCTATAAACTGAATAATAATAAAACAGAAATTCTCTGTTTCAATTTTAACCAAGAGAGCTTAAAGTAAGTACCCCATGTTATGGGACAGAGACAGAGATGAAATATTTAGGGGTAAAGTTGGCTAGGAACAATATACAATTGAAAGAGCTGAACTATCCTATAATAGCACAGCTTAAAAGTGACTTTCAAAGATGGTCCCTTCTACCCATCTCACTTAGTGCTAGGGCTCAGGCCCTCAAGATGAATGCATTACCATGCCTTCTGTACTTATTTCAATGTGTCCCATGTCTGTTAACTCTGGTGGATCTGGAGACTTGGCAGGGTATGTTTTTCTCTTATTTATAGAAGGGTAAAAAACCTAGATTAAGAAGATCCTTGCTTTATCTTCCTAAGGAAGAGGGGGGCCTTACGTTCCCATGCTTGCAGGGCTAGTGGGTGGCAGCCCAGATGAGGGTTGCACTACTTTGGGGCAATCTGGGATATGAAACCCATTGGAGTGAATAAATCTTTGGAAAAACAAAGGGATCCCCCTTTGCAGGCGGTGATGTTTGGGCCTTTGGACACAGGAGAAACATTTGGTTTCTCAGGTACAAGGGCGGTGTTGGAAGGATGAAGGAGGGGAATAAGCAGAGAGGCCACATTTGGGAATCTGTGGAGGTATAGATGGTGGGCACATGACCATCAGTTTACACCAGCAACGCTTGATAAGTGGTATCAGGAACAAGCTAGAAGGGATCTGTGCACGCCTTATCAAATAATGTCGGGGAATACCCTACTGTTCTTTGAAGCAATCCAAGAAAAATATGACCTGAAGCAGACAGATAAAATCAGGTATTACCAACTGAGAGACTATTTGAATACACAAATTAACAAGATAATGCTAGAGGAGCCGGTGTTGGAAGAGAGAGGGCTATTTCAAAGAGTGTGGGGGGCAAGGGGGGCAGACCACACCATTTTGTTGCTGTATAATAATTGTGTGGCAGATATGGCCAACACGTCCCAGCATATAAAGAAAAAATGGTAACAGAACTTAGTAATTCACATAACAGATAAACACTGATCTCTGATGTGGAGAAGTACATGGTCAACTTCTAGTTCTTTGGTGTGGAGGGACTTCTGTTGGAAGTTGAGAACCAGATATTTCTTAGTACCAACACAAGTGGTTCATGTGAAGGGAGGGGCCACGGCCGGGTGTCGGAGGGCTTGTGGAGAACAACATGCCTCACAGGCACATGTCTTTTGGTCATGTCCAGGTATCACTGTTTATTGGACAAAGGTTACGAAATATCTAGAACAGATATTTGCAATTGAGACACAGTTAGGACCTGAACACTTGGTTTTAGGACTAATCCCAGGGGAAGTTAAAGATAAGGATGCCAGATACTTATGGAAGATCTTGGTTGCGGCAGCCTTAAAAATTATCACAAAGATTTGGTCGCAGCCGAGGGCCCCGGGGGTAGGGGAATGGAAGGATATGGTTGAATCCATACATTAGATGGAAAGTTTAACGATCAATCTTAAGCAAAAGCCACAGATATATCAGCAGAAATGGACCAGATGGTTACCCATGACAGTGGTTATGGAGAGATGCCTGAACTGCACTAAAAGAGATATTTATCTTTTACACCAGAGATAGAGAATGTCCCTCGATTGACTCCTGTTATGGGTATTCTCTGGATGCCAGACAACCAGTTATAGATAGTGTAATGATGGAACACATCTCAGACAGTAGCATGTACTGTTACTGTTCTATCTAGATTGTAGTAAAGTTGACTACTGTGAACCAGAAGTGCTGTAATATATCTGTAATGTTGTCAGTGCTAGGGTTTTTTACCCCAAAGAACAACATGTGAGTCATGAAAATGATGTAACAAATGCTGACAAATGAAAGATAATAAACTAAGTATAAAAAAACAAATAGAGAGGACACACTCTTACCCTCTGCAGGTGATGAGAGTGTGGAAATGGTGTCTGAGAAGAGGATCCTGTTGCAAGCAACCCATCTGCTAGGAGTCTAGAATGCTTTGGCAGATGAGCTCAGTCAAACAGAAGCTGATCCTCATGAGTGGTCACTAGCTCCAGACATCGTGAGATCACTGTTCAATGAGTGGAGCACCCCAGATGAGGACCTTTTTGTGTCCCCACTCAAAGCCAAAGTGCCTTGATTCTGCTTCAGAAATCCAGGCCATACCACAGCAAAATCTGTTTCTGTATGTATTCCTTCCAATCCCTCTCATCCAGATGAATGTTGCTCAAGCTGGAGGAGCACAGAGGGCGAGATGATACTAGGTGACCCCTCTGTTGGTCTTGGCAGATATAGTTTCATTTATTGAACACACTTTTAGTCAGTGAACCGATGGTTCTGCCACTCAGAATGGACTTGCTGACAAAGGGTCAGTTGGTCAAGCCCAACCTACACTCCCTTCACCTTCAGGTCTGGCTCCCGAAGAGATAGAAGTGAACAGGTACAATGTATCTCAGAGGATCTCTGAAATACTTTTGGCTGCACATAAGCCTTCCACTAGGAAGATATACATAGCCAAATGGAAATGATTTTCCATCTGGTGCTCCAGAACCAACATGGACCCCTTTTGGTGTCCATCCAAAACAGTTCTGGAGCACTTAAGGACCTTTCTGATGCTGGTCTGCAGTATTCCAAAGTAAAGATCCACCTGTGTGTTATTTCAGCTCATCACAAACCCATTTGTTCCTTCTACCTAGCACAGCTGCCACTGTTTAAGAGGTTCCTCAAAGGTATTCTACACGCAAGGCCTCCCATCAGGGAGCCAGCAGCTCCCTGGGACATAAGTCTTGTGTTGGGTATGCTCACTCACAAACCTTTTGAGTCTATTGTGGCATGTGACCTGAAGTTCCTAACTTGGAAAGAGGCATTTCTGGTGGCTATCACCTCTGCATTCAGAGTATCTAAAATCCATGCTTTGGTCATAGATCCACTGTTTCTTGTTTTCCATGAAGGCAAGGTAGTTCTCTGTACACACTCCTAGTTTCTACCAAAAGTGGTGTCAGAGTTGCATTTGAACCAGTCCTTAGTTCTGCCAACCTACTTTGACAACTTCCAGAATGAGGTAGAAAGGACTCTCCACTCAACAGATGTTAAGAGGGTCCTTAGGTTTTATCTGGACAAAACCAAGGACTTCAGACAATCCAAACAGCTGTTTGTCTCCTTCTATCCTAATTTAAAGGACAGCCTGTTACAATTACATAGTCCAACCTCCTCAGACATGCACTTTCCCAACCTGGTGCAGGGCGAGGATTGCAAGCCCCAATCTCCACAATTCAGAGCTACAACAAGCTCTGCACTCTCATGAGCACAATCCCACACACTGGACCTTTCTTGCTTCCAGCCATGAAGAGGGCATGGTTCCCCTGTCCCTACCTGGGGAAGGTAGGAAGCTCATATAGCTGTGGTTAAGGGTGGGCTTACTGCCACCCCTAGGGCCCTTGTTCTTGTAGGTCTTGCACTGGGACTAACCCTCCTTCAAAACGTCACCTCCTCCCCAATATCCTTGGGAGACAACTGGAAGTGGTCCACCTCTCATGAGGATACTGACTACTCCTTCTCTAATATTCTTGTGACCAACAGGGCACACCAATGTATTACTTGCTGCCTAGACCTTCGGTGCCTTATGTACTCAGCCAGGGTCAAGAAAATCTGAGCTAAAAAAACATCCAGATGGCCGTCCACACATTAGGTGGTGGTATCTCCCCTGGCTCCTCCTCCTTGCATTACTTCTTGCCGGAGATATTGAATCCAACTCTGGACCCTTAAACCTGTCCACCAATATCCCTACTGCATGAAGCATGGGTAAGGGGCTAAGAATAGCTCATCTAAATATCAGGAGCTTGCTACCTAATCGAGATGAGCTATTAGCATGGGTGACACTCTATAAACCTGACATCCTTGGAGTGACGGAGACCTGGCCAAACCCTCCATTCCTGACTCAGCCTGTGCACTCACTGGGTATAAGTTCACTCGCCTGGATAGAGCTGGGGGTAAGGGGGGAGTGGCATACTAATCTACTACAAAAGCCACCTAAAAATCTCCCTAGTATCTCACCTGCAACCAGAAAAGTCCCCCTGTGAGCTACTACATGTGCTTCTGCTATTTGGGGATACAAAGAAACTGCACCTAGTGTGTACCTACAACCCTCCTAGGGGAGACTACCAGGACTTACCCACCTTTTGGACTCAATTGGTCCCTGTGTTGGGGAAAATTAACTAATTATCATGGGTGATGTCAATCAAAACTGGGAGAGTGGCAATGTTAAGAAATTTGAGCCCCAAATTGCCAACCTTGCCCTGACCCAACTAATCCAGGACCCAACCAGATGGACAGCAAATGGTTCCTCCTACACCCTGTTGGATTGGATCATGTCTAATCATCCGGATAGGATCACATCAGCAGGCACGCTATCCGACTCCATCTCAGACCACTCCCGGTGTTCTGTATCTGGAAAATTCCACTCCCCAAAATACCCCACAAAATCATACAAGTCAGAAACTACTCCAGGTTTGACCTAGGGGGGTTCCTGGGACTTAATACTGACTGACTGATCTAGGGTGCTGAGACTGCAGACCCCTCAGTGGCACCCTCTTGCTTCCTTTCCACCTTGGGGCCCTGCAAGACAAGCATGCTCCCAAGGTCACTCATAGGGTGAGGAACTGCTACCCTCTGGCTAAATGGGAATCTCTAGCCCAGATGCTGGAGAGAGACAAATGCTGGGCCCGTATCAAAGGATCCAATGACCCTTCTAATTTTCAAAGATACAGGCACCTCAGGAATTAGTGCAAAAAGACTATCAGGGCAGCGAAGAGAGACTTCTGTAAGTCTGCCCAACTTAGCTCTGCCAGAGATCCCAGGAGGTTTTGGAGGAATATCAAATCTCTTGTCAGTGGGTCCTCCCATCTGGGGGTCATGGACATTATAAATGGAGTCTCATGTAATAACCCACATACCATAGCCAACTCCCTAAATACTCACTTCACTGACCTCTCGGCCTTCACTTCTCTTTTCCCGGCTGGTGAGAGCTCCTTCTCACCCCTCCGCCCATGGCAGGAAGGTCACCCCTCTGGTATCTTTTATCTCGGGGCTGTATCAGTCCAGGACATGCAGAAAGCCTGGCCGGCCTCTCCCAGCACTCTAGCCCAGGCCTTGACAACCTGGAACCTAAGCTTTTAAGCTTGGTGCTGATTACATTGCCTCTCCAGTAGCCACATCTTTAATCTATCCTTGGTTTGGGGATAATCCTGATATCTGGAAGGAGGCGAGATAGTCTCCGTGCTGAAGTGGGGCAATCTAAACTACCAGACAATTGATCGTCTGATTGCTATCCTCCCATCCCTTAGTAAACTCCTTGAAAAGGTGGTGGCGAGCAGCTCTCGGAGTTCATCCACACCCATGAGCTGCTTTGCCCCTGCCCAGCATGGCTTTCAAAGGGACATAGCACCACAACCGCCTTGATTTCAGTTACATCAAGCATCAGGTCAGCCATGGACCAGGGCAAACTCTCTGGTGCCATATTTATTGACCTGTCAAAAGCCTTTGACCTTGTTGACCATGAACTACTTGGAGCACAGCTATGGTCACTTGGACTCTCTCCCCATGCCATGAAATGGCTAATGGGCTACCTGAATGGTAGAAAGCAGCGTACCTGCTTCAATAAGGTCCTCTCTGAGCCCCGGCCAGTGACCTCTGGAGTCTCCCAGGGCTCGGTGCTGGGCCCCCTCCTTTTCTCCCTCTTTATTAACCAACTACCCATGGTGACTTCCAACTGCGAGCCACCATGTATCACGGATCAACCTGGTGATAGTGACTCATTCTCGAAATACACCATCGCCCCTAAACCAGTGCTTGTCCGTGACTTCAACAAAGTCTTGTCTGGGTTATTAACCACAAACTGGTTCTGAACCTGAAAAAAACACAGGCTATGCTCTTTGGGTCCATGGCCAAAATCAAAGCCTCATCGGCCTCTCTCAACATCACCAGTGCTGATGGCCCCTCACTGCTATAGTGAACTCAATCAAATATCTTGGAGTTACTCTCAACCCCAAACTTGACATGAGAGTCATATCCTAAACATCTGTAGGACAATGAACAGCAAGCTTGGCCTGGCCTATAGGGCCAAGTTCAACCTAACTCCTGCAGCTAGACTCGCCCCTGAGGTGTGCTTCTTCCTCCCTCAGCTATGGACGTCACCTATTTGCTCGCCCCACAAACTCATCTCACTCAGTGAAACACAGCATATAATAACATCTGTCATTTTGCTCTAGCTGCTCCCCAACTCACCCACTGTTGTGTGCTATACAACAAACTCTTCTAGCTCCCCTAGCCAAATACCTGGAATTCGGGTTGGAAGCTTCTTGGGAAAGTGGCTAAAACTGACATCCCTTAGGGGCTGGCCCTGCTTCTACCAAAAATGGACCCTACTCCCTACCATCTTAGATCCCTGACTGCAGGGATGCTTAAAGTCCCCTCCACCCGTACCCTTATGGGGGATCGTGACTTTGCTGCATATGCGCCCAGACTCTGGAACTCCCTCCCCTATCATATCCGTTCGGCCCCCTCCTATCAGAGTTTTCGCACTTCCCTGTGGACTTTTCTGAAACTAACATCAGTGTGTGACTCTTCCAAGCCCCCCTAGAGTAATGTATCATGCTGGGAAACCATCCCAGTTGCCACTGCTAAAGCTGTTGATACTTTCCTTAGCTCAAATCAGGGTTTTAAATAATTGATTAGCAGTTTTTTCTTGGGACAATACTAACTGTACAGAAAGCATTTATATAGGTTTTCTAGAAGTGTTATGTTTGCTAACCTCAGTGAGGCATGTGCTATGCATTTACACAATGTTTAGAACTTTTATGAGCAAAACGCTAATCAATATTTAGAGTTAAATAAAACTCTGCAAATTGATTAATATCTACTCTATTCTCAACTACCCATTTTTCCCAATTTGTGGGCATCTTCTGTGTCCACAGCATTGCTCTATGGACATGGGTTGTTCTGCCTACTCCCAAGTATTGGTAGTACTGCCTACTCCCCAATATTCTGGTACTGCCAACTCGTATGTCTTAGAAAACTGATGACCTATGTATAATCTGCCACTTGAGCCTGCTAGTTCCCAGGTTTTGCCTACTATAAAATTTAAGTTATATGTTACTAATCTGCACTGTGGATAGTACTACACTCCTATATAGTTCCTCCTATTGTCAACTATGTATTTCTTCCCATACGTTGTACTGTTGTTGATTCTGTATTTTCTTTTTCTCACGTTTGCTTATTTAATGTAAATGTAATATGCTATCCATCCTTGTTGTACCTTATCTGTATTCCCCATGTTGTACTCTCCAGGGTTGTTCCTGAAAATAGGCATAATATGTGTCTAGTATACTTACCCAGTAAACAAAAGCTAAATAAAATAAAAAATAAATAAATGAACCACCAGCCTCAAGTTCAGTTCAATCAATCAAAAATATTTATTAGGTTCTTCTGGTTCACAGTCAGTGTGCTGCTCCTTTCACCAACAGTGCATCCACCATCAAGCACTTCCCCAGCGCTTCGACCAGGGGTGTGGTTTTCCTCAGGGGCCTCCTGAGAGGACCACATCCTGGGTTGAGTGAGAAAGTGCTGATATGAATCTGTTGATGAGGCAGCACGCAGTATGAACCAGAAGAGCACTGTGTGTTGCAGTTGATTGAGCTAACAGGTTGATGATTTATTACATGAGTGCAGAGTTCATTGTGGATCTGTTGCAATTAAATGCATTTCTACTTGATTGTGAATTGCCTTTGCCACTGCTATGTCATGGCTCAAATTAAAATGGAGGCAGCATACACACCCATTCCACCAGCGGTTGCCATATCCCAGTCAGACATAGGCTCTGTGCCTACTGGAGAAATTTGCAGAGCTGCAGCTTGGAGCACTGTGCACACCTTTACCAAGCACTATGCTTTTAATGTCCATGCCAGGCAGCATGCCACCTTTGTTAAGACAACTATTAATGGATTACTATCCTGAATGAGCCCTGAGCTCCAGCTTCCCTAGTTCAGGGGACTTTTTCTGAGCTTGGTACTCTGACCCTCTAGTGGAAATCAACGGTGAAGATTGATTCATGAAAGATATTAAAATTACATACTCTGGTGACCTGGGTTCATGCCCCAAGCCCGGGATGTCAGGAGAGGTTGCAGGCAGAGAGGGAGTTCAGAGCATCTTTTGGACACTTACATCCAGGGGGAGGGTGAAGGTGCTTTGCTGCTCATCTAGTGGCTCCTGTTGGTGGCTCTGGGGTGACATCTTAGGCAGTGTGGGTGACCATGCACTGCTGGATGTCCCCACCCAGGAGGCAGGCTGCGGCACACCTACAGTGGGTGGACAGGACCAGAAAAATGGAAAAACTGGCTCTCAGCCCACCAGATGATGGCCGCCTTCCCCCTTCACACCGCAGTCCCCAGGCACCTTCTCCGTCCCCGCATCTGTCCCAGGTGCACTGCTCCAGTAATCTTCTCCCCCTTGAGCTCACTGGAGGAGGGGCCCTTCTAAGTAGGGTTAGTGCCAGACCCCTGGATGCAGATTGCGGGATGTGACTGGCAGATGGCAGGCAGCAGGGTAAGACTGCTGGGCACAGAGGGCTATGTGAGCCTGAAGGAGTGGCGAGCTGAGGCTGAGGGAGGAGCAAAAAAAAAATTACATACTTATAATTCTTGACTTTCCAGAATATCTTGACCATTAATTCACACACCTACCCCCCCATCCCCTGGACTCCCTTCAGTACTGCTCTGTTATGGACTTCACCCCTTCATATTTGGTTTGGACAGTGAAGACACTGTGTTACTGGATTTGATGTCCCTTCTTGCATGGGCCACTAGGGCTATCAAATGCCTTTAGGTTAAGTGCATAGGTTACTTGTTAGGTTATGCTGCTCACCACCTTGAGAAAAAAAGTACCAAGGTGGTCGGTGGCTGGTGCTGCTGCATGTGTATCAACATGTGATATTGTATGCATGTGTGGTGCCTACCACATTACCAGCCTCTGAAAAGTTCTGGCTCCCACTGGATCCTGGAGCCTCTTTCTCAGACCCACTAGTGTGAATCAATGAAAGATCAAGAATTACAGTAAGTTAGGGTTACCACCTGTCCCTATTTTTGCAGGACAGTCCTGATTTGGACAGCTGTGTCCTGCAGAAAAACATGAAAAATACTAAATGTCCTGACATTATAGTAGAAAAAATATTTTCTGAATTTCCTCTAAATGTTGCAAAAAACTATAATACCTTAACTAAAATACCTTAAAATAATAAAAAACACAAGAAACAACTAAAAAACTATAACACTTAGTCTTAATTCTGATTATTTAGAGAAAACATGTCTGTTGCATTGGTCAAGATGATATATTGTCCTGCGAATAATCCTGTTTCAGTAAGCAATGTCCCACTTTGGGCTTCTTAAAAGGTGGTAACCCTACAGTAAGTACATCATTTTAATTTCTCTCTTTGGGTTAAGAATTCATTAACTCTTTAAGGCACCTACCTTTCTGTACTGAGCCACTGGTTATTGCCTAAACAAGCCATCTGCATTTCCATACTGTGGTGCCTAATGTCCATGTTATAGCACTCGGCATCTGGTTCCATCTTAACAATTTTAGGTTTTGCCCACTTATCCTGTGCAGCCTTGTGAGGGTGACCATTGTGACGCCTCCCATACAAATATGGTTGTAGCTTCTGCAGAGCCTAGACTATACCAAGACACTCTTTTTCAACTGTGGCATAGGCCTCCTTTCTAGGCAGCAGCTTCTTGCTCAGGTACACAACTAGGTGGTCCTCCCCCGTGTGTGCAACCTGACTCAGAAAAACTCCTGGCCCATGACTGGATGCATTCACATGCACAGCAAACTTCAGAGAATAGTCAGGTTCGCAAGCACAGTTTCCTGACACAATGCCTCCTTCAGTTGGTGGAATGCTATCACAGTGATCTGTTCATTAAACTTTTTCTGGCATTTTCTGTCTTGTGAGATCAGACAAGGGTTTTGCCATGCTACTGAAGTTTGGCACGAACTTTCAGTAGTATGCTGCCATCCCTAGGAAGGCCCATACTTTTTTTTCTTTATTGTGGGTGTGGCCAGTCCCTGTATGGTCACAACTTTTATTGGTTCAGGCCAGATGTACCCATGCCCTACCCTCACACAAGGTATGACATCTCTGCCATCCTATTTTGCACTTTTCAGTATAACATCTCTGCCATCCCTATTTGGCACTTCTCAGCCTTGACTGTCAGTCCTGCAGTCTTCAGTTGGTGGAACTCCTCAGTCACATGCCTGATGTGATCCTGCCATATCTGGCGGCAGATGGCAGTGTCAACATGTACACTTAAGCAATAAGGCATGACAGGGTGTGGGCTGTGCCGAGATAACCTCACACCTGGGTGGTTGGGATGAGGCTGAGTGCGAGTGTGTCCAACGTCCCAGAAGTGAGGTTATTCAGTACAGCCCACACCCTGGAGTACATTATTGCTATTATACAATGACTCATTGTTATACAAATAAAAAGCATTTAAAAATGTTTTTAGTAGATTTTAGTGTGGCAAAATATCCTTGTTTCTTAAGAGACAATGGCAGCCATGCAACAAATCAATACAGTGAGGTTGTGCTCAGATAACCTCACTGTAACAAACACACACTGACCAATCAGAGTCCAGGAAATTTTCTTGCCATTGTATAATAGTATTATAATCTTCTGCCCCAGACAGCATGTAGTCCACAAACCGCTAAAAGAATGCTGACGCATTTTTATCCATATTGGCATTACTCAGAATTCGAATAGGCCAAATAGAGTGATGAAGGCTGACTTCTCTCTGGCTTTAGAGGCCAGGGATACCTGTCAATAGCCATTTGTCAGGTCTGTGTTGGTCAGATACATCACTCCCAGTAACCTCTCTTGGACCTCATCTCTCCTGGGCACAGGGTATGGGTCCGACTCTGTACAGCTGTTGAGCTTATAGCAGTTGACGCAAAACCTTGTGGTCCCATCCTTCTTGGGGATCAATACAACTGGGGAGGCCCAGGGACAACTGGACTCCTGGGTTGCCTTAAGAGCCAGCATTTCCTTTATCTCTCTCTTAATTGCATGTTATACTCAGACTACCACCTCAAGAAAGAGAACCAGAGCCAGAAAGCATCACTGGTGAATTATAGCAAAAATGTCCTTGCCGTATGCAGCCCCAATACAACTGATAAGGGACAGGCCCCAAGCCATGTGGGTTAAAGTGCAGGAGGTGATGCAAACTAAAATGGTAAGAGTAATGTGGTTAACTGTTTGAAACTGTTTGAACATGCTAATATATTTGTGATCTGTATGCAAATGTGTTACTGTGGAAATGTCATTGTTAAAGTGAAAAAGTATAGTAATGCTTGGAACCAGTTTATTTTACTGATGCATCAGCTTTATGTTGTGGTATACCAAGTGAAACATGCATGTAATTTATATAGTGTTTTCATATAGAGTCATGTAGTAAGTATAGACTTAACGCGAAAGCAAAGTTTTTCCAGGCAGGGAAGAGTGTAACCCCCCTACAAATTGGAGTTTACTAAAATGTCTTGCTGGGCTCCTAAATGCCCACTGTCAGGATGGTGTCCTGTTTTGCAGTAGTTCTATTTATCTGCATGAGAGCACCTTAGTAAGCCTCCGTGCCTGCCTCTTTAAGAAAGTGTCTAGCCTGTGTTTTGGAAATCAGTCTGGGCTTGGTCCAAGTAAATAAGGCTTACAGCCAGCCAGACGGCATGTTATATTGCTCCATTCTGCAGTCGCTATCAGCGCAGAGGGAGCCCTGTTAGGAAATGTGGCTATTTACTGTGTATCTGTTGGAGTAATAATAAAAAAGGAGTTTGTCTAACCTGTTTTCGGTTACAGATTGGGCTTTTGAATAGGAGCCACCATTTTGGTTCTGGACTGCCAGTGTTGGACAATCGAATCCCATGGGACCTAAAATTGAGACTGTCCCCCGGGGTTGTATGGGAAAGAAATTCTGTAGTATTTGTAGTTTGAGGTGTTTGGTGCCTAAATGGACCTGGAGGGGCAGCTCCTACTGTGACGGACAGCTTTGTCAGCCAACCAAACCTTGTGGATTATAGGGAAATACCCAGAACTGCCTGAAGCAGTATGTCAATTGAGAGTGGAAGTTGGAGAGTGAACAGTTCGAGCAGTTGAGCAGCATCCCCTAGGAGGAGTGAAGGACATCGGTGGGAAGGTTCAGTTGACCTGCTTGCCATGTTCTCTGGCCTACAGAGATTGTCTTTTGCAGAAATCAGACTGTTCCAATTGCCAGCTTAGACCTGCAACAGAGGAAAGAAAGTGTGTCAGTACTACTTAGAAGTGGGACCAAAGACTTGCTCCAGAAGTGATCGGCCTGCCTGAATGACAGAAGATAGCCTCAGGTGGAAAGGTTTGCACAGTGAAGCTTTAATTAGCAAATGACTTTATCTGAATTGTGGCTCACAGTAATAACTGACTTTAGAGTGCTGAATGAGTTTTGTGTGTCGCGATTTGGTTCCGCATGGTGAATCCTGTTAAGTCAGCTGGAGACTTTCCAGCAACAGATCACAAATATTTCCCAGGAGTGTTCCTCTGGCTTGGGCCTTGCCATCTTGGCCCAAGTCCCTGCCTAATCCAGAGATCATCTCGGTGAAAGACCAGCTTGGGGATTTGGCCCCCTGCTCAACAACACTGAACAGGTAGCAACCACCTGGAGGTGAGTCGTGTAGGCCATGTTTCCCCCAGCACACCGCATCAAGACCATGAGGTCTTCATCTCACTTGTCCCACATCCTGGTCTGGGTTGTGTGAGTACAAATCAGGGTAGCTCCCTGCAGCAACAGCTACAAATCATTGTGTGTCATCTGATTGCTTTGTTTAGGTTATTGCTAATGGACGGAGCCATCCAGCTTATGATTACAAATATTTGTGTTGTGTACATGCTAACTGTCTTTCTTCCTAAAGGGCCCCAACAACAGCTGCAATGCCAGCCACCCCGGGCAATGCTCCAGGCTAGCCTGTGTAAGATCTGGGTACCCAGGGTTGCAAAACTAATTATCATGGACTTACAGTGCATGCTGAATCAGCCTAAAGTAAATCAGAGTGCCAATCATTTGACTAAATTCATGCCCTTCCCTTGTTCACTTCCCCTGAATAAACCTGATCATTTGTTTCACGTTTAACCTGGCTAGTGTGCATATTCTTAGTAGGGTCACAGTGAAAGGTTTTGCATTATGTATTGCTGATCTTATTTTCCAGGGGTTCTCCAGGGCAACTGCAGCAGATCCAGCCCTGGTGGTAAGTGCAAGGGGTGTCATCATGTCCTTACTGTTATCCACTACATGCAGATGTTCTATGGTATTACTGTTTAGGCCACTAGAAGGGTTGGTGGGTAGCTATAGCATCCCAGAGGGCTATACCAAAGCAGTCAAGCTACCCCAATATCATTCCTCTGGGTGGAAGCACCTGTCCACAGAACTCAGGCCGCTCAACCTGTACATATCCCCACAGGCAAGGGTAGTAGCCCATAGAATAGTGCCACCTAGAGGTTACATCTTGGAGGCACCACTGGGATTGTGTCCCCTAGTGGCTCAACTAATAAATGTCTGGAGATCATGAAGGGTTTGACACCAAAGTGCTTCCTGCTGCAACCCCATGACATGGAGGGTGTGTTCTCTGGGATTGTCCCCACCACTAGTGGAGAAAAGGACTGGGAGACTTGGTGACACATGCAGCCTGGATGCTGGCCCAATGGCCCAGGACTGATGAGCAGAGAGATGGAATTCTGGTGACCCTGCATGGATCTGCATTGGATGTTATCCGGTGGCTTCAATCTACTGGGCCAGCTTTGTCCGCTGTCAGAACTTGGATGCCTTGATCTCTGTCTTCAACCCTCATGAAGATGTAAGTAATCTACTGTGGAATTTAAGACCTGTGGCAGCAAAGGGAAAGTTGCTTTCAGACTATCTGCTGGGAGTTGAGCATGTTCTGCTGAAGATATTTGATCGGGTGGAGTGGCCGCCACAGTCTTGAACCGAGTCAGGATGGATCATGTGTTAATCTCAGTAGAGGATCCTAGCTTTATCATGCTTCAGATGCACACATGGCACTGTAAGGAGGGTGCCCTGTCTTTTGTTGAATTGATGCAGGTGGTAAAATGGGCTAAACATTAAGCCAAAAGGGAAGGTACTATGGAGCTGGTTCCAGGCCAAGTGCAGCTGAAGAGACAGAGAGAAAGATCCATCTGAGTGCACTGACCCAGAGGCCTCAATGTTGGAGAAGAATGTTTTACCCCCACCTGGGAAGTGGAGTTCCATAACCTGGAAGATCAGTTTGATCAGCTGTGAGATGTAGTTTTGGCTATGTGTAAGATACTGCAAAGGATTTGCAGTGGACCTGTGAAGGGGAAGGCAGTAAACCAAGATGTAGTGTTCTGTTATCACTGTGGAGGGAATGGTCACATGCAAAGTACATGCTGACTGCCTGAAGATACTGGACGAGTAACGACCTGACTGATAGGATTCAGAAAATCCTGCCTGCAGGGTGCTACATGCCGCCCCAATGTAACTGATAAGGATAGGCCCCAAGCCATGTGGGTTAAAGTGCAGGAGGTGATGCAAACTAGAATGGTGAGAGTAATGTGGTTAACTGAAACTGTTTGGACTTGCTAATAATATGTTTGTGAAACTGTATGCAAATGTGTTACTGTGGAAATGTCATTGTTAAAGTGAAAAAGTATAGTAATGCTTAGAACCAGTTTATTTTACTGCCATCAGATTTATGTTGTGGTATACTAAGTGAAACATGCATGTATTTTACATAGTGTTTTCATAAAGAGTCATATAGTAAGTATAGACTTGACAAGGAAGCCAAGTTTTTCCAGGCAGGGAAGAGTATAACCCCCCTACAAATTGGAGTTTACTGAAATGTTTTTCTGGGCTCCTAAATGCCCACTGTCAGGATGGTGTCCTGTTTTGCAAAGTTCTATTTGTCTGCATGAGAGCACCTTAGTAAGCCTCCGTGCCTGTCTCTTTAAGAGAGTGTCTAGCCTGTGTTTTGGAAATCAGTCTGGCCTTGGTCCAAGTAAATAAGACTCACAACCAGCCAGACAACCTGTTATATTGCTCCATTCTGCAGTTGCTGTTAGCACAGAGGGAGCCCTGTTAGTATATGTAGTTATTTATTGTTTATCTGTTAGAGTAATGATGAAAAAAGGAATTTGTCTAACCTGCCTTCATTTACAGCTTGAACTTTTGAATAGGAGCCACCATTTTGGTTCTGGACTACCAGTATTGGACCAATTGAATCCCTGGAGACCTAAAATGGAGACTGTCCCCTGGGGTTATAGGAGACAGAAATTCTGTAGTATTTGTAGTTCTAGGTGTTTGGCACCTAAATGGACCTGGAGGGGAGCTCCTACTGTGATGGACACCTCTGTCAGCCAACCGAACCTTGTGGATTACAGGGAAATACCCAGAACTGTCTGAAGCAGTGCTTCAGTCAAGAGTGGAAGTTGGAGAGTGAACAGCTTGAGTGGTTGAGCAGTAGCTCCTAGGAGGAGCATAGGAGAATCGGCGGGAAGGCTCAGTTGGCCTGCTTGCTGTGTTCTCTGGCCTACAGAGATTGTCTATTGCAGAAGTTGGACTGTTCTGATTGCCAGCTTAGACCTGCAGCAGAGGAAAGAAAGTGTGTCTGTACTACTTGCGAGTGGGACCGAAGACTTGCTCCAGAAGCAATCGCCTGCCTGAATGAGAGAAGATAGCCTGGTGGAATGGTTTGTGCAGTAAAGCCGTAATTATAAACGGACTTTATCTGAATTGTGGCTCAGAGAAATAACTGACTTTAGAGTGCCAAATGTATTTCATGGGTTGTGATTTGGTTCCCATGGTGAATCCTGTTATGCCAGCTGGAGGTTTTCCAGCAATAGATCATGAACTTTCCCAGGACTGTTCCTCTGGCTTGGGCCTTGCCATCTCAGCCCAAGCCCCTGCCTGCAATCCAGAGATCATCTTGGTGAAAAAACAGCTTAGGGATTTGGCCCCCTGCTCAACACCATCGAACAGGTAGTGACCACCCAGAGGTAAGTCATGTAGGCCCTGCTTCCCCCAGCACACTGCACCAACACTATGAGGTCTTCATCTCCCCTGTCCTACATCCTGGTCTGGGTTGTGAGAAAGGGTCAGGATTTAGACCCAAAGCGCCCGGAAAGGTAGCCTGGGCTCCTTTGCATTTATGCAATTTATTTGTGTCCGATTTGTTTTGTTACTGACGCCAGTTTGCTGCTTGCTTTTCTTGTGTTTCTTTGTCCTACATCCTGGTCTGGGTTGTGTGAATACAAATCAGGTAGCTCCCTGCAACAGCAGCAACAAATCATTGTGTGTCATCTGATTGCTTTGTTGGGTTATTGCTAATGGACTGAGCCATCTGGCTCAGGATTACAAATGTTTGGGTTGTGCACATGCTAACTCTCTTTCTTCCTTAAGAGCCCCAACAACAGCTGCAATGCTAGCCACCCCGGGCAACGATCCTGGCTAGCCTGTGTAAGATCTGGGTACCCAGTGTTGCAAGACTAATTATTAAGGACTTACAGAACATGCTGAATCAGCCTAAAGTAAATCAGAGTGCCAATCATTTGACTAAATTCACACTCCTCCCTTGTTCACTTCCCCTAAATAAACCTGATCATTTGTTTCATGTTTAACCTGGCTAGTGTGCATATTCTTAGCGGGGTCACAGTGAAAGGTTTTGCATGATCTTATTTTCCAGGGGGTCTCCAGGGTAATTGCAGCAGATCCAGCCCTGGTGGTAAGTGCAAGGGATGTGAGCATATCCTTATTGTTATCCAGTGCATGTAAATATTCTATGGTATTGTTGTTTAGGCCACTAGAAGGGTTGGTGGGTGGTTATAGCATCCAGAGGCTATACCAAAGCAGTCAAGATACCCCAATACCATTCCTTTGGGTGGAGGCACCCATTCACAGAACTCAGGCCCCTCAACCTGTGCAATACAGGCAGGGTAGTAGCCAATAGGATAGCGCCACCTTGGGGTTACACTTGTTCACTCTCTTGCATGCCAGTCAGCAAATGCCCTTAACCAGTGCTTGAATTACAGTGGGGCCTGAGGGGATTGGGCCCCTTACTTTTGGAGGGCCCTTGAATTCTGTGTAATTGCAAAGAGCCGGGTGGGGGACCAGGGCTGGGGGAGGAATGTTTTGGCCCTCTTACTTCTCACTGCTGAAGCTGCTGATCTCCATTCAGTCATGTATGCAAACTGCAGCAGCCCTGCCTGAGAGAAAATAGAAATTAACACCATGTTTTCCTTTTAACAGACATTCAGGAAAACAGTAGGCTACCCCAACCCATAGCCACAGAACCGCACGCAGTGAGTTAAGTGATACTTGAGACAGATATTTACCTAAGTGATAACATCCCATTGCTTAACTGCTTTGATGGCTGCCTTCCTGGAAAACAAACAAAAGCCTCCCACAGTTAAAAGCAGTATCCAAAGTTGGCACCAAAGTTCGTCCTTCACAGATAGAGATCCTATCCTTACTTATTGTAAAAATAATGCTGCTAAGCTTGCCTTCTGTGCCTGTGCTAATGTGATAGTAACTCTCTCCCGGTTTTCCATTTACCTATCCCCTCCACATCTTTCAGCTATATACCACTTTTTTCCTTAACCCACTCCCCTACCCCTAATAACCTGACGATGGCCTCACTTGGTTGAAAGCTCCACCTCTCTTCCACTTCAGATGATGCCACCTGTCTGCGCTAATGGATAGTACCTCGCCCCCAGTTTTCCATTTACCTACCCCCTCTACATCTTTCTGCTATATACCACTTTTTTCTTAACTCACTCTCCTACCCCCAATTACCTGACGATGGCCTCATTTGTTGAAAACTCCACCTCTCTCCCACCTCGGATGATGCCACCTTCGGCTGATCTCCCCTAACCCCCTCTTATCTAATCAGTCTATCTGTTAATATTTAATAATTTGATGTGTGTAAGTTCAAATTTTACTATTACTGCCTGTGTTTATGCTTCAATGTTTTTCTCTTTTTTTTTTTCCTCTCTATAAACCTTGTATTTTTGTAATGTTTGTTCAACACTGACCTGGAACCTTTGAAAATGAGTCCTTGACTCAAAGGTATTAATCCCCGTGGTAGTGTGGGTCCCAATAAACAGATCATACAACCAAATAGGATGCATAAACAATGCATATGTCTGCATTTATCATTTTATTCAAAACAAAAGAAAAAAAAAATAAAAGTACTAAATTTAATATATACAGAAAGGAAAAATAAATGGTGTTAATCCAACACACCTCTTCAAACATCAGGAGATAATTCTTGCAAAATAAAAAAAATTACAGAATTCCTTAGTTCTTGCCCTTCTCTCAAACAATGTGGAAACTTGCACAATTTCTTATTAGAACCTTCTCTCTCCTTGGCCAGAATCTTACTGACCACCTATCTCTCTTGGTTCTCCTAGAGGAACCTTTTATAATGCCACAGGGTGACCTCATCAATCATGTGATACCTTAATTAAGATGAACAATGGCATTTTCAAGCTTATATATATATATATATATATATATATATTAAACCAACTAGTATCATTCTAGCACTTTGAGGGTTTACCCAAAAAAACATTTATTTCCTCACAAGGTCCTAAAACAAAAATATAGACTTAATTATAGGACTATGATGTCAGAGCATTAGCTTAGCTCCTCCCCCTTCTGACATCACTCCTCCTTGAGACCATATAAGCTGCCATTTCATGAGTTGCCTGCTCTATAAAAGAACCTCTGCAACTAACATGGGCACTTAGGTAACAGTTTATTTTTAGTACAATACCTGTTTTTGTTCCAGTTTCCCTTAGTTTTACAGCCACTGTTTCTTAACTTACTAGCTGAAGTTGCAGCAGATATTTGCTTCACAACTCAGCCCTCTGCTGTTAGAGGCTCTTTTGTTTACAAAGAAACAGCTCCTTCTTGACATTTGTTTTAGGATACTGAGCTTGTTGGACTGCTTCTCCCAGTAGCCACTGGTTTGCTGAGCATAGCTTTTCAATAAGTACTGACAGAAAAAAAAAAGGGACAGTAAAGGATAGATAGAAGATTGCCAGGCTGGCCACCCTGACAAGAAAGTGTAGGATAGATATTGAAATATAATAGAGGATAGGATAGAGTGAAAAAAGAAATAATGGGGGGTTATTGCATCTTTAAGTGATTGGTTATACTTCACAACAGGACCCCTGTTACAATCCCAAAAAAAAAAATAAATAAATAAATAAATAAATATCTGGTGTGGCCTCCTTGAACAAGCACAGTTGGGGTGTTCATTTCAGTTCAGACTACAGATGACTAAAAACAGAGGTAAAAGTAGTGGCCAGTAGACCCTACACTGAGCTCCTGGAACAACTTATTTGATCACTGTTGAGGAACTGTCAGAGAGAGAGGCGGGATTGGGAGAGAAAAAACAAGTACACTTTTGGAAGCCCAAAGGACTAGTGTGGCACCTCTGCTGTACTGCCTGTTGAAATCAGATTACTGCTGGCCGTTCTGCTTGCGGAGTCTTGTTGTTCTAGACAAGATAAGAAAATCAGGAGCACACAACTCCAGACAATATGTAAATATGTTTTGGGTTTTTTTTTTTGTATAAAGGCTGGGTATAGGCTGGAATTAGGATGAGTAAGTCTGAACTTAGGGGAACTTGAGGCAGGCAGGCAGTGCTAGCTGACTGGGCCTACAGTGTGGGGTAGAGCCCAGCACAGAATTGTACTGGATTGTGGACCCTCTGGCAGTGTCAATACAAGTTGCCAACATAGAGAGAGAGACCCTGAATGGGCCAAGGCTAAACTCTTTTGGCCTCCTCAGCCTGACCTCACATTTGGGGGGGGATACTTTAGCCTCCAGATCCTGTGTGCAGTAAGGCAAGCTTGGGTAGGGGGTACTTGTCTCCAGTGCAAATGTGAAGTAAGGTAAGGTAAGGCAAGCCTAGAGAGGGGGTTGTTTTTGTCTCAAGAGCCCATGTAATGTAAGGTAAGGCTGGTGGGGGAGAGGGGGTTGTGTCTCGGGGACCCATGTGAAGTAAGGCTAGGCTTGGGGGTGGGAGAGGTGTTTGTTTCCAGAGTCCATGTGAAGTATAGTAAGGCAAGGCAGGAGAGGGTGTTAGTTTTGTCTCCGGAGCCCATGTGAAGTAAGGCAAGACTAGTGGTGAGTGTTGTGCATCTCCAGAGCCCATGTGAAGTAGAGCAAGTCTAGGGGGTGCTTTTTGTCTCCAGAGTCCATGTAAAATAAGGCAAGGCAGGGACGGTGGCGCTGTGTGTCTCTGAAACTCATGTCAAGTAAGGCACAGCTCGGGGGTGCCACGTGTCTCCAGAGTCCATGTGTTGCAAGACTATGGGGGTGCTTTCTGTCTCTGAAGCCCAGGTGAAATATGTATATTATAGAAAATAGTATGTTGCTTCTCCTACTCTTGTAATGTATCCCAAATGATCTGCATAATGCAGCTGGGGCATGTCATAACATTCTCAGATTTCTGACCAGTAAATCATAGAAACAAGCCTATATGTGTATAATGTGACAGAAGTTCAGTGCAAGATCCAGTAAAAGAAGATGCTATGAATTATGGATATTTTGGATAGTGGTGTGACTGTGTGAGATGTGTTGGGGGTGTGGGGTTGGTCAGAAAAAGGGGGCTCCTGAAAATAGGAAAGGAGGAAGTATTCCATGTGTTAGGAAAAACATGTTAATCTCACTGTCTCCTGAACCTGCTGGCAGTGACCTCTGAGAAGGTGGAACAACTTACCATCAGCCAGAGGCTTCATTTAATTAAGGGGGGGGCGGGGAATATGACTTTTAATAGTGAAAAATGTAGGTGACTTTGAATTTTGCAGGCATGGAAGTCAAACAATGGAGTGATAGTTTTCTGCATGAATGGGGATATGGCATTACCTGTAATGTCTATACTACAAAATTCTCTCTGACAGCAATGTATTGGCTCCCAAAGTTGTAACCTGGGAAGTAGTTTGACTTCCCCAAAACTAGAAACATAGACTTTGATGGCAGATAAGAACCGCTTGGCCCACCTAGTCTGCTCATTTCCCTACCTACAGGATAAGCTGCAGATCTTTGTTAACCAACAGCCTGTTTCTTTCTACCCCACAAGAACTGCCTTATGTCTTTCCATGCATTCTTGAATTCTCCACAGTTTTAGACCCCATAAGCTTCTTAGGAAGGCTGTTCCATCGTTCACCACCCTCTCTGTAAAAAATGCTTCTCACATTGCTCCTCAGCTGTCCCCCATTATCTTCAAATTGTGTCCCCTTGTTCTTGCACATCTTTTCTGAAAGATGCTACTCTTGGACTTTGTTGATTCCACTGAGGTACTTAAAAGTTTCTATCATGTCCCCCTCTCCCTCCTTTCTTCAAGGGTATACATATTAAGCACCTTTAGTCTCTCCTCATATGGCTTCTCTTGCAGACCCTGCACCATTTATCTCTTCTCTGGACTGCCTCCATCCTGTCTATGTCCTTGCAGATGAGGTCTCCAGAACTGCATGCAGTACTCCAGATGGGGTCTCACCAACTGTCTGTACTGGGGATAACAACTTCCTGTTTCTGCTGGTGATGCCTCTCCATATACATCCCAGTATTCCCCAGCCCTCCCTACTGCCTTCTCACATTGTTTGTTAACCTTAAGGTCATCTATTATAATTACCCCCAGGTCCCTTTCCATTTTTGTTGTTACTACCTCCCCTCCACTGCGTAATCTTCCCCTGGGTTTTCGTTTCCCAGGTGCATTATGTTGCACTTCTTTGCATTGAATCCAAGCTGCCATACTTCTGACCGTTCCTCCAACCTTGTCAAGTCCTTCTCCTCCTTCCACGCCTCCTTGTGTATCAACCCTGTTGTAGATCTTTGTATCATCTGCAAAGAGGCATACTTTTCCTTCTAGTCCCTCTGCAGTGTCACTTATAAAGACATTAAATAGGACTGGACCCAATACTGAACCCTGCGGCACCCCACTAGTAACCCCTCTTTCTTCAGAGTGGATTCCATTTACAATTACCTTCTGTGTCCTGTTGTCCAGCCAATGTTTAACCAGGCTACCACCCTGGGACCCACTCCCAGGCTGGTTAATTGATTATTAATCTTTTGTATGGGCTGTGCCAAATGCTAGTAAAGTCTAGGTAGAGCCATGTCCATAGCCTCTCCTGGTCTACTACTTTGGTCACCTAGTCAAATAAATCAATTAGATTCATCTGACATGACCTTGCCACTGTGAACCCATGCTGCTTTGGGTCCTGTGCCCACTTTCCTCTAGGTACTCAACAATTCTTTCCTTCAGAGTGATTCCATCACTTTCCCTACCACAGAGGTCAAGCTGACAGGTCTGTAGTTTCCTGCCTCTGTCTTGCTCCCACTTTTGTGAAGGGGAATCACATCTGCCTTTCTCCAGTCCTCAGGTACCACACCATCCTCCCATGATTTGTTAAAAGGGTAATCAGTGGTGTCACTAGTTCTCCCTTAATTATTTTAGAATTCTGGGTGAATTCCATCAGGCTCCATTGCTTTGTCCACCTTCAGTTTTAGGAGTTCCTTCAGAACCCTTTCTTCTGTGAAAAGACTGGAATCAGCCCCCATCCAGAGTGCTTCTGTTAATTATATTAGGCACCTCCCCTCCTCTTCTTTTGTGAATACTGAGCAGACATATTGGTTAAGTATCCTGCTTTTCACTGTCCCTCTCTGCCCACCCACTGTCCTTTTTATTCAGCCTCACTATCCCTCCTTTTTGTCTTTCTCGCTCCCTGATGTACCTATAAAAGGTTTATATCCCCCTTCAACCGGTTGGCTATCTTTTCCTCAGTTTGAGCCTTTGCTATTCTGACTTTCCTGCCTGCTTCCTTCTTCCTTAACTGGTACAGTTCTCTGTCCTCTTCTGTGTTTCCTTGTACTTCCTAAATGCTATCTTTTCTCCCTAACCTTCCCTGCCCCTCTTTTGAGAACCATAGTGGCTTTTCTTTCTTTTGATTTGTTTATTTGCTTCACACAAAGGCTTGTTGCCTCTGTGATGGCAGTTTTGATGTTTCCCATTGTTGCTCACCCTCCTCCTAGCCTGTTTGCTAGTGCTTTTCTAAGGCACTCTCCATCTTGCCAAAGTCAGCCCTCCTGAAGTCCAGGACCCTCACTTTTGTATGGCTTGACTCTGTAGCTGAGTTTATCGTGAACCACAGTGTTTGGTGGTCACTTGTTCCCCAGATAGCTACCACTTCTAAATCTGAGATCCTGTCCCATTTCAGAGTATGAGATCTAAGATTGCTCCCTCATGAGTGGGTTCCAAAACTAGCTGTCTGAGGTATGCCACCTGGAGGGCATCGAGAATGGCCCTGCTCTTGGATGTGGCTGCAGCAAAGGTGCACCAGTTATCATCTGGCATATTCAGGTCCCTAGTCAACAGTATCTCCCCTTTCTCTGCCATCCTAAGGATGCCTTCTATCATATCCTTGTCCATTCCCTCTCCCTGACTTGGGGGGTCTGTATACAGCCCCTGTGCGGATTGTGGTGCCATTTCCAGTCTCTAAGGTGACCCACAGTGCCTCCTCTCCTCTCCTCCCTGTTTACTTTTTGTTCTGTTGCTTTTATCCCTTCTCTTACATAGAGAGCTACTCCTCCCCCTCCTTCCACCCTCCCTGTCCCTCCTGTATGTTGTGTACCCTGGTGTGTTAACATGCCAGTCATGGTTCTCTGTGTACCATGTTTCTGTGACTGCTATGATATCCGGGCATCCCTCTTCCATCAAGGCCACAAGTTCAGGGAGCTTGTTGCCCAGACTACGAACATTGGTACTCATTACCCTCCATGTCTTGATGTCCTTACCCATTTTTGCCCCATCTCTGTCCTTACTGCCATTGTCATGCTCTCCATTTACCCCTGCCCTTCTCCCTATTGACATCTCTATCTTAGTGTTTACCTCACTTACTACCCTGATTTTTTTTTTGGAGGCTAGGTTTTCCTGCTCCTTTCAGTGCCTCCCCTTGGCTAGTTTAAATGCTTGCCAATAAGCATTTAAACCTATCACCTAGAATCTTGGTTCCCTCCAAGACAGATGCAGACCATCACACCAGTATAGGCCTGCATCACTCCAGGTGGACCCCAGACCCCAAAGAAACCAAATCCCTGGGTTCTGCACCAGTTTTCAATCACTGATTGAATCCCATGGTGTGGAGCACCTGGCCTCATCCATGTCATAGACAGGCAGCACCTCTGAGAAGGTTACCGTGACTGCTACTTGTCTAAGGCCCTCCCCAACTCCACAAACTTTCTGCACTGGTCTGATCCTTTCTTAGCCAGGTCATTTCTCCCTGAGGTGGACAATGATATCCAGCTCCGTCCCTGTGCAGCTGCTCCGCGATCCTAATGATTAGCTATCTGTCCCCCAACCCATGGCACCAGGCAGGCATCTTACCTCCCTCTCCCTTCCTCCCCAGTTTTACCCTCTAACAATGGAGTCCCCCACCAGGAGTTGTTTCCTTCCCTGGGGTCCCATGCCACCCTCCTGTGTGTCTCCTTTGTGGAGATTCCTAGCATCTTCCTTGGTCTCCACTGTGGGTGCCTCCATGGAGGAACCACACTTTGCCAGAAAAGCATATGGATGTGGAGAGGTATAATTGGAGGGATGCACCTCTGTTCCACCACCCTCACCTTCAAGTGAACCCACTGTGGTCCAACCACTTCTTTCTTGGTAACCTTTGAGGCAACTGCAGTGGTCCAGGTGGTCCCTGGATGGGGAGGAGGTCCACAAATCCTGGTCAACTCAACCTGGAGATGAGCAACCTCCTCCCTCAGCCCAGAGGTGCTTGCAGATGGGACACCGCATCCTCCAGAACGTCTCCCAGAAGACTGCTGCTCCACAGCCACTGCACTGCACCACTCCCATCATGTATTATTTCTGGTCCCTTAACTGTTGTTTGGAATATTTACTCTTTCCTCTGTTTCTTTTTTTTTATCCCTCCTTACTTACTGCCTCTATGCCCTTTAAGCTAGTGATCTTCCTGTTCTGAGACAAGAAGTTCCTATATTTCTCAGTCAGACTTCCAGCAACTAGGGGGGATGGAGAGTTACTCTTTTCCTTCTAGGATGGTGAGTCTTTTGCAGCTCTGATCACTCGCTCACTTCCTACTTCCAAACAGGAAGTTCCTGTTGTCAGTCAAATCCTGTCCCTATAAAAGTAGAACTGGCTTGAGATTGGGGAAAAGAGGTCAATATAGTCCCAGTAGAAGTATAGCTATAACAGCAGCTCATACCTCCTGGTGCTCTCTGCCTGTTCACTGGCAGAAGCTATCTTGAGCAGTGTTTAAATCTGGCTTTAACCTGCCTTCCTTCTAGCTAAACCCTCCCCCTACTTCACAGGTCTTTCTTCACTTAATAATTGCACAGAAAACAATTCCCTTCAGCCACCTGAGACAAACACCTAGATAACTGCACAGATAACAATTCACTTCAGCCAACTCTAAGTTGAAGGTCCCAGTAATAGAGTTCTAGTTCTTTAGTCCCAGGAGAAGTATATAGCTATAACAGCAGCTCCTTCTTCTTGGTGTTCTCTGCCTGTGACTTTCAAATTTTACCACTAAAGTTTTTGACATCAGTCATCCAAACTTGACTGAACCTCAGAAACCATATGAACATACGAAGAAGCCAGCAGAAGGTCATTTGGTCTATCAAGTCTGCTCGTATTGCAGGGTCCACAGCTTGAGCTAATGTCCTTTCCCTCCCTCCCCACTCCTCCCATCCTCCCTACCCATGATTCTTACCTTCCCCTTATGTCTATCCCAGCCTCTCTTAAAGCTGCCCACCGTATTCAACGAGATGACCTCTTCTGGCAGCGCATTCCAAGTGTCCACCACCCTCTCTGTGAAGTGCTTTCTGACCTCCTTCCTAAACCTTCCACCCTCCAGCTTAAGACTGTGCCCCCTTGTGATATGGTTGCCACTCAGCTTAGAGACTCTCCTTATCAACTTTATTTATCCCTTTCAAGTACTTGAATGTCCCAATCATGTCCCCTCTCTCTCTCCTGTCTTCCAGGGAGTACATGTTCAGTGCCCTCAATCTCTCCTCGTATGCCTTGCCAACTGACCAACTATTATCTTTGTAGCCCTCCTCTGTACCCTCTCCAGCAGGTTAATGTCCTTTTTGAGGTGTGGGCACCAGTACTGCACTCCATACTCTAGATGTGGCCTTACCATTGACCTATACAAGGGCAGTATAACCTCCTCTCTTCTATTACTGATCCCCTAGCTTGCATCCGAGCATCTTGTTTGTACAGCAATCTTATTTAAGAAATAAAGTAGGTGGTATATGTGTGCGTGTGTGTCCTATGTTAACTGGTGCAGGATTCATCCACAAATTTAATTTAATCTGTTTTTTAATAGCCTGCCTATCATCATAATGCACAAATCACGCTTTGGTTGTCCCTTAACAGTAGCAGACAGTGCCACTGTTCGTGACGTGGGGTCCCAAAAAGCGCATGTTGAAAATCTGGTGAAAAAATTCCCATTAAGTGGCTTCATTATAGTGTGCATTGTGCAATTTCTCTGCAGGCACATGACTCTGTGAATTTTAATATTTTCCTCCAAATTGCCAACATACAGATTTTTCATACCACCTCATGAACAGTACAGCTGAAATTCTCACAGCCTACCTGAAATATGTTTGCACACCTGTAGCATGGAATGGAGCAATCCTTGCACTAAATCACCTTTTGGGGATGAGTAATGAAATGAAAGTGCCACTATTCATGAGGTAGGGTCCCAAAGGCCATGTTGAAAATCTGAGACAAAAGTACCAAAATGCCTGAGTTACGGGCACTTTCGTTGACATTTTCCTATGCATGCATGTAACTTTGCCAGTTTCTCATATTTTCACTCCCAATTTTCAACATAGCCATTTTTTCACACCACTTCATGAACACTAGTGCTGCCATTTCTCACATTCTCCCCAAAATGACTTTCCGCATCTGTGGCGTGGAATGGCATTTTGCCACGGATTAAGACATTTTCACCTATGGGGTTTATAAGGTAAGGTGATATGAAGACTATGTTGAACATCTGGGGTTAAAACATGAACAAATTACAAAGTTATCATGGTAACATACAAGCGTCTGCTTGATGTGCCTACATCATGGGTTCAGAGACGGACTCAGAAGTTGGAGGGCGGCCAGGGGCAGTAAGACTGAGTGTCCCAGGGACTGCTCTCCTTTTCTGGGGGAGGGAGGGAGGAAGAGTGTCCAGTGCATTGTGCACCTCTGGTGAAGGCTGGGGGTATTACCACTGCTGGCACCTCATGTAAGGGGGGGGTGAGGCAAATCCTGGTGCCATTGCATGTTCCAACCCCAGGGATCTTAAAAAATGAGCATACATAAAATGATGGCCCCAATTCTTACACCCCTGCCTCCACTTCTACAGCAACTAATAAAATAGAGAGAGAGACTATTGGGGGCCAAAGAGAAATGTTATAGCCACAGAAATCACAAAGTTTATTCTTGGCCCCAGTGTGGCTATATGTGTGTACACAGGGCAAGAGAAGGCTGGCAAAATAAGTTTTTGACTTCATACATAGAAACATAGAAGTTGACGGCAGATAAGGACTGCAAGGCCCATCCAGTCTGCCCATTTCTTTTTCTACCTTATAAATGTGCTATCGGCCTTTGCTGTGTCAGTGGCCTATCTATTCATACTCATCGTATTACACCCTATGCATATCCATGCCTGTTTGAAGCCCTGCACTGTATTCATAGCCACCACTTCCTGAGGTAGGCTGTTCCATGCATCCACCACCCTTTCTGTGAAAAAGAACGTCCTGACTTCTGCAACCAGACAGACAGACAGACAGAGACTGAGACTATTAGGGGCCAAGAGAAATGTTATAGTTATAGAAATCACAAATAAAGTTTATTCTTTACCCCAGTGTGGCTGTGTGTGTGTGCATGCACAGGGCAAAACAGGCTGGCAAATAAATCTTTGACTTGTGCCACCATCCAGAGGGAGGGAGAGAGGGAGAGAGAATGAATATAGGGGCCAAATAAAATGTTATAGTCACAGAAATCACATATACAAGAGCAGACAGGCAAAATAAGTCTTAGACTTGTGCCACCATTAAAGGGGAAAGGCGGGGGGGGGGAGAGAGAGAGAGACTATTGGGGGCCAAAGAGAAATGTTATAGTCACAGAAATCACATATATATTTTATTCTTGGCCCAGTGTGACTGTATGTGTATACAGGGCAAGAGCAGACAAAATAAGTGTTTGACTTGTGCCACCATGGGAGAGAAGGAGAGAGAGACTATTGGGGGCCAAATAAAAATGTTATAGTCACAGAAATCACATATACAAGAGCAGACAGGCAAAATAGGTCTTAGACTTGTGCCACCATCCAGAGGGAAAGAGAGGGGGAGGGAGGAGAGAGAGAGAGGAGAGAAGAGAGAGAGAGACTATTGGGGTCAAGAGAATGTCACAGAAATCACATATACATTTTATTCTTGGCTCCAGTGTGGCTGTGTGTGCACAGGGCAAGAACAGGCTGGCAAAATAAATCAGAGTTATGAGCCTACGTTGCAATTTGCAATCACAGGCTTGTAACTGTGTCAGTTTTCAATATTTGACTGCAAATTTTCAGCATAGCCATTCCTTCACAGTACCTCATGAATGTGACAGCTGTCATGTTTCAGATCCTTGGCCAAACTGTTCTTTTTGCATCCTGAGAGATAATTTTGCAGTTACTGTGCAAACTCATCTTTGGGCAGGAGTTGAATTTTTCTCTGGACTTCTTCATGAGATAGGATTATAAGAAGGAAATGTAAGTTTGGAGCACAAATATTCACAAACAGTTATGAGTCTGCATTGAAATTTGTGAATGCAGGCTTGTAACTTGACAATTTTGATATAGTGACCCCAAATTTTCAGCATAGCCCTTTCTTTACAATGCCTCATGAATGGGACAGCTGTCATTTTTAGATCCTGGCCAAAATGTTTTTTGCATCCTGAAAGGTGATTTTGCAGTTGCAGTGCAAAATCACCTTTTAAACAGGAGTTGAAATCTTCAAAATTTGGGCACAGAATTGCAAAAAAAAATGTTTAACAAAGCAACCAATGTTCGGCATTGACAAATGCTTGTTTATCTTGTGCTTGATCAGAAAGGCAGCTCGTATGATAATCCTTTGCATAAGCTGCCTTACTTGTCCACTTCTTACAATTGGGGTATGATGCGTAACTTGCAGGCAGTGGGCTGGCAAAAAAATCCTTGGGGGGGTGGGTGGTGGTGGTGTTGTGGAAGAAAGGGATAATTAACAAATGGGGGAAGTGTGATCTAGTGGATCTGTTTCATAGAGTGTGAGAGAAATGGGGAGTGAGAAGCACTTTACAAAAGAAGCAAAGAATGCAGTTTCATAAACAGTTTAATTTTTAAAATATTCTTACAAGAAACAGTAACATCCTTATCACAGAATGTTTCATCCTGGTGGGGTTTAACATATCTTACTTAGCATTAAAATGCAGGAAAATGTACCATTTACAGTAATGTTTTAAGATTTCCTGGGGGGCACATGCCCCTAGGCTCCCTAGCTTTGGGAGAATTTTTGACCCCCCTTTTCACTGACTCTCTGCACACCTCTGAATATGGGCTGTTGGGACCCTCCTACTTTTTTTCATCATACTTCGAGCACTGCCATTAACATGAACTTAAACAATGCATTAAAATGCTCAACCAGAACATTAGTATGGGGGGGTGGTATGGTGAGACCCTGAGCTGCCACACTCTTCACTTCTCCCAAAAAGTAACCTTTAGAACAGACATAAAATTGGATCCCTGGTCTGACAGAACCTCCTGAGGGAACCATATCTGGCCAAATATCCCCAGCAGTTCATCGGCCACTCTTTACACCTCATTGGAGGACAAGGCCATGGCCTCGAGGTTCCTAGTGCATAATCCATGACCAATAAAATGTACCTCTTGCCTATGCAGCTTGTGGCACTGAGTGGCCCCACAATGTCCACACCAACTAACTGAAATGTTTCTTCAATTATAGGCAGGTGAATCAAAGCTGCCTTAGCCTTGTCCCCAATCTTTCCCACCCACTGGCACTGCATGCGAGTCCAGCATAGTTTGCCATGTCCTTAAGATATTGGGCCAGCAAATATTGTTAGCTGCCTTTTTGTACAGCTGACTCATAAGTGTCCAGAAAAGGGTATGTCGTGGGCTAAGGCCAGAGCTACTTCCTGTGCTCCTTAGAACTACTATTTGCCAAGTACCCTTCCTCTTGTCCTCCTTGAAACCCCTCACAATATAGGAGCCATTCTCCCAGTATACTTCCATTTTTCCCCAACCTGAGTCACCTTCACTCCAGTGGCCAACACCCTTGATTTTTGTAGGGATGGTTCAGCTTGCTGAGCTCTCCACAGCTGTGCATGCCTGACCTTCCTAAACACACCTACCCTGGGAGCGTCCCCCATGGCTTGGCTCTCCCAGTTTGTAACTGTGACTCAGAACTGCTGCTCCCAGCTTGTTCTTCAGCTACAGCATCCTGCTGCTGAGTGAAGGGTTGTTTCTCAATACACACTGTCCCCTCAGTTGTCTTTAGGAGCTGGTTCGCTAGCCTTACTATGGGTAGTGACACACAATGTTGCCCCAACTGTCAAGGTCAGTATCCATAATTACATCAATTGGCAGGTCCAGTACAACACCCATCTCTGTATGTCCTGGCCACCTTCCCAGCTTAGAAAGGTGTGGCCATTGGCACTGAGACCATAGGAGACATCACTTCTATAAGTCTGGAAAACTGGCCAGGCAGGATCTGTTTTTTGTGAATCAAATCCTGTTTTACCATTGAAATGGAGGCCCCAGTGTCACTCAACCCCTGGGTTTCATCCCATTAACTAACACAGGGTGCTTGTGTGCTGTATAGCTAGTGGGAACTGCACTCTGGGTACAGGCCACTAGCTGCTTGGAGCTTCACAGCTACCCTCTCCAGCTGCACTTGCCCCTATTTGCTATATTTTTCAAACATACAACAGGTGTCTCAGCCTTTGCCAGATAAAGCACTGTGTTCCCTTGACTTCTTACTTTTATTTTTTTTGTTTGATATTTTATTCCACCTTCCTGCCTTCAGTCTCCCTCCTTCAGACTGCTCATACCCTTTTTTTCGGACCCCTTGCCCCTGGATCTGCCTCAAAGGTGCTTCTCTTCCCTCTTCTCCTGCACAGCGGGATCTGTCCTGGGAATTGGGTGGTCTAGAGGTGGAGCTGTCTTCATCTGGGAGTGCTGACGGGTTTTCCGTTTTCTGTTCCCCCACAGCCCCGCCCCTGGGGCGCGGCACAGGGCGAATGAGCGTCCAGAGGGTGGCGATGCATATGCACATCTCTCTGAAGCACCTATCAATGTCCCTCCTCTCCGGACTCCATGAGCAGAGCCACAAGCCCCTCAAGCACCAGTGCTCCCACTGGCCTTCTGGGGTTGACATTTCCCCCCGGAGGAAGGAGAGCATCCATTGGAACACTCAATCCTCCCTCCCCCGGCTGACCCCCGCCAACCTGAGTCCATTCCTGAGCCCGGGTTGCCGGCGTGGCGCGAGGTGTGGCGTCCAGCGCCTCAAGACTTCTTACTTTTAAAACCATTTGACTTCCCTTTTTGTTCAGGCACAGACTGGCTTCCCTTAGGCTGCCATTTCTGGGGCTTCCTTAAAGCCATCTGATATCCTTCCCCGTCTACATTTGTGCTGAGTATATAGTTCGTTGAACATGAAATGATTAGCCCTCTTGGCTGCCTCCTTTGTGGAGGTTGGAGTCCTTCCAGTAACCAGATCTTCATATCCATTGGTAAAATCCTTAGAAACTGTTCCCTTAGGAACAAATCTTTTATTTGTTCCATGGAGTTTGCCATTGCACCCTCTAACCAATGCAAACCTAACAAATAGCCTAGTTGTACACACATTTCAGAATATCTATCTCCTGGTGCTTTCCTTAACCCTCAATATTCTTGTCACTAGGCATTGGGAGTTAATTCATAATGTTTTAACAAGGCATTTTCACTTTCTTGTAGTCCGTACAGTCCTCATTGTCCATGCCGGTGTAGGCTTCCAACATTCTGCCCATAAGGAGTGGCAAAGGTGAGTCGCTCAAGAAGTCCTGTCCAATTCAAAATGCCCACAAATTTTTTAAAGGTTTTAAAACAAATCCAGATCATCCCCTCCTGATATTTGGGAAACATCCTGGAATTAATTTTGGCTTCTCATGTGAACCTTGATGCCGTTTGTGGTGGTGCCCTCTGATGCAGAATCTCCATCTCTCTCTCTCTCTTTCATGCTTATGCTTACTTTCTCACTTCTGTCTCTGTTGCTCCTCTCTCATCTGACTGTCATGCTACTGCTGCTTTTCTCCATCCTCTCTGTTTCTATCACTCCTTAGTTTCCAGCTTTGCCCTCTGCAGCTCACCATCAGACTTTTGTTTCCTAGCCTCTGCCTTTTGTAACTCAACATCTGCCTTTGCCTTAACCAGGATGAGCCCCAGCTGCATCATCTCTGTCTGAACAGCTGCTCTAGTTTTAGCCTCTGGCTCACTTGCATGCTTACTAGCCTGTGTGTCAAGACTTTGGCTAGCAGTGACTTTTGCACCGCTTCCCATGTCACTTTTTTGGAGAATATCTATGAGTTCTAGAGTTCTGCCTGTGTCTGGCCTTCCTCAAACTCAAGCCCTCTTTTGCACAGCTCCTGAAGGTTTGGCAATGTGCATTTATCATATGGTCCAGATATGTGTCTTCTCACTATCTATTCTTACTTAAAACAAAATTAACATGGCAGTATTTAAAGTATATCCTTTATATGTCCTGTTCTGTGACGAGACAGATAATCTTTATATTGACAGTCTGTTTCAGATCCTAACTGTTGCTGGTTTGTCACAGGCTGGTTCTCTTTTAGAACTCAGTCTGCAGTGTGGTACCAGTTTTCACAACCCTTCAGACACCTGAATAGTCACCTCATTATGCTGACACCACTCAACTAGACTCTCGCATGGGGTTTCTTTTGGTCTGAATCTCACCAGAGCCACTGCTTGTGCAGTAAAATTTCCTTTTGGAAAGGTGAATGACCCACCCCTTTAGTCACAGCTGAGAACATGTTGCCTTAGGTATGGCAGCTTTGTAGCCTGTCTTTTCAGAAACAGATTGCAGACATGCAAATTTACCCAGTTATCTATACCTTAGAAGACTCAGTCACAGAAAGCATGAAGTATATAAAATAACACAAAATACTCCACAACATTTACATATGTTACACTACAAGATTCCACACACTAAATACTATGGGGAATACAGGATACTACAGAAAAGAAAAAATAAAACATTTGAAAAAATAGGGATCACGTAGAAAAACCTCACTAAAAGCTAAGTACATTCCTAAGCAGAGTAGACTCTTACTCCCACTGGGATCCCATGTACGTTATGGCAGGCCTGAACATATGATGTTACAGGTCCAATGTTCCAGCACAACTGAACTTTTTCAGAGCAAAACAAGACAGAATTGCATTTTGCAGGCTGGCTCACTTTTCCTGCCTTATTGGCCATGCCTCTCTGACATCATGCCGTGGACCCTCCTTTAATCTCAGAGCCCACCTCCACTACAAACTAGACTAAACCAGATGTGTGCATTTACTTCAGCTTACACTGTTCCTCCAGCAGATGGTCTAGCATGCTGCTGTCTGGCTGGACCAGTCATTTGTTTATAGTCAAAACATAGTCTCTTTTAGATGAAAAGGGTCTCAGCCCTTTGATGTTTAAGTAAAACAAAGAGCATTAAATGGACAGGAACTGTTGCTGTCCACACCAGCCCTGCTAGCTCTCTAAGGACAAAGGACTGCTTAAACAAAAGTGACTCTCAGCTAAATGCCTAGAAGCTTGGACTACAGAATAATGCCATTTTCAGTTTCCACTTGACCTCTCACCTCAGCTGAAATGTGTTACAGAGGCACAGATGATAGAACCTTTTACATAATAGACTATGAAGCAAAAACTTAGGCCAGTTTTCCAATTGAATTTAAAGTGTTTACTTTGAGTTTTACACATAAGCTTTGGAACTGCTGGGCAAGAGGAGATGGTTGCTGCAGCACTTTTTTTGGCTCAAAAGAGATTGCCCTTTCAGACAGTGAAGACTGAACCCAAGTGCAAGATAGCCTGAGAAAGTTAACCTTTGAATCTTCTGTGCCTCACCATCCACAAAACAAAAGCAGCGCTTTGCTGACTCTGGGAAGTGTCAAGTGCTTGGAGTGGTCATTAACATAACGTCATTAACAATATAACTGTCTGGCTTCTTGCATTCCCCTTATGTCCCCATTGTTTTCTGACTTTGCAGCAGATATGGAGGAACCAGTGCAGGGCACATCAAACAAGTTCTCAAGTTAAAGGTGTAAACTGGGGTGCTTAGGTTTAAGGGATGGAGCTGGAATTGGAAGTATAGAGTCATTATGTTAATGACTACTCCTCAAGCACTTGACATCTTCTGAAGGCAGCAAGGCACCTCTTTTGTGTGTGACAGGGTGGGGCACAGAAGATTCAAAAGGACAGTTGTTTCCCAGGGTTGTGGGCAGTGAGGCACTTGTAAATTTATCAGTGGAACAGAGGGGGAGCTGGATTGGAATTTGGAAGCATAGAGTTAGTCAGTATAAAAGTAGGGACACACACAGTCCGTTCCTCTTTGCTAACCATTTGGTGGTTGGTTGCTGACTTGCTCCTGTGTGCTTGTGTAAGCCAGGGCCAGGCTGTCTAGCTTACCTCTCTGGCAGTGGACGATTGTAAATTTGCAACTTGTTGCCCTTCATTCACTACTACTTGCTGCTGGATGCACTTATTAGGTAAGGCATCTGAGCAGACTGGGGCTCAATAAATATAAAATGAAAGCACACTTAGCTTCTCTAAATGCTGGCATGAGCATGGCTTTTGGCACCATCCTTCCTCTCAGCATTTCATTACCATTAAACATATGAGCTATATGGCGATGGTACATCTGTGACTGTGTGTCTGTTAATGTTGAAGTTTTATCTTGCTTTGCCTGATGGGCTCCACAGTGCTGTCCCCTTTTTTCTGGGTGCCAGGACTGTGAGGATAGTTGGAGGTGGCCCTGTAATTGGCTACCCCAGGTGAGAGTTCCTACCCTTGCCTTGCTTCTTTGAAAAAACTTGCTTGGCTTCTTTCCCTACTGAACCATTGTGTTTCTGCTTGGCATGTGTGCCCAATTCCCAGGGTATGGGTGTGGGGTGCGCCCACGTGTCAGTGAGCCACATATTTGCAGGGCTCATTAGCAGCTTGAAGGAAGCTCAGCAAAGAGGGGAGCAGCTTAAGAACTGGCTGCCTCTGAAATAAAACCTGTCCATCCCTCCTGTGCCATGAATTATTTTTTTACATTTTACAGTTTTTTCTCAGGTCAGGTAACCTTTTTAGTCCAGGTAAAATCTTATTCAACCAACATATAATCTATATCTATTTACCAAGGTTTACTAGCTGATGGAGAATTTGAACACACAGAATCTGGTTTGCTGAAATAGTAGACAGCAGTATTTTAGTGTGATTCAATTGAACATTGAGAT
>CM057455.1:789077500-789152500 GCA_016271365.2 Neoceratodus forsteri | reverse complement strand
CAAGGACATAGACAGAGTGGAGGCTGTCCAGAGGAGGGCAACCAGAATGGTACAGGGTCTGCACCAGAAGACATACGAAGAAAGACTAAAGTAGCTTAATATGTATACCCTTGAGGAAAGGAGGGAGAGAGGGGACATGATAGAAACTGTCAAGTACCTCAAGGGAATCAACAAAGTCCAAGAGGGTGGCATCTTTCAGAAAAGAGATGTGCAAGAACAAGGGGACACAACTTGAAGATAGAGGGGTGGCTCAGAGGTAATGTGAGGAAGTATTTTTCACAGAGAGGTTGTGGATGCATGGAACAGCCTCCCTGAGGAGGTTGTGGAGTCAAGAACAGTGGGGGAATTCAAAAATGCATGGGACAGACATAAAAGGCAGTCCTAGTGGGGAGTAGGAGGAAGTAAGCTGTTGGTTAATTAGGATCTGCAGCTTATCTGTTAGGTAAGAAAATGGGCAGACTAGGTGGGCCAAGCGGTCCTTATCTGCCGTCAAATTCTGTTTCTATGTTTCTATGTAAATACTGTGACCAAAGCACCGCAAGATGAGTTAAAGGAAGTATTGAACAAACATAGTCCTATTTTCCAGGATGATTATGGCACAATCTGGGATTTCAAGGCAAAGATCCAAGTGCAACTGGGAGCCACTCCAATTTTCCACAAGCCTCGACCAGTACCTAATGCTTTAAGGGAAGGGGTAGAGATGGAACTGAACCATCTTAAAAGCCATGGTATCATCTCATGAGTAGAGAGGAGGAACTGGGCTGCCCCTATCATTATGGTACCGAAACAAGACAAAGCAGTGAGATTGTGTGGTGACTACAAGGTTACAGTGAACCACTGTATACAGCAAGATCCATATCCATTACCCAATGTAGAGTGTGGTGGGTTTGTGGGATAACAGATGGACCAGACACACAACTTCGGGTTCAACACACAATCTCTGTGTGATGTTTATTCAAAACACAGGGAATAACCTTAAGCAATGACATATCCCTTCTTTGATACATCAGTTTGCAGCAATAGACTATGCATGTCCTTCCTCTGCATTTAGTTAGCACCCACTGATCTACTGCATTGTCTCTTCAGTGGAAATTTATTAATTCCCTATGTTGGTCTTGTGTGTTTGGGTGATGGGTAGCTCAAAAAAGAAAAACCTACACACACGCTAAATACAAAGAACCTCAGTGCAGAAGCACTGAAGTAAGGGTTACCCTAAAGGGCATTGGTAATAAAGCCAAGTTTCAAAGAAATACAAAATCACACATACCCCCATAATGCAAAGTATCATGGGATGTATATGCAAATCACCATGACATTTTAGGCTGGTTCAGCTTAAAGCAGGAATGCATGGTGCCAAAGGGCCTCTCAAACAATCTGCAATTTACATGCATTTTAACAACATAATGGGGGTTTTCTGATATCTCCACCCTGTTAACTTAATTCTATATTACAGTCACCTAATAACTTTTTACCTTTATCAACAACACCTAGTGCCATGGTATTTTCAACATTTACATGTTTCATACACACAAGGCATATACACTAAGGTATTTTATGACATAGTGCTATTGCATACTAAATCCAACATCAGCTTGGAAATCACCACAATAACGTCCCTGTATAAAGACCTGAGAGGGGAAAGGAAAATTAGAGGACATTACAGTATAGTCAAGAAAGGGAAGGGGGTCACCCATAGTTGGCCAACCTTTTGGACTAGAAATTGCAAAGGATTGATTAGGCTAAGAAATAGAAGAACTATTGTAACAGATTTAAGAAAAGGTTGGTCCTCAAGAGTGACAGGATCTCCTTGTCACACAGAAGACTTGTTTGCCACACTCTCAGGGGCAAGTTCTTTAGCAAGTTGGGCTCAAATTTTGCATACCAGCAGCTGGAAGTGGAACCAGAGTCAGAACCATATCTAACCATCAACACCCACAAGAGACTTACCAGTATCATTGCTTGGCATGTGGACTTTCCACAGTGCCAGCAATGTTTCAGAACACAATGGACCAGATACTGCATGGACTGCACCATGTAGTATGCTTTATGGATTATATCTTGGTAACAACACCCACAGTGGAAGAGCATCTGACAATCCTGGAACAAGTTCTGACCAGAATGCAATGGTATTGACTGAGAGTAAAGCTAGCCAAATGCCAATTTCTGCAAAATTCTGTTGAGTACTTAAGTCACCGGATTGATGCTGAAGGCCTACGCCCAACAGAGAGCAAGGTGGATGCTATAGTCAAGGCACCTGCACCAACAAATGTGACAGAGTTAAGATAATTTCTTGGACTCTTGAACTACTATGGATGGTTCCTAGCCCAGTTGTCCACATTGTTGCAACTACTTCATGACTTGCTCAATGGAATTGGTCACCACAGTGAAGAAGCATTCCAGGCTTGCGAGAAGCATCTTCTAAGCAGCAAATGGTTTGCGCACTATGACCCCACCAGATCTCTGAGGCTAGCATGCGATGCGTCACCATATGGAGTGGGGGCCATCATCTTTCACGTGCTACCTTCTGGGGAGGAGCACCAGATCGCTTTTGTTTCCAGGACCTTGTCCTCAAGTGAAAGAAACTATGCTGAGATAAAGAAAGATTTCAGAATAATTTTTGGTGTCAAGTTCCATAAGTACTTGTACTTATGAAAATTCACTTTGCAAACAGATCACAAGTCTCTACTGCCAATTCTGGGTCCAAAGGCCACAATACCAACTCTCACAGCACTCAGAATGCAGCAATGTGCCCTGATTTTGTTGGCTTATGACTATGATATTGAATATAGATGTTCTCATGATCATGCAAATACAGATGCATTATCAAGACTGCCATGCAAAGATGCTACAGAGAAGGAAGATGATGGGGAAGTATTTAATCTTTCACATGTTGGGGAATTACCCATTGCTTCACAGGATGTTGCAGCACAGACACAGCAAGATCCTGTCCTCTCTAAAGTCCTAAATTTCACCCTAAATGGTTGGCCCAACTTTACAAGCAACCCAACTCTCCAACCTTTCTTAGACAAGAAGGACCAGTTGTCCACAGAGCAAGACTGTGTTCTGTGGGGAGTTCGATTTGTAATACCTCCAAGGTTCTGCAGAGATTATTTTCTGACTTACATGACAGTCATCCTGGAATCTCTTGAATGAAGGCACTGGCCAGAGGATGCTTCTGGTGGCGAGGACTTGACCAAGATATCCAACATCTTGTCAACCAATGTGGGCCATGTGCGGCTGTCCGTAAGCAACAGTCAACCACACCCCCGCATCCATGGTCCTGGGCTACCACACTATAGATGTGCATCCATGTTGACTATGCCGAAGTGGACAAACAGCATTTCCTAGTAGTAATTGACATCCACTCGAAATGGCTGAAAGTGTTGCCCACACAAGTCACCACTACTGACAAGAGTGTAAACCTTCTGAGACAACTTTTTGCCTCATATGGCCTACCACAGGTGTTAGTGTCAGACAATGGTCTCCAGTTTTCTTCCCATGATTTCAAACTGTTCTTAAAGCAGAATGGCATCCGACATATTTTGATTCCACCTTACCATCCAGCATCCAATGGCACAGCCAAAAGAGCTGTACAGACATTCAAAAAAGCTTTGAATAAACCAGATTCACAGCAAGTACTGTACCTACAGATCAAAGGCTGACTCTTTCCCTGTTCACATACAGAAACACTCCTCACACAGTCAGAGTGAACACCTGCTGATCTGTTTCTCAGATGTCAAGCTTGTACCCATTTGTCATTGCTCAAGCTGGACTTGGCCGACATTGTCACAAAGCATCAACTACAAGAGCAAAAGGGTCATGACAAGTCAGCTAGCCTAGTATGAATTTTTCATCCTGGGGAGAGGGTGATGGTTCGAGACTGTAGACATCCCAAGACTTCTTGGATTCCTGGGGTAGTCACTGAAACATGTGGACCTTTGACTTATGCAGTTTGTGTGGGACATCAACTTGTTCATGTACACGTGGATCACCTGCTGCATTACAAGGTTTTGGCAAAGGCAGCAGAAAATGTCACTCCAGATGAGAACAGTGACAAAGAGGACTTTGCTTCTGCCTGTAAAGTTCCACTGGGGCCGGTGCCAAATAACGAAACACCTGTTACACCAGCAGTGGTTGTTCCAGCCCATAGATAGCCCATTAGGCACCAAAGACTACAACAAATACTTGACCTTTAAAGTCAAGTGGTGGCTATGAATACAGTGCAGGGCTTCAAACAGGCATGGGATAGGCATAAGGGAGCAATACAGACAAATATGGATAGATAGGTCATTGACAGTGTAAAGGTGTGTGGCACATTCATAAGGTAGAAAAAATGGGCAGACTGTATGGGTCTTGCAGTCCTTATCTGCCGTCAACCTCTATGTTTCTATGTTACTGAACCTGTATCTCTGTGCAACTGAACTTTATTTGTTCTATTACTTAGTTAGTGACAAGTTGTACCAAAGGGGCAGAATAATCCTCTGCACTTGTTTCTCTGTACAGAATAGTCTTCAGCTCAGAAGTTAGGAAGTGTTACTGTTGAAGTATTTTAGACAAGTGTGTGTCTAAGGGGGAGGAATGTAGTATATACTGTACATGGATATGTATGGCAGTATATACATGGAGATATATAGAACGCCATTAGGGTTGTAGTTTATGCATAAGGATGTTTGTAGTCCTAAGATGTAAGTCCCTGTCATGCCCAGTGTGTTTTTCTTTGTGTATGTGCACTGATGTGTGTCCACGATCTCTGAGAAGAATAAAGATGGCTACTGAACATACAGACTATAACTGAGTCTCTCTGTGATGGCACCAAGATTTACTACAATCGGATTTTTCAGTTAATGTGTTACAGAAGCCACAAAAGGACAGATAAGCTGGCAGATAATCATTCAGCTTTGCACATTTTAATCTTCATTTTGAACCATGACTGAGATGCATTTGAGTGGCTTTTATATGCTGCCTGCCATTGCCAGTCTCATGATTTTAAATGTTTTTAGCATAAACTAGATTCAAATGGATGCCCCAGCAATTCCCAGAATACTTCAGACTTCCAGAGCCAGCTTTTGTAAAAGGACCAAATTATGCAACGCTCTTTTCTGCAGTAATGAGTCAGGACAGAAAACCACAGCAAAACACTGAAAATGAAGCAGGCATTTAGTTTGAGACTTTATTTAACATGTTCTAATTGAACTTCAACTTATATTTAAGTTACATTTAAAGTATATTTCAACTGATGAAAACCATAAGCAGTTTGACAGAGTAAACTAATGTTTAATGTATGGCACATAAGCAGTACCATTTTGGTTAGAAATCAGATTAGGACCTACTTTTTTAAGAAATATAGTGAACCTAGTACACAATCTAACAATTTCAATTCACAGTTTATTTGGAAGTGATACATGGCAAGATAAAGAGAGACTCTGGAATACAAAAAGGTGATGATAGGAATGACAAGGCATAATAGCAGTGAATAAGCTGGAGAAGTAACCAGGTGGGGACTAATTAACGGGGCCTAGTAAGAAGGCAGAAAGATGACAAAAGTGGGTGAAGGAGACAGAGATGGAGGCACCTGGTGAAAATGAAAATAGATGTGTGCAGATACGAACAGACTGTAGGGGAAACAAGGAGTGCCTGAAAGATGTTAGTAAAAAATAAGTCTATCTGGGAGCCAAGGTGGATGATCCGCTTGGTTTCCATGTTTTTTCTTTGATCCGAATCCCGGAAACCCTGCTGAAGGACACAAGCAGAAAGCTCATTGACACTGTGGTCCCTGGAGATAAAGTAGGATACAATGGATTTATCAGTGTCCCTATTTCTGACTGCACTGTAATGTTCCTTGAAACAGTCAGCCAGGTGCCTACTGGTTTCTCCAATGTAAATAACTGCACACTTCCTGCAAAGAATACAAAATACCACATTAGTGGAGGTGCATGAGAACTCCTTGGTAATGTGAAAAACACCTGTTGGACCCCGAATTTCAGTCACACTAGAAATACATTTGCAGGTGTAGCAGCGAGTTCTGTTACAAGGTTTTGTACCTGGTAGGGAGGAACTGTTAGGGGTAGGTAGGCTGCTTCTTACCAGGAGATTCCACAGGTTGGGTGGCTGGTGGTAGGAGGCAACAGGCGGTTCTGTAAAGGAAGCACCAATGTTAGGGTCAGTTTGCAAAATAGGAAAGTTACTGGTGATGAGCCTGAGAAAAGAAGGTGTACTGTGATGGAAGTGAAGCACTAGTGGAATTTGTCGTTGTTCTTGCATGAAAGTATCCTTCCTATGGAGGTCAAAGTTACTGTCTCAGGAGAGTGCTCTGTCCACTGTGCTTTAGGGTATCCCCTGTTAATAAAAAAACTATGCATTATTTTGGCTTGCTCAGCAAAATCCCTGCCCTGTAATGTTCTCCTGTTTTTGTTTTCCTTCAGATGGAGGACTTCACTAACATTCATTCAGATATCCAGGACATGTAGCAGCCAAGAACAGAACTGAATACAAACACAATGCAGTAGCCCATACAGCTCTGCCTTATTTCAAACAAGTCTTCAAAATCTTTGCAAAACATCACCTGAGGTTGTCTAAACATCTGAAGAGAAGACCTTGAGGGATGAAAAGAGAAATGTGCAATCCCTAAGCTAAGCACACATAATCAGTTTTGTACAAAATGAGTCATTATTTTGTTATTTTACTTGTAATGATGGTAGAATACAATGAAGCAGAAAAGGTCATAGATTTAAAGAAGTTACAGAAGAAAAGTATGACTCTAGAAAGCTCTAGAAAGACTTGTATAATAAAGTACTCAGCCCTTTAAAACTGCAATGGAAAAATAACAAAATATGTGGTTTCTAAGGCCAGGTATAGTTACAGAAGCTGTAACAGAAGTCCACTAAACACAGAAGAAAAATTTGAAAGCCAGTTCTAAACTTGAACACAGTTTTGGTTTTTTTTGATATGGTGAGACAATGGACAACACAATATGCAGTCTGAAATGTAAACATGTCAAGTTAGAACAAGAACAGATACAAAGCCTTGCCCTTAGAAAAAGAGCCACTTATTATGTCAGTATACTCATGCGATAGAACATTTACAGAAATATGTTATTTCTTTCCAAATCTGGATTAAAGATCATTGTCTCATCTTGAACACTAAAAAAACAAAGAGAATGCTTTCTGCAAGCTCTTGCACATATAATTTTGTTTTCTCAATTGTTTAACCAGGAGTGGCACACTAAGCTGAAAGCTTGTTTACAGGTATGACCTGGGAGCACAGGGAAGTTGAGTGATTTGCGCAGGGTCACACAGTGTGCAAGTGGGGGCTGTGGGATTCAAACACAGCTCTCCAGATTTGCAGCTCAGAGCCTTAAACCACTGTGCTATACTGCCTACATACTGAAAAAAGTCTTGCAAAATGGCAGTTTATACTGTGGGTTATATCTGTCTTGAAAATTGTCATTCTTTAAAACACTTAGGGTTGACATTAGATGACACACTTATTTATTTATTTGGTTTTTGTTTATCGGGTAAGTACACTAGACAACAATGTTGCCCATATTCAGGCATGACCCGGGAAAGTACAGACAGGGGAGACCAGAGTCAACATTAGAGTATTTCATGATGCAGCATGAGGTGAGAAACATTTGAACAGTATACAGCCAGGTACAGTCATTATCAGTGATGACAAAGAGAAACAGATAACATTACATTAATTATTGGGTTAAGTATTAATTGGCTGTGCTTTTGGGGCTCTGAGCTGTATAGAATTTTATAATGCACTGTTCACAGCCTTGGTGACTCTATGTATATATTTTGTTCCTATTCTAACTGTGTTTACTGACTGCTTGTGTTATGTTTATCTGGTTCTACCTGATTCTGTGTAACGCCTAACTTGTATCATGTTGTCCTCTGTATGAACTTATATTTCTTTGTACTCTCCCTGGTCGTACCTGAAAATAAGCAAATGTCTTGTCTAGTGTACTTACCTGGTCAACAAAAGCTAAATAAATAATAATAAGACACTGAATAAGAAACTTTGGGCCAGATTTTCAAACCATTGCACTTAGCGCAAAACCATAGCACTGGAATAGCGCTGGATTTGCACGAGGCTGCAATATTCAAAAGCCCTATTAGCACCGGCATTGTGCAGTAGCGCTGACACTAATAGATAATGGCATGCAGGGATGGGGTTAGGAGAGCATCCATGAATGCCAGCAGCATGGTATATTCAAAGGGTTAGAGACGCCCTACAGGCATTAGCGCAACCTGTAGCTCGGCGCTAGATACTGCCAAAAGATAGCTGGTGGTAATGCAGTGGTGCCCCCCCCACATCGTGGACCCCCATAGCTGTGATATAGTGTGAATCGCCATGGTAGTCTAGTGGTCCCCAACCCCAGCATGAATCCGACCCCCCCTTAAAATGTAAATGAAAGACTTTTCTCTGGTAGTCTAGTGGTCCCCCACCTCCCAGCACAAATCCCGACCCCCATGAAATGTAAATGAAGATTTTTCCTCGTAGTCTAGTGATCCCCCACCCCCAGCATGAATCCTGACCCCATGAAATGTAAACAAGACTTTTCCCTGGTAGTCTAGTGGTCTCCCCACCTGGCAGTGATGCCCTTGCTCATCACACTGACAGTCCACACAGTGAGCTGGTGACCGGCTCTGCCCTCCTCTCACCACCACGGCCAGCCACTGACTGCGGTATGCATGAGCATGATGGAAATGAATGAGCGAGCATGCCAATTCATTTCCATAGCACTCATGCATTCCACAGTAGGTGGCCGGCCATGGTGGTGAGAGGAGGGCAGAGCCGGTCACCAGCTCACTTTGCGGACTGTCAGTGGGATGAGCGAGGGCATCACTGCTGGTTGGGGGGACCACTAGATTACCAGGGAAAAGCCTTTTGTTTACATTTCATGGGGGTCAGAATTCATGCTGGGGGGTGGGGGGACAACTAGACTACTAGAGAAAAGTCTTTCTTTCACATTCCACGGGGATTGGAATTCATGCTGGGGGGTGGGGGACCACTAGACTACCAGGGCAATTCTTGCTACACCAAAATAGAAAAGGGCACTGTGGAAACAGATAACAGGCTGCACTGTGAGGAGCGCAGAGTAAGCTGTTGAGAGATCCCTGCATACTGGGCAATAGGGAGCATCTTACAATGCTTCTGCCTCCCCCAGATCAATAATATATATTCACCTTGTGTACTGCGACCAACCTATATAACGGGCAGAATGTGCTTGCACATATGTGCCTGTTATAGGCGGTGGGGACTGTATATTTGTGTGTGTGTGTGTGTGTGTGTGTGTGTATGTATGTATGTGTGTGTGTATATAATATACATACACACACACACATACATACACACACAGGTCCTGCATGCACAGATGCATGGGTGTGTTGTAAGCACTGACTGTGCCTGCCAGCACACAGTTCCTGCTGCTTCCAGCCTGTGCTTCTATTCCGACCAACAGCGGATGCTGTGGGCATGCCTTGGCCTGCAGCATCCAGCCTGTACTTCCATTCTGACTAAAACAGGGAGCTTTGTGCGCTATGCAGCACTGGGAAAACTGCATGGTAATGTATGCTAAGCATCACTTAATGAGATGCAAATGTACCTGTTTGCCCACGTATTACCTAAGTAGGCTCATTTGCATGGGAGCTTTGAAAATAGCTCCCATTTGCCCCGGGCTAACCAATTTGCACAGGGCTAATGTGTTAGCACTGTGCAATCAGGTTAGCCCTGGGCAAACCTTACTTCAGCATAGCACAGTTCTGCAATGTGTAGCTTTCATTGTTGTTTGTAGTAGATGCCAGATATCTCTGTGCAATCACACACAATGTTTTCCACCTGCAACACTGGCTTTCTCCATGGTCTATTGAGCAGTAGCAGTGTTTATTCCCTTTTTGCTATCTTTAGTGCTGTCTTATTCCCGAACTATTTTTGCCCTGCACTCCCAACCCAGTTTGCCCAGCCTCATTTCCATGCTATATTCAGAAAACTGTTTGCCCCGAGCTATTCCTTTTGAATATAGCTTGCTTTTTACTCCGGGCTAAGTTTTCCCACTGGGCAGTGCTAATTTAGCCCCGGGACAAAGTTTTGAATATCTGGCCCATTGTATGTTGTAGCACTGCAGAGACATCTTTGAATCCTCACTGCTACCCATAACTCAAGCCTATCTGGTGTCAATTGTTGCCTATTGCTTAATAATTCACTCGGCAGCTCACTCCTATATATTGCTCAGAGTACATAAACCTAAGAATTGTATGTGTCAATTTTGCTTAAAAACTGATAGAAATACACATCACTGTATTTTATATAATTGGATCAAATGGCTTTTCTTTAATAAAAGAGTTCAACACTGTCAGACAGCATTACTTTGGAAAGTAATAAATTCTATTGTCCCAAAGAGTCTTAAACTATTTTTCAAATTCAAACAGGATGTGTTATTACCACTTCCAACACTAATCAAACCGTGCAGCATCTACAGTAAGTGTAAAACTAACCTGGGCCAGAATATGTTTCCTTATACTGCTGTTAAAGTATGGGATGCCTTACCTTTACAGGTCAGAACATCCAAGACAATAACTTGTTTTAAATATGCCATGAAAAGGTATTTGCTGAATACTTGTAAATGAACATGTTTTAAGGAATAGTTGATGCTTACTATTCTAAATTGACAATGTACTATTTGTACTGTTATGCAATCTGTATTTGATATATGCACTGTGCTTTGCATCTGGATCCCCCCTAAAATGGGTACTTGCACTCAGTGGAGCTACCTAGTTAACAAAAACAAACAAACATTACATAAAAGTGCATCTTGCATAGGATACAGCAGCGTGGTCTCCACTTAAAGACCAACTGAGTGACACAACTGAACAATTGGAAAAGGAAAAAAGGAATGTTGACAGAAAATAAAACAATTGCTTCTAGATACAAACATGTCATCAGGAGAGAAAAAAAGAATTAACTTCAACAGAGAAAGCAATAATCTGGTAACTATCTACAGTCCCATAGACAAACACAATTATTAAATGAAGAGTTAAAAATTTTGAAGTATGCCTTTAGAACACTCTGTAAAACCTTAACAAAATATTGATGAAATAAACAAGCAATTTTTGATTTGACCATAGAGTTAGAGAAAACCCAAGCTGAACTAAAACCTAAGGAGACTAAACACCAAAATACTAAATCTGAATTTAAGACCCCCCTGGAGAGCCTTGCATAGACTTGCAAACAGGTCTAAGAGAAGGTGAACATTCTTTTAATTTAACTAGGGTACATTTAGCAGACAACCAAAAGCTTGTCAAAGGCTAACAGACAAGTAGAAAGAAGAACAGGGATGACAACCAAGATCTCTTGATACAGAGGACCTTGCTAACCAGTTAGAAACATAACAGACTAAACTGCCGCAGATAACCACTGAGAAAAAGAAACTTAAAAAACAAAGAGAAAGGTGAAGTATGCTTCTTGTTTTTTATTGGAAGTTACCTTCTTATAAAGAACATCAATGGAAAACATACTTTCCACATGCATTGCTGCCTCCTATTCAGTCTGGTTCTGGAGAGAAGGGAAAAAGCTGAAGAAAAGGAGACCTTGAAAGTGTCAGAAGACAAACTAGTGCAGTGGTAAAACAGATAGGAATCATTACAGAAACAAAGAACAATTCAGGACATATACAAAAACAATAATAATAACAGAAACAAATTATCTCTGAAGACTGAACAGTTAAAAGCACAGTTTAAGGAAAAATACAAAGTGTAGAAAGTAAAACCAAAAGTGGAAACAGTCTGAAAATCTCTTGTGTCTCAGACAGAGGTTCTAAACACTCCAGTTCCTCTTCCTTAGATGGAGATGATTCTGAATCCGAGAAAGAACTATTTAAAATGTATAAACAGAAAAAGAGAAACTCTAAAAAGAAAAGTGATGAAGGTGAATGTGCTAAAAAGTCGGGGACAGCTATAGAGTTACTCGAAGGATAGTATGATGCTGAAATGTCTGGCCATAATATTGATAAACAGTGACACATACTGTATGTAATTTGAGAGAACATTTTTCACTATAAAAGTAACACATGAAAAGGAAATGATTGCAGAACACATGATATGGTGTACTGAAATACAAAGATAAAATGCTCAGTAGAAAGTTAATGGAATACAAAGAAAAAAGGAATTTGGCAATTTGCACCAAAAGAGCAGCCAGATTTGCAGCTTATAATATGAGGTAAGGAGCTGATCAAAATCCAAGGGATTTATTTTATAAACTGAATATTGCTTATTTTGGAGCAGATAAAGACTTAGATCTTGACAAGAATCATTTTAAAGATTTGTATTTTGATATATTGCCTAAAGCTCTAAAGTGTCAATTGGCGAAAGAGGTTAAAAATAAAAAGAAGAGGTTTGGCTGGATTATTTCCCAGGCTGAGATGATGTGGGAAATTACTTGTACTGATGAGGCACACCTCTAGAAAAAAAAGGAATATCTGCCTCCCAGGACAAAAGTATCTTAAGTCACTACTTTAGATGCCTTAGCCATGGAAGGTGATGACCTACCTGCTCCCAAGATTCCCAATGACCTTAAGTCTGTCCAGATGAGGGCCACAACAATGATCCTAGGACAACAGGGTAAATTATATGAGGAGAAGCTGGTGAGCCCCCATATGTACACACTGGTGTCCAGAAGGGAAAGGGGCACATAATAGACATAAACACTTGCAGGGATACGACATGATGGACTGCAGTGAACTGCTCATGAAGAATGAGGACACTGTGGTGAGAGATCTTGTGTGTTCATTTAAGGGATGGAAGGTTCAAGAAGGGATAAGGACAATTGGAGCAGATAAAGACTCGGATCATAAAAAGACTAAGGCTATCCTGTTTGCTCGCAGACATTTGGGCTCAGCCCGTCAGCACTTGACAACTATTACTACACTGCTTGCATCTCCCATTGAGGTGTGGAGTCTACTAGGTACTTGGGGGTACATCTTGACCAAGAAGTGACATCAAGACCTCATGTAGAACAGTTAATGAAGTCTCTGCTCTGAAAAATTGGACTCCTCTACCACCTCAATAACTTCCTCACAAAAGAATCTCACCTAGCAATTGCAAATTGTATGCTACTCTCTGCCCTGTTTGGTAGTGGGCGAAGTGGCCAAAATTTGCTCCGCGAAGTACCCGCAACGCGAAGCGGAGTACTTCGCATTATAATGGGAATGTGAAGTCCATTGAAAACAATGACTTTGGGTTATTCCGCCTTCCCCAAACCACTTCTCCACCAATTTTAAGGTGAAGTACATTGAAATCAATGTACTTCGCCTCACTTCATCTTGTTTTTGAGCTCCAAAGGCGAATTTTTCAGTGCTTCTTGGGATTGCAGGTCACATAGGTTCTAGATTCTTCTGCACAGCCTCAGTTCTGTGTAGTGTGTGTGTGTAGTGGAAGATGGAGACAGTTTCCTCTCAGAGCTCTGTGATTCAAATCCTTTAAAAGCTGTTAAAAAAGCCTTTTTGATCTATTTTTTTTTTGCTCACAATTTAGTACATCGATTGTAGGAAACCCTCCTGTGCTCATATCATTGAGTATTTATTATTTGTGTGTGAATTTTGAATGTTAATTTTGAACAGTCAGTCTGTGTACTGTGAAGTGTGCTTTGGGGAAGGGGCGTATCTGTGGTGTAGTAGATTAAATGGGAGAAAAAGGCAGTCTTTCTGTTTTGGTTATATTTTTCCTGTATAACTGTTAATGTACACACAGTAATATTTTTAGTAATTCTTGACATTTTTTTGCTGAGTGTTGTGGTGCAGCAGTGTATAATTTCAGCGTGTTTAAAACATTTGGTTATATTAATAAAGGTTTTCAATTTGCTATGCATTACTTGTAGTGTGTGTGTGAGTGTGTGTGCAATGAGTGCCATTAAATCAGACACCTTTTATTGTGCCACAGAGTAATTGCAGCAGTGTGAACCTGCTATCCATCGCACCTGCATGAATTTTTTATACTGCTTTGTGGTATCTTTACTGGTAGTGGAGTGTTACTGCCATGCATTACTCCCCCCCCCAAACCAGCAAAAGTATTCTTTTCCAGATTTGGATTTGTGACTTGTGATTACTGGTTAGGTGTTGCGCCTTTGCATCTGCATTTCTTGAGTGCACATCACTATCTTAATCAGTCTGTGCATTTGCAGTACACCATCAATTCTGGGAGACTTTGCATTTCTTGTTACACTCTCATTTCACTTTGTCAGCACTGGGGAATCTTCTGGATACAAGACAGTAGCATTTTGGAGATGCACATTAATTCTGGTGACTATGTGTGACCACTATGTGCATGACGGAGTGCACCATTATTTCTGGGAGACTTTGCATTTTTTGTTACCCTATCATTTCACTCCGTTAGCACTGTGGAATTTTCTGGACACAAGACAGTAGCATTTTGGGGATGCAAATTACTTCTGGTGACTCTGTGTGACCACTGCGCACATGACTGAGTGCACCATTAATTCCGGGAGACTTCGCATTTCTTGTTATGCTCTCATTTCACTTCGTCAGCACTGGGGAATTTTCTGGACACAAGACAGTAGCATTTTGGTGATGCACATTAATTCCAGTGACTGTGTGTGACCACTGCGCACATGATGGAGTGCACCATTAATTCTGGGAGATTTTGCATTTTTGTTACCCTATCATTTCACTTTGTCAGCACTGAGGAATTTTCTGGACATAAGACAGTAGCATTTTGGGGATGCAAATGATTTCTGGTGACTGTGTGTATGACCATTGCATGCATGATGGAGTGCGCTATTAATTCTGGGAGACTTTGCATTTCTTATTACACTCTCATTTCACTTCGTCAGCACTGTGGAATTTTCTGGACACAAGACAGTAGCATTTTGGGGATGCACAGTAGCATTTTGGGGATGCACATTAATTCTAGTGACTGTGTGTGACTACTGCACACATGATGTCTGAGTGCGCCATTAATTCTGGAAGACTTTGTATTTCTTGTGCTCTCATTTCACTTTGTCACCGTCAGCACTGGGAAGTTTTCTGGACTCAAGACATGAGCATTTTGGGGATTCACATTAATTCGGTGACCGTGTGTGTGAAGGGGCTGCCATATTGTTGTCACTTCACTACTTGTGGTTATGGAATGACAGTGCTAAGTGGTAATAATCATAAGTGGCGAAATGGGCCTTTTGCATTGGCCACTCTGCATAGTGGAGTGATAACGTGAAGTGTCCACTTCGCTGGCACTTTGCCAGTGAAATTTATATTCGCTGCATCTCTAGTCCTGTTGTATGGTGTCACAGTCCTCAGAGCTGTCTGGATCTCTGAAATGCAACAGCTCAAAATGCTGTATCACAGAATTGGTCATTTTGCAGGTTGAGCCCCACCTAGGGAGCATAGAAACATAGAAATTGTTGTCAGATAAGGACCACTAGGCCCATCCAGTCTGCCCACAGGCCCTATAATTTGTATGTGGCCACTGACCCTATGTGATCAATGGCTTTTCATCACTCCCTCCTCTCTCAAACTTCCCTTGTGCCTGTCCTAGGCATGCTTAACCCCTCCACTGTGCTTGCCCCCACAACCTCCTGTGGCAGACTATTCCAAACATTGACTACCCTTTCTGTGTAGAAAACTTCTTCACATTACCTCTTAATCTACCCCCTTCCAATTTCAAATTGTGCCCCCTTGTTCTAGTACTTTTTCTATATTGGAAAAGGTCCCCCACCTGCACCTTGTTTATGCCCATGAGGTACTTGAAAGTTTCAATCATGTCCCCCTGATGTCTCCTCTCCTCCAGTGAGTACATTTTGAGGTCCCTTAGTCTCTCCTCATATGTTTTGTGGTGCAAGCCCTGCACTATTGTTGTTGCCCTTCTCTGAATAGTCTCCACCTTATCTATGTCCTTGCACAAGTGTGGCCTCCAGAACTGCATGCAGTACTCCAAGTGAGGCCTTACCAATGTTTTACACAATGGCATCACCACCTCCCACCTCCTGCTAGTGATATCCCTGCCTATGCACCTCAGCATACCACTGGCCCTCCCTGCCACCTTTGCACACTGCTTTGATACCTTAAGATCATCAGAGATGATAACCCCTAGGTCCCTTTCCTCTTTGGTGACAGTCAGCTCCTCCCCCCAACCTGTAGCTCTCCCAGGGTTCCTTCTACTCAGGTGCATTATTTTGCTCTCCTTTGCATTGAACCTCAGTTGCCACATCTCCAACCATCTTTCAGGCTTCTCTAGGTCCCTCTTCATTTTCTGCACCCCTTCTGGAGTATCCACCCTGTTGCAGATCTTGGTGTCATCTGCAAACAGATAGACCTTTCCTTCCAACCCCTCTGCAATGTCACTAATGAAGACATTGAAAAGGACTGGTCCTAGTACTGATCCCTGTGGTACCCCACTGGTCACCCCCCTTCTCCCCAGATTGCACCCCATTTACCACCACCTTCTGTATCCTGTCTGTTAACCAGTTCCTAACCCAGTTCACCACCTTGTCTCCCATGTCCAAACTAATCATCTTGTTAATCAGCCTTCTGTGTGGGTTGGTGTCGAAGGCTATGCTGAAATCTAGGTAGCTGATGTCTACTGCCCCTCCCTAATTTATTTCCCTAGTCACCCAATCAAAAAAATCTATTAGATTCATTTGACATGACCTTCCTGCTGTGAATCCATGTTGCCTCAGATCCTAAGCACCACTGGATTCCAGATGTGCCGCTATCCTTTCTTTCAGCAGTGTCTCCATGATCTTTCCCACCACTGAGGTGAGGCTGACTGGCCTGTAGTTTTCCGCCTCCTCCCTACTGCCGCTTTTGTGCAGTGGGACTACAAGTACTCCCCTCCAGTCCTCTGGAATGACACCCGTGTTGAGTGACTCTGTGAACAGGGCTGCCAGAGGCACTGCTAGTTCCCTTTGCAGCTCCTTTAATATCCTTGGGTGGCTACCATCTGGCCCCATGGCCTTATCCACCTTCAGCTTTGTGAGTTCTTCCAGAACTCTCTCCACTGTAAATGGACTGGTGTCCACTTCTTCCACACCATTGCCTCTGCAACCCAACTGTGGTCCTTGACCCTCTTCCTTCTTAGTGAATATTGAGCAGAAGTACTTGTTCAGTATTTCTGCCTTGTCCAGATCCCCCTCCTTACAGTCTCCCTTCTCCCCTTTGAGCCTCACAATCCCTTCCCCCTGGTTTTTCTACTTTCACTGATGTACCTATAAAATGCCTTATCCCCTTTGTTTACAGACTGTGCTAAGTCCTCTTCTGTCTGCGCCTTGGCCCTCCTAACAGCCTTTCCTGCTTCCCTTAGACATTCAAGGTACACCTCCCTATCCTCCTCCTTTTGGCTTCCTTTATATTTCCTGAAACTCAGCCTTTTAGCCCTGACTTTGTCCCCCACCTCTTTGGAGAACCATAGTGTTTCCTTCTTCTTTTCCCTTTGGCCACTATCCTAATGCATTGGTTTGTTATATCCACTATGGCTCCTTTCAGTTTCTCCCATTGTTCTTCCACCCCTCTTACCTCTTCCTTCTCCAGGACTGCTTGTATACATCTACCCATTTCAGTGAAATCTGCTGTCCTGAAATCTAATACTCGTGCCCTTGTATGGCTTAATTGAGTCCATGTCTCCATGCTGAACCACACCATGTGATGGTCACTGGACCCCAGCTACCCTTCCACCTGTATTTCTTCAACTCTGTTCCCATTGGTCCATACCAGGTCCAGAACTGACTTGTCCCTGGTTGGCTCATGCACCAGCTGCCAGAGTCCAGCCCCCTGCAGGGATTCCAGGATGGCTGTGTTTCTGGCTGAAGAAGCCACCTGGGTGGCCTAATCCACATCCGGCATATTGAAATCCTCCAGTAGTAGGATTTCGCCTTTAGCTACCATGTCGTGTATGTTCTCCACTAGTTCCCCGTTTACTTCCTCCTTCTGTGCCAGAGGGCCGTAGATCACCCCTGTGCGTATTGCTGTTCCTATCCCTGGCTCCACGGTGACCCACATTACCTTGGCCTCCCCCTGTCTTCCCTGAACTTCTGTAGCCTTTATACCATCTCTGATGTACAGGGCCACTCCCCCATCCTTTTTACTCTTCCTGTCCCTCCTGAACAGTGTATAGCCTGGTACATTGACTTCCCAGCTATGATTAGCAGAGTACCATGTCTCTGTTATTGCTGCTATGTCAAGGTCTGTATCTGCCAACAAGGCCTCCAGGTCTGGAACCATATGTCCTAGGCCACGAGCATTCGTTAAAATGGCCTTCCATGTTTTACAGTCTGCCCTTCCTCTGCTCTTGTTCTCCCTCTCCAGTGTCTTCCCCCCACCCTGGTTTCCTTCTTATGTGCTCCTGCCCTCCCCTGTATCACTTGTTATACATTCTTCACCTGCCTGCCCCTCCCTGTCTGCTTTATCTGTTCCTGTAGTCAACTTATGTTCCTGCATGTTCTCATGGGGGGGGGGGTCCTAAGCAATGTTCTAAAATCACTAAAGTGGCCCACACTAGAGTGTAGACTAGAGTACTCCCTGCTCTGCTTGGCATTTAAATGGATAATAGGCACCACTCATCCTAATATGAAGGATGTATTGATTACTAAGGCTCAGAGAAGAACTCTCCAATCCTCCATCTGTAGACTACTAGAAAACCTATGGTGCGGTCCAGTATGGGGCAAAGGATCTTTGCAGCTACTGCCCTATCTTTATGAAACAACCTCCCACCCACCCTCCAAGACTGCTCCTCCCTTCGGGGCTTCAGGAAAGGACTGAAGGCCCTACTACTTGAGTGTAACCAATGTACCTGCCTTCACTTACATGTTTTCTCCCCTCAAATGTAATTTACTATTGCAAAACATAGAAACATAGAAACATAGAATTTGACGGCAGATAAGGACCGCTTGGCCCACCCAGTCTGCCCATTTCCCTACCTACTGGATAAACTGCAGATCCTAGTTAACCAGCAGCCTACTTCTTCCTACCCCCACCCCCCAGAATTGCCTTATGACTATCCCAAGCATGCTTGAATTCCCCCACTGATTTTGACTCCACAACCTCCTCCAGAAGGCCGTTCCATGCATCCACAACCCTCTCTGAAGAAATACTTCCTAAAATTACCTCTGAGCCACCCCCCCATCTTCAAATTGTGCCCTCTTGTTCTTGCACACCTCTTTTTTTGAAAGATGCTACCCTCTTGGACTTTGTTGATTCCCTTGAGTTACTTGAAAGTTTCTATCATGTCCCCCCTCTCCCTCCTTTCCTCGAGGCTATACATATTAAGTTCCTTAAGTCTCTCTTCATATGACTCTGGTGTAGACCCTGCACCATTTTAGTTGCCCTCCTCTGGACAGCTTCCATCCTGTCTATGTCTTTATGGAGACTGGGTCTCCAGAACTGCACACAGTACTCCAGATGGGGTCTCACCAGCTGTCTGTACAGAGGGATAATAACTTCCTGTTTTCTACTGGTGATGCCTCTCCCTATGCATCCCAGTATCCCCCCAGCCCTCCTTGCTGCCCTCTCACATTGCTTGCTCATCTTTAGGTCATCTGATATGACTACCCCCAGGTCCCTTTCCATTCTTGTTGTTGTTAGTATCTCACCCCCCATTGTGTACTCTTCCCTGGGTTTTTGTTTCCCAGGTGCATTACCTTGCACTTCTTAGCACTGAATCTAAGCTGCCATACATTTGACCATTCCTCTAACCTTGCCAAGTCCCTTCTCATCCTTTTCCACCCCACCCTGTGCATCAACCTGTTGCAGATCTTAGTGTCATCTGCAAAGAGACATACTTTTTCTTCCAGTCCTTCTGCAATGTCACTTATAAAGACATTGAAGAGGACCGTCCTAATACTGAACTCCTGCGGTCCCCACTAGTAACCCTCCTTTCTTCTGAGTGGACTCCATTTACTATAACCTCTGTGTCCTATTCTCTAGCCAATTCTTTACCCAGGCTGTCATCTTGGGACCCACTCCCAGGCTGGCTAACTTGTATATTAATCTTTTGTGTGGGACTGTGTCAAATGCCTTGCTAAAGTCTAGGTAGGCCATGTCCACAGCCCCTCCCTGATCTACTACTTTGGTCACCCAGTCAAAGAAATCTATCAGATTCATCTGGCATGACCTTCCCGCTGTGAATCCATGCTGCCTAGGGTCCTGTGCCCCTCTGGCCTCTAGATACTCAACAATTCTTTCCTTTAGAAGTGATTCCATCATTTTCCCTATCACTGAGGTTAAACTAACAGGTCTATAGTTTCCTGCTTCTGCCTTGCTCCCACTTTTGTGAAGGGGGAATCACATCTGCCCTCCTCCAGTCCTCGGGTACCACCCCATCCTCCCATGATTTGTTAAAAAGGGTAGTCAGTGGTGTCACTAGTTCTACCCTTAGTTCTTTTAGAATTCTGGGATGAATCCCATCAGGCCCCCTTGCTTTGTCCACCTTCAGTTTTAAGAGTTCTTTCAGAACCCTTTCTATTTGTTTTACAAATGTTACTCCTTGTACCTGGCCTGGTCAGTCAACTGATTGCATGATCTGACAGACCACTGTTGTACTTACCTCATCAACCCAGAATGTATATGACTTTGCTGTAGCCCCGTTTGCTCTTAGTCATTAATACAGATAACCCATTGTAACTCACTGTTGTCTGAATGTATGAAGTCTGTTCTTATATGTCTCTATGTAATTAAACTCAGGCCACCCCTGAAAAAAGGGACTCTTAGTCTCAGTGGGACTACTTACTCAATAAAATTCGATAAATAAATAATTTTTCTTTATCGAAAGAGTGGTGGATGAATGGACTAGATTGCCCAGTGAGATTGAACATGCAAAATCCATGACTAAGTTCAAATACAGGTGGGCAGACACAAGGGAATAGTATGAGCCATAGGAAAGGGGTCGGGGTATTCTAGGGAAGGGTGTTGAAAAACCATTAGAGCTATTAGCCACTAACTCTGGCCTGGTGTAGGCCAGACATTACTTCATGTAAGCATATGGGCAGACTGGACATGCCATTTGGTCTTTTTTTGCAGACAAATTCTATGCATCTGAGTCCCACCTTCTTACCTTGGGCTCTACCAATTAGAATGTGTGTGTGTGTGTGTGTGTGTGTGTGTGTGTGTGTGTGTAAGCAATGGCATTGTCTGGCATTATAATGTAGGGCATCAAGGTCATCACATGTGCCAGCAGGGGGTGCTTGCTTGGTGAGCAGACACAATCTCAACTCCCCCCTTCAATTTCGGGTGTTTCACCTCTGTCTTGTGGAGCTCCAACACACTAGAGATAAAATATGTGTTCAGGAATTGAACTCATTTCTTCCATTGATACCCCTCAGAGTGACTTAGCAGGTCCATTATTGCACAGTATTATCATCAAATCACTACTGAAATAACTGCTGTTTTTTAACAAGTGGAAATCTCATTCAGGTAATTCTGTTGTAGACACTGATTTGCATCTGATAAATCTGCTACAGAAAATCAAGTCCTCCTGGGCCAGGATACTGAAAGGGCATTAGCGGTTACTGAACAGGTTAGCAACTCACTAACACCACTTTGTAGCCCAAAGCAGGGAAGGGCGATGCCATATTGGATGGCATGGTTAGCAAGTCACTAACCCATTTACGACCAACCTTAAAATATGCTGGTGCACCTATGCAAAGCAGCTGATAGTGCCTTGCATGTAGGTGCACCAGCATTTTGGTAGGTTTGAAGGGGCGGTAAGTAGCCATCAACTACCATGCTAATTATCACCTCCCCAAACCAAATCTTATGACCAGTGCCCCCTAACCATGACCCCCATCCACTGAACACCCTGACTGTATATTTATAAATATCCCTGGCATCCAGGGATCCATCCTGCCCCTAGCACCCCAGAATGTAGATATTACTAACCCTGGCATCCAGTGATCCCTCCTGCCCCCACACCTCCCCAACTGTGAAGATATTAATATCCCTGGTGTCCAATGGTCCCTATTGTCCCCCTGGTTTGACTCCCCAGCCAATAGGAACCTGATCATTCCTTGGTGTCTAGTGGCTAAAATCCTCATACCCACCTAGCCTGTATGCACCACCACAAATTAAGACCACCAACCCACCTACCTCCAATCTCAGTATGTGCCCCTCCCTTGGCCACCCGCTCTTCCCCATGGCTGGCCACTGGCTGACATTTCATGATCATGCATTGGCTGTAATCAACTGTGAGTACAGTTGGTGCTCAATCATGAAACATCAGTCGATGGCCAACCATGGAGGTGAGTGAAGGGTATGAGCTGGGCATTGAGGGGGTGCACTGGGGATGAGGTGGGTGAGTCGGAGGGTCAGATTGGGTGAGTGGGGGGATAAAAACCTCCAGCAAGCAGGGGAGACCACTAGATACCATGGAATGATTGGGTTAGTATATGCAAGGGAGTCGAACCTGAGGGGATATGAAGGATATGAATATCCTTCCAGTTGGGGTGGTGGGTGGGAGGGACCACTGTATGTCAGAGATATGTATAGCTACATAGTCAGGGTTTTTCGGGGTTGGGGGACCACTAGTCACCAGGGAATGAGTGTTGGGAGGGGGCACAATCCATCAGTACATGCAGCCCTGACAGGTGCTGTGGGGGGTGGGGTGCAAACTGTTTGCTCCTTGCCTCTAATGAGGCCATAATGAGATGCCATTAACCCCATAGCACCTTGCTAGTACTAGGTGTCCATTTGCACCTTATACTGCCAATATAGCAGATTACTGCAGAGGAACAACCGCCATTAGTGGACCCTAACAGCCCCACTGAGATCGCAATTCCCAGGGCATCCTGTTGGCCACATACCTCATGTCCAGTAGAGGGCTAGGGTTTGCGACTGCAATTTGATTTGTGTCTGGCTAGTATATTGGAACATGCTTTTAGCACTCACAAAGTGCAATAGCATGTTCCAATATACCACTGGTTGGCTCCAGGCACTAATTTGCTCCTAAAGTAAAAATTTAGTAGGCTCTAATCTGCAACTACGTGTAACCCCCCTGCAAATGGGGGTTCCCAAAAGACTTCCAGGAGCTTGCTTGAATGCTCCAAGCCTGAATGGTGTTTGGCATTTAAGCCATTTATCAGTGAGTGTTTTTAGAGCCTCTGGTACTGTCTCTTTAAGAGCTGTCTGCTTGCAGACATAATTAGTTTGTATGGGGGGACTGTGTGCTTCTCTGAGTACCACTCGAGCTGCTGCCAATTCACTTAATTTTGCAGTCACTAGGAGTGCAAGGAACCTATCTGAAAGATGTAACTGTTTACCAGAAATTATTTAGAGTAATAATGAAATTACAGTTTGTCTAACCTGCTTTCTTTGCAGTCAGAACTGTGTCTGCTAGTTCCCATTCTAGTTTTGAACTGCTGAACTGGACCAATCAGTGTGGGGTAAGCTAGCTCTAAAATGGTGCCTTGGACTAATCAGAACTTGACTCATAATCTGAGCCAGCCACAAGAGGATTGTATGGGCAGTGACTCTGGGAGATGTAGTTTAGACTTCAGTGCCTTTTGGACCAACAGCAGCAGTCTATTGTGAGACAGCCAATCCAGTCAAGAACTGGGAGGAACTCAAAGGAAGTGCCCGGTTTTGTCGGTTGGAGTTCAGTTGAGCTTTGGCAGTGAAGAAGGAAGGAGCCCTGTGCTTTTTCAGTGTGCAGTTTTAGTCAAAAACGTGTAAGGCCCAGAGTTCCGTCTGCAGCTTGTGTAACAGCTTGTTAGGACTGAACTGTCCCCTGTGAAAAGAATCAAAGGATCTCTGAAGAGTAGAAACCAGGCTCACCCTGTAGAAGACTGGAAGAATTGCTGAAAATTGCACTCGGTCTGTCAGGAACTGAATCTGCTGTGTGTTCTCCCGGTATTGTGCAGTAATTGCGATCGGGATACAGATGCAGCCTGCCTGGTATAGTACTTTCTTTTATATGGATGTGTGAAGAGGTTTGTGTACCTCAAGTGAGCCCTGCTGACATTGAAGGACCCTATCTTATTTGGAGGTCGTGAGTACTAATTCAGGGTTGCTCCTCGTTGAATTGCCACATTAAATCCAAATGGAATTACTGTACTGCTGACTGTTTAATTCTCCTTTTCTCTGTGTGAAAGGGCCCCTACCAGCTGCCACGGTTTGACTAGCCACTAGGGCTTGGGTACCCAGGGACAGTAACTGATAGGGATAGGCCTGTGCACAGAGCCATAGGTAGATTATTAGAGTGATAAGCTAATTAACCTGATTTCCCCTGTCCTTGTTATATCCCCTAAATAAATCAGAGCTGCTTGTTTCAGCAAAGTTATACTGCCTGAGGTATTTGTCTATGTTAAAGTACTGTACTGTGATTGTTGCACTGTATCTCATTTCACAGGAGGTCCCAGTGCCGGAACCAGACCTGGGGGTAAGTGTATACTGTGAAGGTAATTCTGATATATTGTGGGCCACTAGTGGGAAGAAAGGGGTTGCAGTGTCCCAGAGGGCTGTGACCAGTTAGTTTAACTATTGCAAACCCTGACCTCTGGGTGGAGGCACCCCCATTGGATCCAGGCCCCTCAACCTGTTAGTGGCAAATCAGGCAGGGGTAGTAGCCCCTGGGATAGCGCATCTAGGGGTTACATCTTGGAGGCTCACCGCTGGGATTGTGTGTCCTCTAGTGGCCATATTTACGAACCACTGTTAAGAAAAAATGGGTACCCGACAGAAGTGGCTGTGCACCGCTGGTGGAGTGGTGTACTGGGGAGGAGATCGACCCCAAAATGCTATGCTTATCCTGGACATCCCCTGGGTATCAATACGGACACTGTGCAGGGAGTACTTTCCAAGGTGGAAGGTTTACAAAACCCTGTGGTGGTGGGTCGGCATGCTAATCTGCTCACCCACACTTTCCTGGCCCTAGTAGAGTTTAAGGATCCCATAGATAGCTCCAAAGTGCCACAGACCATTACCCCAGAGGAGCCCTCACTGCTTGAGAGTGATAACTAAGGACAGTAAAGACCGGGGAATCAGCCCCACCACTATCTGAAACTTTTGAGGAGAAATTTGCTGAATGGTTGCTGGAGAGGGGAAACTGTGGAGGACTTGAAGAAACTATTCTTGCCACCTGGGAGTGTTCCTCCCCAACACCCCTCCTGCTCCAGTGCCCGTAATGGTGGCTGAACCAATGCAGACTCCTATTTCTGCACCTGCCATTAGTCACTACTCTACCGAGGTTGAGGATCTTCTCTGGCACCCTCCCCACCCCCAAGGGAAGGATGACTGGGAGACCTGGATAGACTATGTTGCCCCCAAGTGCTAGAATGGCAATGCTCGGAAGGTGAAAAGCTAAAGAGGGTTAGTGAGAGCCTCCGAGGTCCTGCCCTGGCTACCATCCGTGCTAAACGGGCCAGTAACCCTGAGTGACTGCACAGGCCTATCTTGAGGCCTTGGAGAATGTGTATGGGAGCCCAGATTCTGATGAGGACCTATGGTGGAGAGTAAGAGATGCACAACAGTACCAAGGGAGTTGTTGTCTGTGTATGTATCTCGGCTGGAAAAATTGTTGCAGAATGCCTCAGAAAAGGTAGTTTGCCAGCGATTGAACTGGACCCAACCAGGCTGGACAGGATCCTAAGTCTGCCCCCTTCTCAGAACTGCTGTTGCTTCAGTTACACCTGGCAGATCGACTGAATCCCCACCCTCCTATGATGAGTTAATGAGAGAAATTGAGGAGTTGAGAAAAAGACACTGGGAGGGACCTGCACCAATAGCTGCGGCTACGACCCAGAGTGACTGAGGGTGACCCATCAAGTGAAGTTCAGGGCAGAGGTTGGCAGTCAATGAGTGCTCTGACAAGGAAAAAGATATGTCACAATGGGGCTAACTGTTGAGAGAGATCCGGAATTCAAAACAGTCCCTTATGAAGGCCACGCCTGCAAGTACGGGCCCTGACCTATATCCGACTGCATCTAGCTATGGGGTGGGGTACCCACCCATGTATCTCCTGCTGATAACAGCTCGAACTCGATTCTTGACCATGGAAGTGGAGAAACTGACGAGATGTCTCCAAATGCTTATCACGCCGCAGACAGAGATGGCACCAAGGTTTCCAGTTAGTAATACCCCCGCCCTGGCTCCCAGTGTGGCGCCTCGGCCAGCTCAAACTCCAGAAAGTATGTTTTGCTATAATTGTGGGAAAGATGGGCACATGAAAGGGAATGCCAGTCCCAAAAGACACTGACAAAGTTGCATATAGGCTACAAGGAGAGCTTCGAGAAGAAATCAGTGGTTAAGAGGTGCACGACATGATCCCAGTGAGGGCACCAAAATGCTAATTCACGTCCTTTGTGGCAAGGTCAGTTGCCCAGGCCCCCACTACCGCCTCTCAGACTGGTCCAGAATAGTGGGTCCTCCATGGAGACCACTGTAAAGGTGAACGGAGTGTCTACAAGAGCTATATTAGACAGTGGCTCCCAAGTGACAATTATGTTCCAAGATTGGTATCAGAAGCATTTGTCAGACGACTTACAACCATTAGAAGGACTGCATGTATGGGGTTAAGTGAGAAGGCCTACCCTATTCGCGGTATATCCGATTTGGTTGTCTTCCCCACCTCCGTGGCTGGAGTGGCCGAACAAGTAGAGACCCTAGCCTTAGTGTGTCCCCCACTGGACTGTATGATGGTGTCCCTTTGTTGATTGGAACAAATGCTCATATGTTCGGAAGGCTGGCACAGTTGTGTTATGAAAACAGGGGTCAAAGACTAGTAGAGCTTTAAGAGTTCAGCTTTAATTAAGAAGGCCTATGAGGCACAGAGAGATGCTGAAAAACAGAACCAGAGGAACCGGGTCGAATTGTATGGAAGAAGGATCCTGAGTCTCTGATCCTGGCGCCAAATGCCCAGTGTACCTCCAGGAGAGGTCCGTGATCAGAAAGATGTTGTAAGAATAAAATATTAATGTTGGATGCACCAGGCGATGGAAAATTGCCAGAGGGACTGCTGGTCAAGCCTAGTATTTTGCCCGCTAGAGCCCATGCTTATGCCAGAAGGGTAATGGTCCAAGTTCATAATGTGTCTGAAAGAGACATTCGGTAAACAGAGGTTGCATCCTGGCTAATGTGCATTGTGCAGACACTGCAGTGCTACCCAGCAGCAAGAGTTCAAGGAAGAATGACAGAGTAACGCCTGACTTGTTTGATTTCGGCACCTGCTGGCCAGCTGAATGGAAAGTGAAGATCAGTGAGAAGTTTGCCCAGAGACCAGGTGTTTTCTTTAAAGGAATGGGATGTAGGATGCGTGCAAGGAGCTGAGCACAATATCCGCTGCATAGACGAAGACCATTTCGCGAGAGGTCTCGACGCCTGGCACCTGCTGACATAGATGATGTGAGACGGCATCTGCAAGAGATGTTAGCTGCTGGTGTAATACAAGAATCCAGAAGCCCTTATGCTTCCCCATTGTGGTAGTGAGGAAAAGAATGGAACAGTAAGGATGTGTGTGGATTATCGCACCTAAACCGCGGACTATCCCTGATCAGTACACAATGCCCGCGATTCAGGATGCTTTGGACTGCCTAAACGGGAGCAAGTGGTTTCTGTGCTGGATCTCCGTGGGGTACTATCATAGATCCCGATGGCCCCAGAGGACCGTGAAAAGACAGCCTTTATCTGTCCGCTAGGCTTCTATGAATTCATGAGGATGCCTCAAGGTTTTCAGGTGCCCCAGCCACTTTTCAACGATTGATGGAGCGTGCAGGTGACATGAACTACTAGAGTGCCTGGTATACCTAGATGATGTTATTGTGTTTGGCAGCTCACTGGAGGAACATGAGAGCAGATTATTTAAGGTATTGGACCGACTGGAGGACTTTGGCCTAAACTGTCCATTGATAAGTGTCAATTTTTTCAAACATCAGTAAAGTATGTGGGACACATAGTATCCACCGAGGGAATAGAGACCGCACCCAGTAAAGTTGAGGCCTTGACCACCTGGCCACAGCCCAAAAATCTAAAAGAACTGCAAAGATTCCTGGGATTCTGTGGTTATTATCGGCGCTTTATCAAGGACTATTCAAGAGTGATCCGCCTTTACTTAACCTTACTCAAGGGTATCCCCAACCCACAAAAATACCAAAAGTCAGTCCCTCAAGACTGAAAGAGGTATTTTCATCCGAGTGAAGTATTTGGGGCCCGCTGGACTCCTGATTGTGAGACTGCTTTTCATGAGATCATATATCAACTTACCCATGCTCCAGTGCTGGCCTATGCGATCCAAGAAAACCTTACGTCCTGCACACTGATGCTAGCTTGCAAGGGTTGGGAGCTGTGTTGTACCAAGAGCACGAGAATGGCCTGAGACCAGTGGCCTTGCCAGTAGAAGCCTGACCCCATCCGAAAAGAACTATCCTGTACATAAGTTAGAGTTCCTAGCTTTGAAGTGGGCTATTGTTGACCAATTCCATGAGTACTTGTATGGGGCTAAAATACTAGAAAACTGACAATAACCTTTGACCTATGTGCAGACCTCAGCTAGTTGGATGCCACTGGCCATAGGTGGCTTTCTGCATTATCTACATATGACTATGCTCTCAATACCGAGCAGGTCTGAACCACATAGATGCTGATGCTCTCTCCGGAGGCCTGTTCCCCAGAATGATTGGGTCCGATTGGCAGAACCTGACATTCGGGCACTCTGCCGGAAGTTTGACAGGGAGGAACAAATGTCCACGGACGCAGTGGACTGCATGGTGGATTGCTTGGGAGCCTCTGAGAATTGCATACCTGCTGCTTATTGCCACTTTTCTGCAATAGACATTGGTGCACTGCCTCAGCTGGACAATGACAGTATTCGGGGGGCTCAATCCCGCGATCCCATGATCAAAGCAGCTTTAGAAGCCCTATGCAGGAAAAGATGTGTCCAAATTACGCCCACTGATTTGAGAACTGCACTGTTATACAAAGAAGGTCCTAAGTTGAAACTGATCAATAAACTGTTATACAGAGAAACAGTAGACAGAGGGGACAAGTAGACAAACAACAACTAGTGCTGCCCACTGCCTTTCGAGACTCAGTACTGAGGTCCTTGCACAACCACATGGGGCACCTTGGTATAGACAGAACACTTGACTTGGTGAGATCCAGATTCTATTGGCCTAAGATGGGGGCTGATGTGGAGCAACACATTCGAACTTGTAGTCGCTATTACAGAGGAAAGCTTTTGCCCCAGAGGGCTGCCCCTTGTTAACATCACCACCAGTGCACCCATGGAGCTGGTCTGTATTGATTTTCTAAGTTTGGAGTCAGATCAAAGAAATATCGTAATGTGCTGGTGGTCACTGACCATTTCACGAGATATGCCCAAGCTTTCCCCACCAAAGACCAGAAAGCATCCACTGTGGCCAAAGTACTTGTAGAAAACTTTTGTTCACTATGGGGCTCCACAAAGAATCCATTCTGATCAAGGGAGAGACTTTGAGAGTCGTCTGATCAAAGAGATGCTTTCTCTGTGGGAGTGCTGAAAGTCCAGAACCACTCCTTACCACCCCCAGGGGACCCACAGCCTGAACGTTTTCAACCGCACTTTGCTAGATATGCTAGGCACCCTGCACCCAAAGGACAAGCCTAGATGGAGCCAACAAATTAGCACCCTGGTACATGCTTATAACTGCACCAAAGTGATGCCACTGGATTCTCCCCACCGCCTGATGTTTGGAAGAGAAGCTCGACTACCAGTAGATGTGTGTTTTGGGGTCTCTCCTGATGGGGTTCAGGCTGACAACTATTTACAGTATGTAAAAGTTAAAGGCCCAGCTAACTCATGCGTACCAACTGGCTCAAACCATGGCTGCCAAAAGAAATCTGGCCAACAAAGAAAGGTATGATAAAAGGTGAAAGCACAGGAACTCCGGAGGAGATCGGTATTGCTAAGAAATCTGGGATTGCATGGCAAGCACAAGATTGCTGACAGATGGCACCATCTCCCTCACATTGTAGTGGGCAAACTAGATGATCTGCCAGTGTACAAAGTAAGGCCTGAGAATAATTCAAAGATGTAAAAACAATGCATAGAAATCATTTACTGCCCATTGGACAAATCTTAATTGAGTCTGAGCCCTAGAAGATGCCCTCTGGACCAGTGACTAGAGCTGCTGCTAAGAAAGATCAAGAAAGTCTGCACCTACAGAAGCAAAGTTAAAGTGTTCCCTCCACAAGTCCCAGTTGAGCATGACTGTCAGTCCATATCGGAAGAAAGTGAGAGTGACTTTGAATACTATCCTTCTACGAACTGAGTCAATTGTTTCGGGCAATCCCCTAGTCAATACTGGAGACAAAGCTGGGCCTTCTGGACTGTTTAAGCCCCAGCTTCATCCCTGAGCCAATGCTCCCAGAAAGTGAAGTGCAAAGCATCAGATCAGATGAAATGGAATCATTGTGCATGGTTGAACTGTTTGAGCTTTCAGGGAGGAAATGATAGATTGGGGCAGACTGGTGATACACCAACAAGAAGAGTATTTTGAGTGCCCTGACAGTCCACTGCCAGTGTCCGAAAGCTCTCCATGCAGCCAAATGTTGTGGACTCAGAAACTGTAACTCCTGGAGCTGAAAGTGCCCCAAGTTCTAGCCTCTCTACCCCCATGGAGACTCCCTGACAAGTGTGGACAATGCTGAAAATGAGGCTCAGAGTGCAGAGACTGTAACAGTCTCCCTAGAAAGACTGGTCGAGCTGTAAAGCCTGTGGTGCACCTCAGTTATGATTCCCTTGGGAGGCCTGTGGATTTGCCTCTCAATGTTGTCCATAAAGGAGTGTATGTGTCCCCTAGCTCACTGCCAAACTGAGCATCAGTGCTAACCCAAGTTACTTGTGTTGCCTCTATATGGTCGCCTTGCCCCATCCAGCCCCAAGGTAACTGATAGGAAGGCCCCCTCTTCAGGTTTCATGTACAAGAGGTAATAACTTGAGTTATGGTACAATGTGTATGTAATACTGTGTAAAGAGGACGATGCAATGTTTCAGAAATGTGTTCTTGGTAAAATGATATATTGACTGATGATTACATGTGCAGCCTAATGCAAATGTATATGGTTGCAGTTGAAACTTATGGGGTACTTTGCTTGACGCTGGACGCCAAGCTTTCCCCAGGCCAGGAAGGGTGTAACCCTCTGCAAATGGGGTTCCCAAAGACTTCCAGGAGCTTGCTTGAATGCTCCAAGCCTGAATGGTGTTTGGCATTTAGCCATTTATCAGTGAGTGTTTTAGAGCCTCTGGTACTGTCTCTTTAAGAGCTGTCTGCTTGCAGACATAATTAGTTTGTATGGGGGACTGTGTGCTTCTCTGAGTACCACTCGAGCTGCTGCCAATTCACTTAATTTTGCAGTCACTAGGAGTGCAAAGGAACCTATCTGAAAGATGTAACTGTTTACCAGAAATTATTTAGAGTAATAATGAAATTACAGTTTGTCTAACCTGCTTTCTTTGCAGTCAGAACTGTGTCTGCTAGTTCCCCATTCTAGTTTTGAACTGCTGAACTGGACCAATCAGTGTGGGTAAGCTAGCTCTAAAATGGTGCCTTGACGAATCAGAACTTGGACTCATAATCTGAGCCAGCCACAAGAGGATTGTATGGGCAGTGACTCTGGGAGATGTAGTTTAGACTTCAGTGCCTTTTTGGACCAACAGCAGCAGTCTATTGTGAGTGACAGCCAATCCAGTCAAGAACTGGGAGGAACTCAAAGGAAGTGCCCGGTTTTGTCGGTTGGAGTTCAGTTGAGCTTTGGCAGTGAAGAAGGAAGGAGCCCTGTGCTTTTTCAGTGTGCAGTTTTAGTCAAAAAACGTGTGTAAGGCCCAGAGTTCCGGTCTGCAGCTTGTGTAACAGCTTGTTAGGACTGAATCCGTCCTGTGAAAAGAATCAAAGGATCTCTGAAGAGTAGAAACCAGGCTCACCCTGTAGAAGACTGGAAGAATTGCTGAAAATTGCACTCGGTCTGTCAGGAACTGAATCTGCTGTGTGTTCTCCCGGTATTGTGCAGTAATTGCGATCGGGATACAGATGCAGCCTGCCTGGTATAGTACTTTCTTTTATATGGATGTGTGAAGAGGTTTGTGTACCTCAAGTGAGCCCTGCTGACATTGAAGGACCCTATCTTATTTGGAGGTCGTGAGTACTAATTCAGGTTGCTCCCTGTTGAATTGCCACATTAAATCCAAATGGAATTACTGTACTGCTGACTGTTTAATTCTCCTTTCTCTGTGTGAAAGGGCCCCTACCAGCTGCCACGGTTTGGACTAGCCACTAGGGCTTGGGTACCCAGGGACAGTAACTGATAGGGATAGGCCTGTGCACAGAGCCATAGGTAGATTATTAGAGTGATAAGCTAATTAACCTGATTTCCCCTGTCCTTGTTATATCCCCTAAATAAATCAGAGCTGCTTGTTTCAGCAAAGTTATACTGCCTGAGGTATTTGTCTATGTTAAAGTACTGTACTGTGATTGTTGCACTGTATCTCATTTCACAGGAGGTCCCAGTGCGGAACCAGACCTGGGGGTAAGTGTATACTGTGAAGGTAATTTGATATATTGTGTGGGCCACTAGTGGGAAGAAAGGGGGGTTGCAGTGTCCCAGAGGGCTGTGACCAAGTTAGTTTAACTATTGCAAACCCTGACCTCTGGGTGGAGGCACCCGCCATTGGATCCAGGCCCCTCAACCTGTTAGTGGCAAATCAGGCAGGGGTAGTAGCCCCTGGGATAGCGCCATCTAGGGGTTACATACGAATATCCTGGCCCTCATGTTTTGATGTATTAAGTGTGGAAGCCAAGTCTAGTCTGCCTGTTACATAATTTGACTGAATGGTGCTTACTGGATTCCACTGAAGGGGTTAAATCATACCTCTCAACCTCTCAGTATTAAAGTGCATAGAACGGGCCTTCAAAACTCAGACAAAATGGGCAGAATGTGTAGCACTTTCTTATTTTAAAGAATAGTATGTCTACAAATAGTGGGCCCCTGTACACGTATATTTAATGTTAAGAAATGTTTCTAGCAAGTTAGTTCAATGATGTAAGAGCATACAAATCCAGCACTCACCCAAACCATAAAATATATGGCACTCACCCAAACCATAAAATAAACAGCAGCTCAGTCAAATATAAAGGTGCTTCAATTTATTCCATGTGCAAATATCACAGAAAAAAAGCTTCAAACGTGTTTTGGAACACCACAGGTTCCTTTCTCAATGGATTCAGAAAGGAACCTGTGGTGTTCTGAAATGCATTTGGAGTTTTTTTCTGTGATATTTGCACATGGAATAAATTTATTTATTTTTATTTAGTTTTTGTTGACCGGGTAAGTGCACTAGACAAATCCTGCCTATTTTCAGGCACGACCCGGGGGAGTGGGATACAGATGAATGCCAACTGACCTTGAACCAGATTAAGCCGTTGGTGGTATTTTTAGTGAATGAGGGAAATTTGGCCAGGACACCAGGGAAATTCCCCTACTCTTTTCGATAAGTGCCATGGGATCTTTAACTACCACCAATCCAGGCAGATGGGACCTCGGTTTAACGTCTCATCTGAAAGACGGCACCTCAGAAGTGCAGCACCCCTCTCATGCTACACTACAGTGTCAGTGCTGGGATATTAACCCAACTGCCAGATGTGGGAACTGAACCCACAGCCCTCTGATCTCCTGGCCTCAGAGGCGAGTGTGCTACCTACTGAGCCACTGACACTAATTGAAGCACCTTTATATTTGACTAAGCTGCCATTTATTTTATGGTTTGGGTGAGTGCTGGATTTGTATACTCTTACATTTTTGCTCTATCCTAGCACCACCCTTAGTCCCAGTGTGAACTTCCCACTTGTTTTTATGTTGGCTTGCTGCGCTTGCACGCAAGTCAACATATTGGGAGATTGCAGATTTGGGGGCGCGGCCGCTGTTAGGCGAATGCAGGGCACACATCAATAGGTGCGTCTCTCATTCCCCAATCAGCCTGCATGCCAGCACTACACCATGCATACATAATGGGGCAAGCACATCTAAGAAAAGGTCAGCTGCAATCCGAGCAAAGCTCGTCATGTGCAGCGGTCCTTTTCTTGCTGTGCTTGCCGTCATTATGAGTCTGCCGTCATCGGGGGTGCCCAATCCCTCTGTCGGTAACCCCCCACTGTCTTTGTGTGCCAACGGGGAGCCCATTCTCCGGCCGGGCATAAACCCCCAAATGTTGAATGCCGAGGGTGCCCAATCCCCCAGCATCACCCCCAATTGTTGAATGCCGAGGGGGTGCCCAATCCCCTCAGCTCGTGCCCCCCAGCTTTTTGTTTACAACGGGGTGCCCAATCCCATCAGCATTACTTTCTCCTCCGCCCGCCCCGTGTTGTGTCCAATGAGGGTGCTCAATCCCCTGTCGGCTACTGACCCCCCAAAACAGTTAGGTGGCACACTGGGAGCCCACCCAGCATGCCAAATGCCCTGGAAAAGCGGCAAAACTGTCCCGCAATGTTTTTCGTGTTTTTTTTTTTTTACCCTATAAACGAGAACCGTCCTCGTAGTCCCGATGCCCCTCCCCACTCCACCCACTGTGCATCCTGCCTCCCTCACCCCCTCACCCCATATTTACCTCCGGAGTCTGGTGCGATGATCTTCGGTGGACCGGGAACACGTCTGCACTCTTCAAAACAGACCACGAACTGAGGAAATGCCGGTAAGCTGTATAATGGAATGAATAGGGTTTTTTTCAACTTTGCTGCATATCTTGGGCATTTCATGGAATTTTGGCACCAAATTTTCAACATGGGTCTTTTTGGGCCCCTCCTCATGAATTCTATTACTGTCAAGGCATTAATCGGCCTCGAAAGGTGATTTTGCAGTCACTGCGCGAAATCACCTTTCGGGACCCATTAACGAAATGAGTGCCAGTGTTCATGAGGTGGCCTCTCAAAAAGCCTATGTTCCAAATTTGGTGGAAAAAATCCAACAAATGCCTGTTTTACGAGCGCGCGTTGCACAGTTGCTACGCAGGCTCGTAACTTCGCGCATTTGCAATATTTTAATGCCAGATTTTTAGCATTGTCATTTTTGTACACCTCCTTGTGAACAGTACAGCTGTCATTTTCCACATCCTGCCTGAAATGTGTTTCCACACTTCCGGCGCACAATAGCGCAGTCGCCGTGGGAAATCAGTGTTTGGGCCAGATTATGAAAATGACAGTGACTTAATTCTCTTCATGAGCAGAGGTCCTAAAATGCCTATGTTGAAAATTTGATGATGATACTCTATAAAATGACTGTGTTACGAGTGTGCATTGGCAGATTGCACGCACACTCGTACCGTTGTGCATTTGTGATAGTTTCACTCTGGATTTTCACCATTGCCATTTTTCCACACCTCTTGATGAACAGTACAGCCGTCATTTCACATATCCTGACCAAAATGTGTTTTCGCACTTCTGGCACAGAATAGCGTGGTCGCTGTGCGAAATCACTTCTTGGGACACTTTGAGGAAATAACAGTGACACTGTACGTGAGCAGAGATGCTAAAATACCTATGTTGAAAATTTGGTGCCGAACGCCCATAAAATGGCAGTGTTGCAAGCGTGCGTTGCATATTTCCCACGCACCCTTGTAACTTCACAAATTTGGTATATTTACATGCCACATTTTCAACACTGGCATTTTTTTACACCTCCTTATGAACTGTACAGCTGTCATTTTTCACATCCTGCCCAACATATTTTCCCACACTGCACTACCAAACACCCAAAGGGACACCCTAATGCTTGTCACTCTCTGCAGGTTGGGGGTGGGTTGGCATCAGTTCAATACTTCACTGCCATTCCTATGATGCATCTCTCTAACTTCTGCACTACCAATGCCAGCAAGCCAACATTCGGCATTGTCAAATGTTTGTTATTGGTTCAATGATGTAATAGTCAGTGTGTCCAGGAATAGCTCTTCCAAGAACAACAGTAAACCTTTGTATAGCAAGGGTAAATTTAAGTGTAAAAATCATAGCCCAATGTGAAATTCATAGCAGTTGAGAGGTTTGGGTTAAAGCCTTTATTGGTTCTCTCCCTTGGACAAAAATGTAATTGGTATGTACTGGCTGTTTCTAAATTCCTTTACCTGCCATTAGACTTGCTAGAACTTGTTCATTGGCTTTATTTGCTGTTGTTTGACAAAAAGGAATGAAACAATAGTTGGCACTTTCTGTTACTGTGAACATTTAGTACTTTATCCAGTGTTAAGTCTTGAGATAATAAAGTATTCCTTTTTTCAACAGGTCTCCAAAAATATATTTTTTTGCTTTGGGTGGGGGAGGTGAACTTTAAACTCCATTTAGATATGTAAATCAGATGCTGTAAAGTAGAAAGAAAAAAGTACACCACCTCTTAAATCACTGTGAACTGTGAATCCACCGAAGTGGTTACTTTGTACCCACACCTATCAAGAGCAATCATAAAGAGTGACTTATCTACAGGGTTCCATAGGGCAGTGACAGTGCTCCTACTCCTTCACTGCAGTTTGCAAGATGGACATGGGAATGGATTTCAGAGCGCCTGACAAGCAGAAGAAGAAAAAAATCATTCTGGTAAGTACTTTGCACAGCACACATAATATTAACTGGAAGTCACATGTGTTATGTAAAAACATGTTGGAACGGATTTCAGTCAATCAATAAAACTTTAACCAGGCTATACACCCTTGAGTGAGCTCATTTGCAAGGTGGTCCTGTAAGGCACAGATACATAGGAATATATATTAACAACATAGAATAAAGCAAAGTAAACATTTACAATAATACATGGGGAACAGTACAGAATATGATTCCACCTTATTGTACAATAAAGTAATTACTAGCTACAGGTATGAAACTGATAAGGTGGTAGAAAAGTAAAAAAAAAAAAAAAATATATATATGCTTATCCACCTGCGGTGTAGTATGGCTTATCCCACCTCAAAGTGCATACTATTATAGGAAGTAATAAGGAAAAGGGGAGGGGGGAGGTGAGGGTAGTACAGATATAGAAATAAGGAGAGATGTGGTGAAAATACTGGCATATCTATTTATGTATTTATTTGTTTCTTTGTTTATGTATTGTTTTCCTTGGAGAAGTCCATTGAATGAGGCTAATTTTTAAGGATGCGCTAGAAGAAGGTACATTATATGTTATAGCAAGGAAAACAAGATGAAACAGATTCATGGAACATCACTAAGTTTCTTACTGGAGGCATTATCCAAATATGGTAAACTCAGTTGCAGCCTTTGAAAAACTGTTTGATAATGTATACTGTTTCCCAGTATATCTTCATGGCATTTTCCCTGGTGGTGGCATGCTAGTGTATCAAAATCACTGGGTGAACAGTGAGCAGAAGCTGGACTTTCCAAACATGGCATAAGGTCTATGGCCATGGCTGTGGCTGTGAAAGGATCTGCACACCTGTTGCCGTAATCCTGATGGACCAAAGTGCATCATATTTTCCAGTATAGGCCGCATGTATGACATTTGTCAATATTGTATACATGGATATATCTATCTATCTATGTATTGAATGAATTTCTTGAATTGCTATTAATCAATGTTTTTTGTAGTGTTCCATGAGCTTACAATTCCTTGGGTGTAATAAACTTTATTTTGTCTGTTTTAAAATTCGTACCCCTGAGTTGTTTCTAACGGTCTCTGAGATTTGTGACTTACATTATGTCATTCAATTCCCTTAGACCACATTAGGCTTTTATCCTTTATAATGTCAGACATTAACAATAAGTCTCCCCTTTTCCTTCTGTCTTTAATTTTGTACATATTTAAGGCTTGTAACCTATTCTCATTTGACATATCACTCAGGCTAGTTACTGATTTTGTGAATCTGCACTAGATTTTTTACAATTTTTGTTATACTGCATCTGTTATCTTCTATGGTGACCAGAATTCTGATCCATAGTCAAGATGGGGCCTTACATATGTTCTGGACATTCCTACCCATATTTTACTGTTTCCAGTGATTATTGCTTTTTTAGTGTAGTAAACCATGTAGTTAGCTTTCTGAGTTATTGTTGTTATAATGTGGTCTCATAGTAAAGTTGCTGTCTATAATTATACCTAAATCTATGCCAGAGTTATTGTTGTTTAGTCTTGTACTTTCTAAAGACTTTTGGATTGTTCTAACCTATCTGAATTACTGTGCAAATTGAAACACTTGATCTCATTCTCTTCAAGTTCACCCACAGTATAAGTTTCCTCAATTCATTTTATAAGATCTCAGTATTAGGTGGTGTTGCACGCTTTCCAAGCTTGGCATTGTCAGCATATTTAATAAACCAACTACTAATACCACTGTCCATGTCCAGTGCATATAATTGAGAAAAGACTGGTCCCAATACAGATCCCTGGGGAACTCCAGGTGTCGCATCAGTTTAATGCAAAACCACTAACCACTTCAGTTTGTGTATGGTCTTTCAGCAAGGCTGCCATCCATTTCACCAAATTACAATCCAGCTCACATACGTTTAGCTTATAAATTGTATTCATGTGAGTTACGATGTCAAAGGCTTTACTAAAGTCTAACAAAATAACACCTGCAGGTTTTCCATCTAGGGATTTGCTAACCTTCTCATAAAAGCTAATCAGATTTGCCTGTCGGGGGTCCTACTCTCATGGCCCCGACCCAGGAGGTAATCCAGAGCTTGCCCACTATGTTCTCAGGAGTGGTAGTGCCTCATGGCGCCCAGGGGTGGGCCTGGGCATGGGGTGGGGCGGATGAGCACTGAGGAAGGAGCTGAGGCCAAAAAGATGAAAAGAAAAAAACTAATCAGATTTATAGTGTATGGGTTGACATTGTTGTGTATGGAAATCCATACTCTCAAAATCATTGTTCTGCTGCAGCAGTGATGTAACTACTACAGCAGAACAAACTTTTGTTCTGCTGTAGTAGTTACGTTACAGCACAGTGCTCACTGCTGTCCTGTGTCATACTAGAGTTGAGTGCATGGTCAACAGTAGCCTAAAAGAATGCTGTTTTTAAGCATGACTTCACAGGGTGAAGAAAAACACAAGTAAAACCTAATCTGTGATAAGGGGATAATTAAAATTCTATAAACCTTCAATGAACGGTGGCCATAATATTATGTTTAGTATCAGTACCAAACCAAAAATAAACCATGGCAGAACGGTAGTAAAGAATTACAACAGAGCAGATTTTACATAAAGCAAACAGAAATTAGCAGAGTGGGACTGGGAAACAGGAGAGCCAACACCTGAACAACTATGGCTAAAGATTAAGTATAAGTTATTAGAGCTTGAGGATAGTCACGTCTCAAACAAGACTCTTTATAATAAAAGGGGAAAGGTTCCTGTCTGGATGATGAATAAAGTAAAACAGCAGCTGAATAAAAAAAGGCAGGCATACAGGGCCATGAAAAGAGATAACAATCAATACAATAGTAACAGGTAAAAAAAAAACAGTTGAGGGCAAGTAAAAGGACTATCAAATACAAAAAAATCAAAATGGAATTTAGACTAGTGCATACAAAGAATAACAGCAAGTCATTCTTCGCTTATGTTAATGACATATCTGTGGACAGGATAGTAGGACCCATCAAGACAGGAGAAACTGATTGTTCAGACCAGAGACACAAGCCGTGTTATTCAATCAATACTTCTGTTTGGTATATGTAGGGGAACAAGATAAAGAAAAGACAGGGGTAGCATTAACATCAGGCCACCAGACCTCAACAGTACTATCCTTATGAAAATATCAAGATCAGAAATAGCAAATAAACTAAAACAATTATACGTCAAAATCAGCTGGTCTAGATAACCTATATCCCAGATTATTAAAGGTTAGTGCGTGGTTGGTGGACCCATATTATTAAAGGTGGTTAGTTCTTGGTTGGTGGACCCATTTCATAGACTGTTTAACATGTCTATAGCAACAGGAGAGGTGCCTGAAGGTTGGAGGACAGCAATAGTAGTCCCTATGTATAAAAAGGGAAACAAAGGAGATGTGAGCAATTATAGACCCATAAGTTTGACTACTATCCTGGGAAAGTTGCTGGAATTTATTAAGGAAAGGTTAGAAAATGAAATAGACAAGCAAGAACTTAGAGATGAAAGACAGCATGGGTTCAAGAAAGAGAGATCATGCCTATCAAACACCCTTGTGTTCTTTTTCTTTCTGTTTGTTTTTCTGCCTGGAGCCCTGGAAGGTGACTGCAGTCCCAAATGCTCCCACTCCTGCCGACCCCCAGAAATTCCCCCACGGTTCACCTCCCATGGCGGGGCCAGGGAGGAGGGTGCTGGCCCCCCCGGAGACCCAATCCAGAAACCGGGGGCAGCCCGTGGGGTGTGGTGGGCCATCACGGAGCCTGCCAGGCTCTTTTTCCACCATTTTCTCCCTGCCCCGCCTACCCTACCAATGCAAGGGTGTCGGTACATGCCTTCCAACCCATACTGCCCCCCAGCTGTTGCCAGAGGGCAGTCAACAAGAAGGATGACAAACCTCCCCTCCTCAAGAGAGGAGAACAGTCCTCTGGATGCTTGATCCTCTCTTGCCCCTGCCGACCCCCGGCAGCCCGGGCTTGTTCCCAAACCTGGGTCACCAGCGTGGTGCGAGGTGTAGTGACCAGCATCTCAACCTCCAGAACCATCGGGCCGGCTACACCCTTGTGTTCTATGAAAAGGTCAGTGAACTATTGGATAGAAAACAGCCAGTGGATGTGGTATACCTGGATCTTAAAAAAAAAAAAAAAAAAAACACTTGATAGGGTACCACATGCAACATTAATAAAAAAAAAAAAAAATGTATGATCTGAGTATAAATAGGACATTATTGACATGGGTTGACTCTTGGCTATCAGGATGGACCCAGCAGGTCTGAATTAGAGGCCATGTATTGGAAAGTGGGCTAGTTACCAGTGGGGTCCCCCAGGGGTTGGTGCTGGGGCTGGCACTGTTCTCCATATTCATTTCTGACATGAGTAAGAATTACAAATGTCTGTTTGCAGTTGATTCAAAACTGAGCACCAAGGGAGGGGATAATGAAAAAGTGGAAGCACTAAAGCACGACTTAAGGACCTTGGAAAATTAGGCAGCTTACAATGGAATGCAGCTTAATGTAGACAAATGCGCAGCAATGAACCTAGGAGCTAATAATGAACAAAATAGTTACAAATTGAATGGAGTCCAATTAAGGGCAACAACTAGCGAGAGAGACTTGGGAATTCTGGTCACTAATGATCTCTCCTTCAGCTCCCATTGTAATGAAGTGACCAAGACAGTGAACAGAATTATAGGCTATATAAATAGAATAATAGATAGGTGAGGGTCTATTACTCCTGAGTGATAGACTCTCACCTACTTTTTATTTTTTGTAATATATGGAGCCCAGTTTTGTTTGCAGCACTTCTGTGAATGTGGTGCTGTGAGGCTGTGCTCATGCTGCAGTGAGGATTCGCTCACTCACTTTTGTTTGTGTGTGTGTGTACTTTCTGTCCCCGCTCCACCTCTGCTCACCCATCCACCCACACGCTCAGTCCTGTGTCTGTTTTACTTGAAAAAGGCAGTCTTACCTTGCTTCTTTAATCAGACAGTTGTGTAGCATATAGGGAAATAAAAAAAAATACTGCCCATAAAGCGAAGGGACAATTTTCTCTCGCTTAGCGAGACATGGCCGCCATGTTTTTTGAACAGTTCTGCTCGCTCACAGAGGAACTGCGTCCAATCAGGAGGTGCAGTTTTAGGAACGTTAGCATGAAGGGCTAGGAGGTTGCCTTGGGGATCTCAGGAACTAGTGTATGATGTTGGAAGATCTTGCAGTTGCGCTGTTCAGGTTTGGTGATAATACTATCGTTCAGAGCTCGAATTATAGTATTATGAGCTCTGAACGATAGTATTATCACTTGCCAATGATAGTATTATCACTTTGTCTACTGCTGTATTACCAGGATTTTTTTGTATGGGATACTATAGTAATATTTAGGTATCTCCATATATTACAAGAAAGCCTTTAAATCAAGGAATAGGACATGTATATTACCACTGTACAGAGCATGTGTCAGACCGCACTTAGATTACTGCACCCCACTGTGGAGCCGTTACTTGAGAAGGGACATGAATAACACAGAGAGGGTACAGAGGAGGAGGAGGATGAAACTGATAGATGGATTGACTAGTGAGGCCTATGAAGACAGATTATATTAACTAAATTTATATTTATTAGAGCTGAGGCGCACCAGGGGGACTCACTGCAAATGTACAGAATAGCAAATGATAACAACATGATGCAAAGTCTGGGGCTAATACCTACAAATAGGATTGTTGGTCTGAGAAGTCACAAACATGAATTAAAACTGACATTCCCCAGGAGTAATATAAGGAGATTCTTTTATACACAAAGGATTGTACCACTATGGAATGGACTACCAAGGGAAGTGGTCGATGCCAGCACATTTTAAACCTTTAAAGAAAGGTTGGATGGGTACTTGTTAAACAATAAAGGTTTTCAAGTGCCCCGCTAGCATGGGAGACAGATATAATGGGCCTTGTGCCTGTCTTATTCACCAGTTATATAGTACCTGGACGTGAGAAGCAGTTGTAAGACTAGCAGCGACAGAGGCTGTGCAGTCAAGGGGGCAGGTTTGTGAGTGTGTTTGTGGGGGGGAGGTGGGAGTGATTCTCAAGTCCGAATAATGCTTGGAGACAGCTGAACACAACTTCTCCAAAATAGTAAGTCACTGTCTTTTTTCTCCTCACTCTAACTGTGGAAAAGTGTTCAAGAAATGATACTGCATCCACAGTGCAGCAGCAGCCACATGACTGAAATCTGAAGCTGTTTTCTTTTTTTGTTTAAACACAAACTTGCTAATGCTGCGTCAGTTAAACTAACAGCTACATTATGCTTTCTCATACACTATATACAATAAAGTATGGGAAACCATACAGACCAAGGATGTTTTCCCACCTCTTGGTTACCATGACAACAGAGACTGCTCAAGTTTCACTCTCGAGGCCACTCTGTCATCATGGTAACCAATCAGTGGGAAAACAGCCTTGTTGTGTATGGCTTCCCATACATTATTCTATATGCTATTCATGCTCATCCATCTTTGAAGCCATGGTGTGATGTGTTTCTAGGTGTTTTTCTATTTTTTTGAGATTCCATTTATTGGCTGCAAATAGAGGTCAAACTTATAGGGCGGTCATTTCTACATGATTTTTCCTTCCTTTATTTGAATAGGTGTTATATTTGCATGCCTTGAATCACTTGGTATCTCCTTCATTGATTAATTATTTATAAATAGCAGTAGTGGCTTCACAATATTTTTTAATGTCATTATGTTCGCTATGCGCTCTAGCTCAAGTTGAACATTTTGCTATGTACAGGGTTTTGAGAGGTGTGTCATGGTGGTCCAGTGCCAGAGACTACAAGAGGCTTAACCAATAATCAGCAAGTCTCATCATGACACTGTTTAGGCATGAAAGTGCGTGGACTTCAAAATAATGTGCTGACTGACACATTCATAAATCAACTCTTTCAGCAAGCATAGCTGATGTCATCATATGCTATCGGCCTGCCTGCCTCCCCCCCCCAGCATTTTATACACACACACACACACACACACACACAAAATCTGGTTATACCGTTCCAGCCGCAGTCTCTAGGTACCTGAGGCCCGTCATAGAATAATATTTTTTTTCTTGGAATCAGGGGTGTAGTGAGACGAAACAGAACTTTGCTTCATCTTTTATGTAACATTCCAGGGATTGAGACCAAAACCTGAAACTGCTCACTTTGCTAATGTGTGTGTGTGTGTGTGTGTGTCTCTTTCTCTCTCCCTGGCCACACGCACGAGTCAGGTTACACATGCTGTAGTAGGCTGCTTGATAGAATGGAAAATGGAACATTTAAGTACATTAATGATCACTTGGCTACTATGGTAATAAATAAGTGACCAGTTCACATTAATATAGGGTAGATCAAACAGTGAAATAAACTGTGGCTGGCATTAATTTTTAAATAATGGTTGCCTATAAAACTGAAGTTTAGTTTACTCCTTCAAAGTGCAACAACCTGCAAATTTGAACACTTCGGGCCAGATATTCAAACTGCGCTCAAAATGTGCGCAACAGCAGGAGCAAGCTCAAATCAATTGCGCATATGCACAACAGACACGATATTCAAACATGGAGCAGAACAAATTGCTCAAGCAGCCAACGTCTGAATATCGCACTAACTGTGCCATAGCGCAACCAGGAAGGGGAAGCTGAGCAGTAAGGTTGCGCCATAATGCAACAAGGGCAGCCCAGCTGAGCAGTCCAGAGGTGCCATAGCGCAAGCACAGCGCCCCCCCAGCAGAGCAATGGAAGTGCACAACCAGGGAGGCAGGCTGGGGCCCACCGCCAGCCATGCCACACATGGGCACAGGAACACACTGCAGAACCAAGACACCTGCACACCCCAAGCACAGCATCACTGGGGTTGGGACGGTGGATCTACTGGCCCATGGGGACAAGCCAACAAAGCACAGCAGAGTCATGACGCCCCAGCACAACCACTGGCAGGCTGAGACTGCCACACACAGGGGGTTGACAACCACAGTGCACATCAGCCCCTCGCACGCACAGCACACCCTGCACCGTGATCCCAAGACACCACCCATGTGCAGTGACTGGCACTGCAGGAAACACCATGCATCCTCCCGCACACGCCAACCCTGCAGCAGAGAAGCATACAAGCCAGACTCCACCCCTGTGCACCCAGCAGTGGGTGGCAGCAGATGGCAAGACCAACAGAAAGTCACTGCCATGCTGGAGATACGTCCCCATGCGCGTGCAGACACACACACACACACACACACACACACACACACACACAGACACAGGACCATACCACCCCAGATGGCATGCACACCACTGCAACTGAGCAACCATAGCCAGCTGCAAATCAGAGACCAACACAGTATTCATAACAAAATATAAATGTATTATAAAAATGTAAATCACAAAACCAACACGACTATAACTATTTACAAGGGGTGGGTACAAGATAGGGGTGGGCAAGGGGTAGGGATGAACAACTTGGAGAGGGAAGGCAGTGTGGAGGGATGGGTGAAGTGGGAAGGGAATTGGCCCAAGGCCCAGCAGGCTGGTCCTCCTCCACCCGGGTGTCACAGCTTGGCCATGCCTCCTCCGCAGGCCATGGCGCTGGATGTTTCTGAGGATAGCCCAGTTGTCCAAGGACACTTGTGTCAGCTCATGCAGTTCCCGCTGTATCCTCCTGAGAACACTGAGGCCTAGGAAAATGGGAACACAGTCAATGGCTATGACTGACCACAACCCTGAACACCACCCAACCTGTAAGCCATATAGCCCAATGTCCTGCACCTGTGATGGCATGCACCCACCCACAGTGAACATGCACATGGCCATCACGAACAGGCGGCACCAGCTATGTGCACCACTGCACACACACACTGCCCATGTCCATCACAGCACAAACAAGGCTGTCAAGTGACGTGGCAATGTGGTGCGATGCCAGTTACACAGCCATGTGCCCAGTGCATGCATGGACCACCAGTGATGCACACACAGACGTGCAGTGACACTGGACAGTGATGAATGTTGCCTGTGTCGTGCATGGCTGTGTTGTGCATGGCTGGTGGTCATGCCCATCCCCTCCAGCATGCAATAGCATCCATGATGTAATGATACTCACATTCCGCAAGAAGCTGTGTCTGCTGCTGCTGCTGTTATTGTGGCCCACCTCCTGCTGCACCACTGACTGGCACCGGGGCCCTGTCACGGCCCTCCTCAGCATGTTCCTGCATCCTCACAGCCCAGCCTGTGGGAGACATATGTTGAAAAAAACATCAGTGTGACTCCAAAGCTGACTGCCCCCTGCCCCAGTGAGAGTGCCTGCTCACACAGCCAGCCCCATGCATCTCACACCTGCACACACTGACACAGCCAACCATGTCAAAGCCATCACCTCTGCACAGCCACCAAAACACACTCACACCCCTACAGAGAATACAGGTGCATAGACGGTACACCCACCTGGCCTAGGCACCACGCCCCTCCTGGCACGTGACAGTAGCCGCTCATGCAGCTCAGGCTCCCTCCTGTGGAGGTCACTGTATCTGTGCTGGCACTGCTCAGCAGACCACTTGCAGCCAGATCTGGGTCCTAGCCATGGTGAGGGGCACCTCACCATACAGTGCCCCATAGTGGGGCTCCACCAGGGCCACCTAGTTGGCCACCTCCACGGGGCTCCATTGCACTGCCCTCCTGCGTGCCATGCTACCAAGTTTACAGCAGGCAATATGGCACCCACTGCACGGCAACCCACGTGGAGATGTTGCGCAATAGATCACCATAGGTTCCAATCGCACTGTTCGAACAGCTCGATTGTCACATAGCGCGCTGCCGCCAGACAGCTAATAGGCCGCATACATGGCAGCCGAACAGTGCCAGGGCAAAGGTCAGACACCAGGTCAGGGGTCTATGACGCAGGCCACGCACAGCGCCATCTGACGAGTATGCTCCCGCGCGATCGACCACCCGCGCGCCAGTGCCACAGTGGACTATTGCGCAGTAGTGCCACAGCGCCATAGTGCCCAGTGCTGTAGCGCCCACTGGCACAATGGTGGCCATGGCCTGAATTGCCGACTTGCGCACAGCACGTCATCAGCGGCAGACGCCCGCGAAGCTACCTGGGCATGCACAATGCAGTGTACCGCACAGTCACAGATCTGCGCTATTGGCTCAGCCGGATCAACCTTTCTGCGAAAAGCGCAATGCGCGAATATTCAGCCAACACATGCAAATCATCTGATCAGCCATTCAAAGGCGCAGTGGCGCCGATTTGCATCTCATTACAGTTGCTCCTCTCCTAATTTGCATGCATTGTGCTATAAAAGTGCGACAGTGGGCTATGCTGGACAGAGTCGGTTACTACAGGTGAGAGGTGAGTTGCATGCTGTGGGATGTTCTGGACAATGGGCATGGGATAATGCTGTAGACTGCACAGTGACAGGTGTCCACTTACACCCATACAGATCACCACGACTGAGCAGAGACAAGGTGAGGGTGAGGATGGTGGGCGAAGGAGGAGGCTCAACTTCACCATGGCAGAGACTGAGGCCCTCTTCCAGGCCTACCTGGAGGATAAGGCACTACTGCGCCGGGCACCTTCAGTCTGCAAGGGCTGCATGGGAGGGGTAGCCCGGCAGTGAACCTGCACAGAAGCCACCAGCCCGTGCAGGAATGCAAGAAAAGTTTGGGACAGACCGCAGGAGGGTGAAGGAGAAGGTGGCAGCCCTCAGGGCGGCACGCGCTGAGATTGGCGGGGCCAGCCAGCGGTGGTGGAGCTGACCCCGTCTGAGGACCGACTGGCTGCAACTATGCAGCGCAGTGCTATTGAGGGCGTACCAGGAGGTGGATTCCAGACAGGTGGAAGCCCATCACTGCACGGTATGACATGGTGGTGGTGGTGTTGGGGGGGGGAAGGTTGTTCACATGCACTTGCATGTCCTCTCTTTCTGTTGCAGATCCTGTTCATCTTCAGGAGACGGTGGTGGTGGGACCAGGCAGTGAGGATGACCTGCTGGACATGGAGGAGGGTCCATCCACCTCTGTCACCAGCCAGCATGCACTGCACCAGCATGCACGCTGGGCTGCCAACTCTGGTGTCGGTGATTCGGGTGTGGGGGGTGCACAGCCTGTGTCTCAGCAGTCTGGCATGCAAGCATGCCATCACGCTGTGACTGTGGCTGTAGCACGTACCTGCACCATTGATGATGCAAGGACTGCAATGGGCAGTGACATGTGTGTGTCCCATGACGGACACACAGCAGGCCATCACGCGCCCCTGGGCCTTGCCGGTTCCATCTTGTGCGCCAGCATGTCGGCACAGTCCCAGGCTGTGCCTGTCAGCACCGTGGGCAGCACTGGTGGCTGTGCAGGTGTCTGGCACTGCTGCGCCACAGCGGTGGAACGAGTGGACTCTGCACAGCGGTTGGAGGGGCAGCAGCAGTCACCCACCAGGTATGGGGGTACAGTGTCCAGCGGTGGCACATGCCCGCCGCCCTGTGATAAGCCCATTCCTGGTCCTGGCGAACAGCGCCCACCCTCAAGGGGTGTTGTGCATCAGGACCTTCAACACCCTGGGGGACAGGCTGCTGTTGTGGCAGAGTACCCATTGGACGAGCACACCAGCCTGCTGCGGGAATCAGTACAGCAGCAGAGGCGGGTTGCAATGTCCGTGGAGGCACTGTGTGTGGCTGTGGAGTGGCACAGCAGGGAGTGTGCTCTGGACCGTGCAGAGATGGTCCACATGTGGATGGATGTGACCGCCGCCATTGACAGGCTGATCCAGGCAGTGGTCTCTGTCGTGGACGCATTGGGCACACAGTCAGGTGACCCTGTACCGCACACCCCACACAGTTCACGCTCCACTCCCCGTTCCCGGCATTGTATGACACCAGGCCTGTCGATGCCGGGTTCTGCTGTGGGCATCCCGAGCACCCCTGGTGCAGGTGTGTTCGGCATGCTGCAGACCCTGTGCGGGCAAGGTCGCTGCTCGCGAGTGAGACCCTGGTGGTCAACAGTGCCACCCCATGTGGCCCCTGCTCAGCCTGCCAGTGCTGTTGGGTCACGTCGGGGCCGCACGCATCCGCAGTGGCCATGGGACAGTGCTACATGACTGACCTGTCTCCCAGTGCGGGCCCTGTCTGGTGCTGCCCTGTGTGCAATGTGTGTCATGGTGGGCAGTGCACTGCTGGGTGCTCTGCTCAACACGCCGACACACGGACCACCTGCACACCCTCCCAACTGTTGCCCACAGGTGCATGTGCATGATGATGCCTGCATTGTACTGTACACCAAGGTGCAAGGGTGCCCAGCATCTGACACACGTACTTGGACAGTACAGGTGGTGGGGGTGGTCGGTGGTGCTGTGTGTTAGCAATGTCGGTTCTGCTGTGCTGTGCATCTGCCCATGTACGCTCTGTGCCTGGTGTGTGTGTGTCCATATGAGTGCTCACCCCTCCCTGATGGTGTGTTTGTATGCCTGGACCCTTCAACTCCCCTGGCCATCATGCACCCCTGGTATGTTACCCTGTGTGCCTGTGGTTTGCGCATGGACAGTGTTGGTTGCACATGTCCCCTTGACTTACCTGTGTTGTGCATAGTGCTCCTCTGTGATGGTGTCCTGGTGCAGCTGGGCCTGCCGGATCAGTCGGGGGTCCCGCCGTCCTAGGGAGGGCTGCTCATCAACATCAACACCGGCGCCACTGGCGTCCCCATCGCTGTCCCCCTCTTCAACCTGTATGGCTATCCCACAGTCCTTGGCCATATTGTGCAGGATGCAACAGGCCAGGAATATCCCACAGGCCTTTGGGGGGCTGTACTGTAGGGCACCACCGAGGTGTCTAGGCATCGGAAGCGTGCCTTGAGCATCCCAAACACCCGCTCTATGATGTTGCGGTGGCAGCATGTGCCTCATTATAGCTAGCGCGATGGGGTCATGGGGCCGGTACGGTGTGAGCAGCCAGGGACGGAGTGGGTACCCGCTGTCACCTGTGTGGAGATAGTGGAGATCAGTGTCATGTTCAGGTCCATTTTGCCCATATCCCTGTGTGCCACTACCATGGCACCTGTGGCATTCCCACCCTTGCCCCAAGTTTGCATTCCATACATGCGTACTCACCCACTAGATGTCCTGTGGGGATGTCCCCACTCTCAAATTGATGGCACAGTGCGGACTGATGCCATATGAAGGCATCAAGTGCTCCGCCAGGGTGTGTGGCACAGACATTGCTTATTCACCCAGTGGCATCACACACCACCTGGCAGTTGACACTGGAATATCCCTTTCGGTTCCTATACGCTGCCCCATCGGGGCCAGGTGGCGTGCGAATGGCCACATGGGTGCAGTCTATGGTCCCTAGCACACCAGGCATACATGCTACCCCTGTGGAACTCCCGCATGTTTGCTGTACGCTCTGATGCGGTGCTGGGGAAATGGATGTGCTCCGCAGCATGTGGCAGCAGTGCGCTGAGGAATTGGGTGAGGATGCGTGACGTGGCTGACTGTGTGATGCCTGTGGTGTCCCCTGTCGGCCTCTGGAAGGTGCCCGTGGTGAGCAGGCACATGCAGGCTGTCACCTTGGTCTCCACTGACAGAGCGTGACTCCGTCGTGAGGGTGCCTGCATCACATCACTGCACAGCTCACAAAGTTGCCTCAGTATTGCCCTGTTCAGGCGGTACCGGCCGACGATCTCTACATCTGTATACAGCTCATAGCTGATGCGGGCACTGTACTGCCTGTTGGGGGCGTACCGCCGACGGGCCCTTCCACGGCCTCGTCCCCCTGCAGCTTGCATTCTCACCCCTCATTACAGCTTCCATGTGGAAGCTGGCACTGTCCATCTCCCTGGCTTCGCCCCGCGGCTGGTGTTGCTGTTACCCCACTGTCCTGACTGCTACTTCCACTGCACTGGGCACCCCGCTGGCCTCTGCAGCCTATGGCCCACAATGCTTGCCTTGCTCTGTCCTAGCCTGTCACTGTCTGTCTGTCTGTCTGTCTGTCTGTCTCTCTCTCTACCCCACTTGGCATCCTTTAGCGTCTTGGCGCCGCCTTGAGCCTTTTTTATTTTGGCTCATTTCCGCGAAGTGCGCACTCTCCGCAGTTCGCTTTAAGCAATGCGTAGTCTTCAACTTCGCATTGCGCCTCTTTATGCATGGCTCCACCCCGCCAGTTGCGCATGCCTTCCTTTGCATTGTGCTGTTGCTCAGCATGTTTTCGGTGGCGCAACTGCCTCCTGCTGAATATCGCAGAATGGTGCACTTTTGGTCTTGCGCAGGCGCAACCCTATTGCGCATGGCGCAACCCTTTTGAATATCCCACCCTTACTATTTAAACAATTTCTTGGGAAGGGCTCCCTTCTCTATTTAAAGTAAAACAAAAAAGACAGATCCACTGGTAAAATCATGGAAATAGTCCTGCTCTCAGCCAGGCCCAGCTGCAGTCTCTAGGTATCTGAGGCCAGCCATAGAATTATATTTTTTCCTTGGAGTCAGGGGTGGGGGGGAACCTAACAGAGCTTTGCTTTATCTTCCATGTAAGCCTTAAAATGCACCACAGAGCATCTAAAACTCCAGAGCTTCTGGGGGCTGCTCATAACACTGACAATGGGGGTGCCAAATCCCTCAGTGTCTCCCCCTGAAATAAAGAAAACCCTCAGTTGTAATTTAATTTTTTTTTAAATAAACACTGTCCATCAATGTCTGTTGCTACCATGCTGTAATTGCCCTCCCCCCAAGCCCAGCCCATTTTAGTCTTCTGGCATAGGGATCTGCACCTTAGATCCAGTACAACAGCAACACCAGTGGTGAACATCCTTCACTGACAAATGTTTACATTTGCTTGTGCACATGGTACCCAGGCTACCACCCTGGGAGTGGGTCCCAGGGTGGTAGCCTGCGTAAAGCATTGGCTGGACAACAGGACATGGAGGGTAATAGTAAACAGAGTCCACAGTGAAGAAAGGGGGTTACTAGTGGGGCACTGCAGGGCTCAGTACTGGGGCCGGTCCTTTTTTAATGTCTTTATAAGTGACATTGCAGAGGGACTGGAAGGAAAAGTGTGTCTCTTTGCAGATGACACAAACATCTACAACAGGGTTAATACACAAAGTGGGGTGGAAAGGATGAGAAGGGACTTGGCAAGGTTGGAGGAATGGTCAAATGTATGGCAGCTTAGATACAATGCAAAGAAGTGCAAAGTAATGCACCTGGGAAACAAAAACAATGGGGGGGGGTGAGATACTGACAACAACAAAAATAGAAAGGGACCTGGGGGTAGTTATATCAGATGACCTAAAGGTCGGCAAGCAACGTGATAAGGCAGTAAGGAGGGCTGGTGGATACTGGGATGCACGGAGAGAGGCATCACCAGTAGAAAACAGGAAGTTGTTGTCCCTCTGTACAGAAAGTTGGTAAGACCACATCTGGAATACTACGTGCAGTTCTGGAGACCCCATCTCCACAAAGACAGGGTGGAGGCTGTCCAGAGGAGGGCAACCAAAATGGTGCAGGGTCTGCACCAGAAAACATATGAAGATAGACTAAAAGAGCTTAATATGTATAGCTTCGAGGAAAGGAGGGAGAGGGGGGACATGATAGAAAATTTCAAGTACCTCAAGGGAATCCACAAAGTCCAAGATGGTAGCATCTTTCAGAAAAAGAGATGTGCAAAAACAAGGTGGCACAATTTGAGGATAGAGGGCGGACGGCTCAGAGGTAACGTGAGGAAGTATTTTTTCATTGAGAGGGTTGTAGATGCATGGAACAGCCTTCCTGTGGAGGTCGTGGTGTCAAAAAAAGTGGGGGAATTTAAGAATGCATGGGACAGACATAGGGCAATTCTAGTGGGGGGTAGGAGGAAGTAGGTTGTTGGTTAACTAGGATCAGCATCTTATCCACTAGGTAGGGAAACTGGCAGGCTAGGTGGGCCAAGCGGTCCTTATCTGCCATCAAATTCTATGTTTCTATGTTTCACATGCAAGAAGTGTTTTGTTACACTTAAAGGCATTTCAGAGGTGTGCCACTACTGAGCCCATTGCAGCTCAAACTGGAAGGGGCTCAGCAGTCCAGATAAATGACCATGCACTGTGGTCATGATGCCACTCTATCTGTCTGTCTGTCTCTCTATTAAGCGGATTGGGGTGCCCACCTCCAGTACTACTTTTTTCTTCCCATCCTCTCCAGGTCGCTCACCTGCCCTTTGCATCTTTATAAATATTTTTAAAATATAAGCAGACCAGGGTGCCCACCCCTGGTACCATTTCTCTTGACCACTCTCCCCTCCAGGTCTCCCGCCCCCATTCCCAAATGAGCCCGATGCTGGGGTGCCCAATTCCACTGTCAGAATTTCCCTGAAATAAAGAAAATTGTCCCTCAATGTTTTATTTTATTTTTTTTATCAACCTGTAAAACAGTAAACTGTCCCTCATTGATCTGTCCCCCCCACGCACACCCCACCCTGACTTCCCACTCAAAAGTGACCACCCCACACACCTCACTTATTTGAGCAGGTCCCAGGGCAATGATCCACTCTCTGTTTGAAGACACGTTTGCTGCTCAAATGCTGACTGCAACATGAGAAACTAAGGTAAGTGCAGTTCAATGTATTTCAATTGGGTTTTGAACTTTGATGCATAACTTTGTCATTTTTTCATACTTTGGCCCCAGATTTTCAACATGGTCTTTTTCGGACCCCACCTCATGACCAGCAGTGGTGGAATTATGAAAATCAGGCCCAAAAGGTGATTTTGCAGTTGTGTTGTGAAATTGGCTTTTGAGTGGGATTTGAACATTTTCACCACTCTTGTTCAAGGGGTAGGGTCATAAGAAGGCTATGCTGAAAATTTGGGGTCAAAATATGTAAAAATTACAAAGTTATGTGCATACATTGATGTTTTTCTGTGCTCACTCGTAGCTGTGGTAATTTAAATATTTTGACCTCAAATTTTCAACATAGTAATTTTTTCATACCACCTCATGAACTTGATAGCTGTCATTTTACAAATCCTGGCCAAAATGTGTTTTTTGTACCTGTGGCATGGAATGACTTTTCGGTGGCATGGAATGACTTTTCGGTGGGGATTTAAACACTTTCACCTACCCGGTTCATGAGGTAGGGTAATAAGAAAGCTATGCTGAAAAGTTTTGGTACAAATATGGTAAAATGCCCAGGTTGTGACCGAACGTTACACTGTTTCAGCGTTCACTCATAACTTTGCTAACTTTCAATATTTTGACTCCAAACTTTCAACATATCTATTTTTCCACACCGCACCATAAACGTGACATGTGGGGCCAGATATTCAAAACTTTGCCCTGGGGCTAAATTAGCACTGCCCGACGGGTAAACTTAGCCCGGAGCACAGAGCAAGTTATATTCAAAAGGAAATAGCCTGGTGCTAATCCTGCTGAATATAACAGTTTAAGGAAGCCGGGCAAACTGGTCTGGGAGTGCAGGGCAAAAATAGCCCGGGAATAAGACAGCACTGAATATAGCAACAGGGAAGTGCAACTGCAGCTCATTAGACTCTGTAGCAAGCCAGTGTTGCAGGTGGAGAACATTGTGTGTGATGGCACAGAGATGTCTCACAGCTACTGCAAACACATCTCTCAACCTCCTGCCTCATAAATCAGGGACAAGGCTTAAAACAATCAGGGACAAAGGTTTAAAATCAGGGATACACCTTAAAAATTGGTGACAGCCACTCAGGAAGCTGGTAGAATAAGTGGCATAGTGTAAAATGCATTGTTTAAGGAAGAACACGTCTGTAACATTAATGTCTGACATTATGTTATGCCTACAACCCCCACTGTTTTGTCATGGAAACACAATTTGTAGGAGGGACAGAGTAAAAGTTTGAGGTAAATTCAGGGATATCCCTGAAAATCAGGGGCAGTTGAGAGGTATGACTGCAAACAACAATGTAAGCCACACACTGCAGAACTGTGCTTAGAGTGCTATGCTGAAGTGAGGTTTGCCCAGGGCTAACCTTATTGCACAGTGCTAACACATTAGCCCAGTGCAAACTGGTTAGCCCGGGGCAAACGGGAGCTATATTCAAAGCTCCAAAGCAGATGAGCCTACTTAGGTAATCCGTGGGCAAACAAGTACATTTGCATCTCATTAAGTGCTGTTTAGCATACAGTACCATGCAGTTTGCCCTGTGCTACTGCATGGAGCAAAAAGCTCCCCCTTTTGGTCGGAATGGCAGTACAGGCTGGATGCTGCAGGCCAAGGCATGCCCACAGCATCCCTTCTTGGTTGGAATGGAAGTACAAGCTGGAAGCAGCAGGAACTGTGTACTGGCAGGCACAGTCAGTGCATACAACACACCCATTCAGCTGTGCAAGCAGGACCTGTATATATGTATATGTGTGTGTATATCTATCTATATAGACAGAGAGAGGCAGAGAGAGGCAGATAGATAGATAGATATGATAGATAGAGATATGATAGATAGATAGAGATATGATAGATAGATAGAGATATGATAGATATACACACTGTATATAGATCAATAGCAAAACAGACACACTGCTCATGGCCATACATGCCCTGGAGAATGCCTCCCCCAACAACACAGGTACCCCACTGCAGTAGTGGGTGAAACACAGTGGGGGGATGCAATGCATGGGGCAGGCATAAGGCAAACCTGCTGGGGGTGGGGGGATGTCAGCTGTAGGGTCACTGGGCTGTGCAGTGCAGCCATCCAGTATATAGGGATCTGGGCAGACAGGCTGGACCAGGCAGCCCTTCTCAGCCGTCATGGTGCCTGTTTCCACGTTTGTGGTTCCACTCCCTGGTAGTCTAGTGGTCCCCCAACCCCACAGCATGTATCCTGACCCCCATTTGAAATAAAAAAGAATTTGTTTCCCTGGTAGTCTAGTCGTCTCCCAACCCCCCTGCATGACTTCCGACCTGTTTGCTCTTAAAATATGGTTAATTTCCCTGGTAGTCTAGTGGTCCCCCCACCACTCAGCACACATCCCAATCCCTGTTTGAAATAAAATAGATCTGTTTCCTGGTGTCTAGTAGTCCCCCCTTCCCCAAGCTGGCTCCGACCCTGGTTTAAAATCAGAATATCTCATTTTCCCAGGTAGATCTATGTGGTCCCCCTCTAGCATGTCTCCGACCCCATTTGAAATAAACTCTAACTCCTTTCCTAGTAGTCAGTGCCCCACCGCCCGCCAGTGAATGACACCCACCCATCACGTAGATTCCCAGAACGGAGAGTCGACGTCAGTCCTTCCTCACTACCAGCCGCCACCGACTGGTGGTGGAAGGAGCGCCCTATTACCTCAGTCGGCGCCTGCCGTGGTGGTGAGAGGAGGGCTGAGCCGCTGGCTGGCTCCATTCTGGAAAACTACTTGGATGGGCGGGTTGTCACTGTGGGCAGGGGGGGGCACTAGACTACCAGGGAAAGGGAGTTAGGTTTATTTCAAATGGAGGTCGGGAGCCGTGCTTGGGGGGGGGACCACTAGACTACCAGGGAAAATGAGATATTCTGATTTTAAACCGGGGTTGGAAGCCATGCCTGGGGAAGGGGGACCACTAGACTACCAGGGAAACAGATCTGTTTATTTTAAATGGGGGTCGGGAGCCATGCTGGGGGGTGGGGGGATCACTAGACTACCAGGGATACAGTCTTTATGTTATGTTTAATGGGGGTTGGGATTCACGCGGGGAGGTGCACCGCTGCATTACTGCCAGCTTTTTTTGGCAGTAATTAGCGCCTCACTACAGGTTGCGCTAATGCCTGTAGCGCGGTGCTATACCTTTGTATATGCCATTGCGCTGGCATTCGGGTCCCCTTCCCTCAGTCCCTCCCCTGCATACATTATAATTTAGCATTGGTGCTAACACCTAGCGCCAATGCTAAATGTCCTGTTGAATATTGCAGTCAGGCTCAAATTCGGTGCATAGTCCAGCGTAAGAATCTGATTTGGCCCGCGCCACTTTTGAATATCTGGCCCATAATGTTTTCAATTCTGGATGAGATGTGCTTTTGCACCTCTGGTGCAAAATGATATTTTGGCCTATATACTATAAATGGTACATGTCATGCCTATAAAGTGAATCATAAAACAAGTATCTTGAAAAGTTGGGGTCAAAATAATAATAAAAAAAAAATTAATAATAATAATTGTTTAGCAACCTTGTTGTGTAGTGCCAGTCTTCACCCCAATGGCCAAGCTTTGTGATCCTGTCCCTGTGAGCTGAATTCACGGGTGAGCTCAGTGATCCAGCTGGATGGGGTGAGAGGGGAGGAATGGTGCTGTTATGTGACTGCCCCCAGCCAGGGAATGAAAGGTGCAGGGTTGTCCGCATGTGCCTGAGTACCATATAGTGAAGACAATGTTGGCATAGGGCCCTGCACCTCTCCACTTGTAGGTTGGCTGACAGATGCACTCTTTGCCCTGTGCATCTGTATCTGCAGCCACATGGAAGCACAAGGACCTGCCCACCAGACAGCCCCATAAATTCTTCACATCTGTTGCTGCACTCAAGTGCAGGGCCCTTGGACGGAGTCTTCCCTTGGCACAGGGCATCTGCATCCATGCACTATCAATACCAAACACCTGCAAGGCACATACATGGGGGAAAACCATATAAGGAAAAATTGGGAGAACTCAACATGTATTCCCTGGAGGAGAGAAGGGAGAGAGGGGATATTTATTTATTTATTTATTAGCTTTTGGTAACCGGGTAAGTGTGCTAGGCAACAGACCTGCCTATTTTCAGGCACGACCCGGGAGAGCACAGGACATTGGTTACAATATGCAGAAATGCACAGACATAATATAGGTGTAGAGGAGCAAACAAGATATACATTGGGTAGCACAGTAATAGTTACATAAGGGTACATTTTAGGCATAGATCATAATAAGGATGTAAAATAAAGCAATTAGGGTAACCATAAGACAGCTGAGGACGGTAAAGACATCAAGGTTCATAGCCACCTAGACAAGCATATTGCATGGGAGAACATTGGTGTAATACTCAGGGTCAGACCCGACAGCTTGCAGTGGGACAAAGCAAATTAAGAGCATTTGCATTGGCCAGAGGCTAGAAGGTGGGTGAACAGCGAGTTTTTGAATCTCGATGGGAGGCTGAGTTTTCACCATAAGGGGAGTGAGTTCCAGAATTTGGGAGCAAATGGGCAACTGCCTGTTCACCCATTTTGTCATGCAAGGCCTAGTGGAGAGCATGGGGACAGAGGAAGACCTGAGGGTACGGGTGTGTGAGGCAGAAGTCAGAAGGTTGGCAAGATAGACAGGGCAGGGAGGTCTAGACAGGGAGTCGATAAAGCAGCCCAGGGAGTAGGCTCTAATATCCTTAGGTGACAGCCAATTTAAGCCAGCATAAAGGAGACAATGATGGGTAAGACGTGGAGCAGTTAAGGCGAATATACAGATGTTGTTGTAGACAGTGTCCCATTTGTGGAGTGTAGCAGAGTTTGCAGCAAAGAGGAGGGGCAGAGCATATTGGAGCTGGGGTAAGAGAATACCTCTCGCAACAGAAAGTCTAGCGGAAGGAGTGAGGGAGTGGCAGACGATAAGCTCCGCCAATTTTAGCATTGACGGCACGGCACACCATATTGACATGTTGAGACAGGTCAAGTGTGGGATCCAAAGTGACCCCAAGGTACTTGAAGGACCTAGTGTTTAAGATGAGGGGCCATCAAGGCATTGAACCCAGAGCCTGTCTGCAGGGGCAGACAGTTTCTTAGAGGATCCGAATAGCATAGCACAGGTTTTTTCTAGGTTCAGGACTTGGTGGTTGCTAGAGAGCCAGGTCTGCAGGAATTGGAAGTCATTAGTGAGAGGGAGTTGATGGCAGCAACCGATTTTGACCCAGAGTAGAGAACAAGGTCATCTAGCATATAAGAGTGCAGCTATGCCGGGACATGGTGGGAATATCATTTAGGAAGAGGGAGAAGAGTAGAGGTCCAAGAATGGATCCCTGGGGAACTCCACGGAGATGTTTAGGGGAGGAAAGGGCCTTGTGAAATGCTACTGCCTGAGTCCGATTGTCAAGATAGCTATAGAACCAGGAGAGGGTTTGGTCAGATGCTCCAATGGATTGGAGTTTTTTAGCATGAGAGGATGGTGTACCATGTTGAAGGCTTTAGACAGGTCGATAAAGACGGCCCCAGTGAGTAGGCCACAGTCCATATTATTTCTGATGTCATTTGTAAGTTGTGTAAGTGCAGAGGTGGTACTGTGACCGGGCCGGAAACCATGTTGGCACGGGGTTTGAAGATTAAACATGTCAAGGTGAGCAGCAAGCTGGCGGATATGACTGGGACCTTCAAATACTTAAAGAGCATGAATAGGGTTAGCACTGAGGGCATGTTTAGATTAAAGGGGGAGAGGGACACAAGGGGACACAGTCTGCAACTGGAGGGTGGAATATTCAGGAGGGAAATGAGGCACTACTTCATGGAAAGGGGAGTAGTGAGGTGGAACGCACTGCCAGAGGAAGTGATATCATTGAAATCTGTGGGCATTTTTAAGAGGGGGTGGGACAGGGTGAAAGGTAAGGTCAAAAGTGGGGAGGCTGGGAAGGGGGGTCAGCATAAGGGGACAATAAATCAGATGGTCGGGCAAGGGGTGGGGGGCAGCTGCAGTAGATTAGACTGGGAGCTGCAAAGTCGAGCAGACTCAATGGACCGTATGGCCTGTGTCTGCTGGCATTTTCATATGCTCGTATGTACATGCAAGCAAACGTTCAGCATTGACAAATGCTTGTTAGAATTTAGAGGCAATTCCTTCAGGCCTCATAGACTTATGAACATTAATATTTTTTATTTTACTCATTAGTTCAGCTTCTTTGACTTCAGTCCTTTCCATAATAGCACTTCTCCTATAATCAATGCCCGGTAGTACCATTTGATTTGGGTGAACATAAACTGAGGCAAGATAATGTCTGCCATTCTAGATTCACTGCTTATATTTTCATTATCTGTATTAAGTAGCCCTATTGTTGTCACACACATTTGCCATATTACTGTATTGAAAACATCTTTTTTGTTTCCTTTCAGCATCAATTTCTTTTGTCTTTTCACTTGTCTGATTTTCTTTTTGCAAATTTTAATGGCAGTCTTATTTTCTAGCCCCCCCCCACCGGGTTTTATTTTTATTTATGTTTTGTAGGCCTTCACTTTTATTGTTATAGCCCTTTTTAGAACCTTTTGCCTCTGGGTTACTGATTCAAAAATGGTCCCAATTAATACTGTCAAAATATTTTATCTGATATCTGTTTATTTATTCATTCTAGGATTACAAGTACCTTTGAGCCCCAGGCAGTTAATTTCCAAAGGTTCCACGTCAGTAGGGAGAGGTTACAAACAAAGGGAAAACCAATTAGTTTCAAAGAACATTTCTGTAACAGATGTTATCATATTATAAAACAGAATACTTAAACAGCATTGTATCCACATTAGTTTACCATGATTAGAGGCACAGGGTAAAGAGAGGTAGAGAAGAATTATTGGGGGGGTTAAATTCCAAGGAAGAGAGGAGCAGCCAGGTGGCATTGTCAAGTTTGCAGCTAGGATAAGAGGGGGAAGGAAAATAATAATAAAATTGGGGGGGAGGCAGAGGTGAGCGTGGGGGCAAAACAGGAGTGATTAAAGGTGGCAGAGCAGAGAGGGGAGGTCCATGAATAAGGGACCTGGATGTTAAGTGGATCACAGGAGCTTTCAGTTAGGAGGTGATATTAAAGCTTGTGTTTGAACTCTCCAAGTTTAATAAGGTTAGCCAGTCCATTGTGGAGTCCTTTGAACTAGGAAGGTGCTCTGATACAAATGGAGCGTTGGCTCTGAGTATATCTGTTCTGTGGTTTATGTGAAATAAGCAGATGTGCTCTTATTCCAGTTACTAATGAACAGGTGTCCACAACAGAAAGCCACCAACAGTTAGGTATGGGAGAGTGAACTAGCTTTGATAAGTTCAGAACAGTACATAACATGCATCATTTTCTGTAAAACAGCCTTATCAGAAATCTTTGTTAGGTTCTGCTAAGGTTCTGACACTAACTTCTATATTATCGCTATTACCATACCTAATTCACTCAATAAATTTTCAGTCTGTGTTAGAACAACCTAGAAGGAAACGAGGTAATCAGTATGAAGATGGTAGAACCAGAAACACTTTGCTACATATGCTAATTAATACGCTGAGAAGATCACGCTATTTTGTATTTTGCTGAGATGTTCTTTACGCTGAAATGTTCCTTGCGCTGTGTTTACATTCGTTGATATTGCCACGCTGTGATGTCTGTGCAGAAATTTTTGTGGTGAATTGACGTACTACCAACTTGGGGCAGGGGTGGTTAGCACACAGCTGGGTGTGTGGTGAATGAGGAATTTAACATTTTATGAACTTTGATCTGCACAGAACAGCTGTTTTGAATGAGCACAACACCACTTTGGAATGCACACAATAGTTTAGAATGTGCACAACACAGAGAATAATGTATGGGCAACCACACTCAACAAGAATGTATTTCCATCTGGGGTGAGATGAAAGCTTCACTCTCAAGGTCCCTATGATGTCATCTCAGCCCGAGATGGAAACATCTGCTTAGTTGTGTATAGTTTATATTCATTGTTTGTATAGTATAGGTTTTAATTCATTTATCTTTGTGGGGACTTGGCTGTAGTTCTATTTTTGTATCTATTAAAGGCCGTTGATCTAATTGATCAAGGTATTTTGATTTCTAAGCTTAGATTTTTGGGCCTGTCAGATACTGTGGTTTGCTGGGGCCCGATTCCAAGACGGCCAGTGTAACTCGCATACAGGTGCAAGTTACGCCGATTGCCTCTATGCCATGGACCCTACACCATATTCCAGAAGTGGCAGGGTCCCGGCAATTGTGACTTGTAAGATACACCATGTGTTCGGTGGTAGCCCACTCATGGCATATCAGTGCTGCAGGTCGCATCTCGCAGCGAGCGTCAGCCAGCCCCACCGGAGCCCCCCCACCCTGGACCACCGTAGAACACATCAGGAGACATGGGGTGGCAAGGACAGAAGGCACAGGCATCTGGGGGGCAATGGACAGAAGCTCAGGGGTCCTCATGGTTGAGGGCTTGGGGAGGGTGTGCTAGTGGGGGCCAGGGGGACAGCATGGCACCATTGCCATGGTGCTGCAAGGCTGCATCTGATGGTGGCAGCCATTGGATGCCAGTTATGACAGCCCCAATCTGTCAGAAGTCAGCTACACCACTGTGTGTCCTGGAATCGCAATTGCAGGGTTGTGACAGTGGGCCTTCTGGAATTGGGCTAAGTTGCTGTTGCAACCCGCAGTTGCACCAGGTGTTGTGGGTTGCGGCATATGTGTGGTCGTATCTTGTGATTGTCGCAGCTTGCAGACACAATAGCATAGGTGCCCTCTTGGAACAGCAATGGGCATATCGCATGGCATAAGTCACAGGATACACCATTGGGATTGGCGTATCCTGCCTTACGCTGGCATAGCCCGTCTTGGAATTGGGCCCCTGGTTCTCAAATTAATTACTTAATCGAAAACAAAGGGTTTTCTTAGGATCAATTGCTTCAACTTTCCTGGATATAAAGACAGGAGTACCTCAAGGATCGATACTGGGTCCTATCCTATTCAGTTTGCTTATAAATGAGTTACCGTTGGTTGCTTCCAGGACTCAAATACTTCTGTATGCTGATTATATTGTTGTCTATGCTAATAATTCCTGTATTTCTTCTCTTATGACTCAGGCCAAGAATGATTTTTTCATTGGTACAGAAATGGTTGATTACAAACAAATTAATATTGAATGTGGATAAGACCAAGTATATGCTTTTTGATTCTGTTCATAAACAACCTTTAGGTCACTCAGCTTTGGTAATTAGGGATATCCATGTAAGCAACAATACCCGACAGGGTGGGTGGTATTGGGCAATACCAGACTACCCAGGGGCGTAATGAAGCCCAACACCGCAGGCAGAGGGCCTTATAGCCCCTGGAAGGTCCGGTATTGCCCAATACCACCCACCCTGGAGGGTACTGTTGCACTTAGAAAATGGGCCAGTGTATTTTATATGTTTTCAAAAAATAATGTTTGTTTAAATATTAAAACACTTAGTTGTTTGAAATTTTTTTGTAGTAAAATAGCTCCTGCATCTGCATTTGGATGTTGTGTTTTATTATTTATAATTTAATAATAAATATTTTAATAAATAAATAGAAAAATTAGATTAAATTAAATTAATTAAACATTTAGTGTCTCTGTTTCTTTTTTCCTTCTCTCCCTATTCATGCTGCCTTCTGTGGTGCAATTTCCCCCCCTCCCCCGTGCCGCTCTCATAATTACAGCAGTTCTTGTGGATATTTAACACTTTTCTATTGTGGCTGTGTTTTGTTGGATTGAAGGCAGAGGATGGCGAATGGGTAAGTGAAGCATGCAGTGGGAGTTTGTGGAGACTGGGAGAGACTGGAGGCAGTATAGCGCAGTGGTTTAAGGCTCTGCGCTGCAAATCTGGAGACTTGGATTTGAATCCCACAGCCCCCACTTGCATACTGTGACCCTAAGCAAGTCACTTAACTTCCCTGTGCTCCCAGGTTGCACCTGTAAACAAGCTTTCAGCTTAGTGTGTCTCTCCTGGTTAAACAATTGGGGAAAAAGAAAGACTGCTATGAAACCAATTGTATTGATGGCTTTTAATTTAAGGTTTCCAAGAGGGAATCTGTGCAGAGCTGGAGGTACTAGACAAGCTGAAAAGCTGATCTAATGGCTTTAACTGTCAGTAACATCTTTTTTTTAAATAAACCCCCCCCCAACAACAACAATATAATGCTCGTATTTTGGGATAGTCAGCAAGTGTGGACTGTCAGTGCAGCATGGGACTGCTATGAAGCCGATGTCAAACACGGCTTTCACTTCACTGGTTTAAAATAAAATGAATGAAACTGATAACAGGGTTTGGGGGAATGTGTGAGGGTTCTGGGTTTGCTGTTTGTTGGTTTGTGCCGTGTGTGTGTGTGTGTGTGATGGGGATGAGTCGAAATTTCGTGTCCCGTAGCGAGGTAAAAAAAATGGCGGCTGACAATTCTGAAAATTCAGGGTGCCCAGTGATACCTTCAGTAATGGGGCACCCTGAATTGGCACCTGTTGTCCACTGGGTTCTATTGAAAAATAAATACATGCCTGACCACAGCTTTCAGTCAATAGGGATGCTTTATTTTTCAAGCCCATTTTCTAACATAAAATAATTGAGAAGATTAATAATTTTAAATACTTGGAATTAATGTTAGTTCGCTACCCTATGCTTATCATATCTAGTCTTTGATTCAGAAGGTCCATATTAGATTGGGATTACTTTAAAAATTTAGAAATTGCTTAGCTTTACATCCAAGAAAAGTTTTAACTCAAACTGTTATTATCCTTTATTGATTTTGGTTTGCCCATTTATTCTGCTGCTAATAAAACCACTCTTAAAAGGGCTGAAATAGTCTATAATTAGGTTTGTAGGTTTATTACTCTTGACCCACATCACACACATCACTATCATCTTTATTTAAATTTAAATTAGTTTTATTTCGTGGCACGTTGTGCTTGTGTCAGACTTCTTACCTTTTGAAGGTTTTTCAGAGGTCCTATCCCTTTCTACTTTAAGAATCTTCTAATCGGAGGTCACATGATGGTGGTCTGATGAGCAGCAGCAAGCTCCCACAGCTCTGTACCTCTCCTGCAAATATTCACGGCTCATCTACTGTAGGAGAGCGTCTACTTGCCTATGCAACCTATGAACTAGTGTATGAAGATCACCCGGTACCAACAGGTTGCAGAACAATGGAGGTATATGTGAAGAAAGTACCTCTGCGGCACTCTCCTCCCCCAACGTCAGAAAAGGACATGGCCACAAAGTGGCCCAAGCAGCAGGCCGCAAACACCCCTAAAGTCTTATCAGTGCACATGGCACTCTCGGAGGAGAGATTCATAGAAATAATGCAGCCTATGCAGGAATCGATTGCTAATATATCCGAGGAGCTACACCAGATCAGGTCCTCTGTCAAAACTCTAACGACTAGAGCGGGGAACTCAGAAGTCGGGTTGGTTTCACTTGAAAAGAAACAAAATAAAACAGAGCTTGAAACCACGAGTGTCAACAGAAGAATTAAAAACTAGAAGAAAAGCTTGAGGACCTAGAGGAGAGAAGTCAGCGGAATAATTTACTGATAATTGGGATTCCTGAAAATGAAGAAGGCAATTCTCCCATACTATTCCTGCAGAAGTTCTGTGAGAGAAAATAACCAGTTCTTCCCTGAATGGTACCACTTATGTGATAAAGTGGGCTCACCAAGCCCTTCGCCCGCCACCACTGCCCGGCTCTCCACCCAGACCTCATATTTCAATTGCTTAACTTCCTCGATAAACAGCATGTTTTGGCCAAGATTAAAGCCTTGCAGGAGGTACTGTGGGAAGATCGTAAAGTGTGCATAACACAGGACTTACCACAATCTGTCCAAGTGAAGAGGCAAGAACTACACCCAGTTGTTTCGAAGCTGATTGCTGCTGGAAAACCATTTAGAATTAAGTATCCAGCAGTGTTTCAGGTCAAGCACGGGGATCAATGGCTCAATTTTGAAACCCAGGAACAAGCCATACAGAAGCTCAAGGCCTTGTTCCCCGACTTGTTTAAATGAGACTATATGGGCAGAATGGTGATATCAACTACATGGGAGTGTGCCGTGAGTAAAAGGCAGTGTTTACTTTGATTAGCTCTGAGTCTGTGTTTTTGAACAGGGGCCTGATGCTCAGCGAAAAGATCAGGGCAGAGACTTGGCTGGGCTTTTGTGTAATGCCTCAGTGATTTGACTTGTCTACAGGCTTCTCTGCAGGCCAGGAGGTGCTCACGAGCAGTGCGTGTAAAGAAGCACTCGTAGTGTAGGACTTCACAAATTGAATGGGGACTGTGTGCAAGAAGGTCCTTAACTGTTGACACAGTCCTGAAATAAGCTTGTTTTGCTTACCATGTTGGTTAAGACTTTGGGGGGGGACTATCTGTAATGGAGATAAAACGAACTTATGCTGGACCAGCCCAAAGCTACTGAGGGAGACCTGATGAGAGGGTCTTGGTTATGTGTAAAACACACCCCTCGCTGATTCAGGACCTTTGGCACTCCGTTATGTATTTATTTTATTACTGCAAAGTATTTTCCTTTATTATTACATACATAAGCGCAATCAAGCTCAGCGTTAGTTTCCACATGGGTACAAATTGTTTTAGGTGAACAATTCCCCATTATTGGAGGGAGGACAGTTCTGACTGCATACTCATATGCTCTGACTATATACTGTATTTTAGTCCTACACTAATTTACTGTGTTGATTATATGTGTTACTATGATGTTCGATAATCTGTTTGGGGAAGTAGGAGGGAGCTGGGAGGGAGTTCTGACTGGTCTCAGATTTGTGCTACAACATCACCTGTCGGTGTGTTTGTGTCAGTGTAGTTGATAGAACTGGGGGTCATTCTTTTGGGAAGCGGGGACGTTTAATGTTCTGATGATGGAGGGGTATGGGGGGGTTTGGGTACAGGTAGTTTTGAGTGATGTTCTTGTATAAATAGGGAGGGACTGCCAAGTGCTTACACTTTCAGGCTTCTGATGTGGGATAGGCAGATCTTGATACAATCTTTTCATATGCTCGACATTAGGTCTCAGATCATCCTTACTAGTATGTAAAATGAGCGGACCTTACAATATTATGGGCTGGAATGTTAGGGGAGCCTGAGATAGATGTTAGCGACAAGTTATTCTGAAGCATTTTCTGCATCTTAGGGCAGGGATCGCCTGCATACAGGAGACGCATCTTCGGAGAGAGGATGTCTCACTTTTATGTAAAGGATGAGTGGGACAGGCTTTTGGCTCGGATATATCCACAAGCCTAGGGGATGTAGCTCTATTGATTGGCAAGACTGTGCCCTTTAAACTGTAGCAAAAAATTTGGGATGTAAATGGGCATTACATTCTGATTCATGGGGTACTAGAGTCACAGTGTGTATTTTTGGGCTCAATTTATGGTCCAAATGCAGACTTGGCAATTTTTTACACACCTTCTGGGCCTTGTCGTTTCTAATCCACCTAAATTGAATATCTTGGGAGGGGATTAGAACATTACCCCCCACATAATCCTGGACAGATCGGACTCTAAGTGGTGCGGACAGTCCCCAGCCCAAAGAGCCTTGAAGGAGCTCATGAATGGGGCAGGACTAGTAGATATTTGGTGGATACTGAACCCTACTGCGCACCAATATACCTTTTTCTCTTCCCCACATCATACCTGTTCTCGAATTGACTCCATTTTGGTTAGCTCCTTTGCTCTGCCAGGTGTGCTGGATTTGACCATTCAAACACGGGTTATTTCTGACCACTCCCCCATCTCCATCACCTACTTATTAGGTCCTGGAGTTAGGAGAGATTCTCTGTGGCGCCTAAATAATCAGTTACTTCAAAAACCTGCTTCCCTATTGCATGTCAAAGACTTTGTCTCTCATTTTCTAGAATCAACACAGGGTCTGTACTAGAATAGACATAGTTTGGGCAGCCTTGAAATGTGCCTTAAGGGGGGAATGTAACCGCATGGCAACCACTAGGGTGTGCCAGTTTAAAGCCCAAATGGAAGGCCTGCTTAACTCAATCCGGACACTAGAACGGGACATTAGTTGCCACTCGTTGGAGAGGGATTGGGTTAAATTGCATAACTTACAGGCCCAGTTCTTGGAACTGATGTCTCAGAAAGCTGAGCTCTCCCTTAAGTGAACTAAGCTTAAGTATCTCGAGTCAGGGGAAAGAGCTGGCAAATTGCTTGCCATCTGAATTAGGCAGGCTGAAGCCACACGGTTTATTCCTGGTCTATGTTTCCTAAGGAATGGTCTGGTAATTACAGATCCCAGAGAGATAGCTACAGGACTTGGGAAATATTTTCAGGACCTTTATGCAGAGAATCAAGAAGTGCAACCCACTGAGGAGGATATAACTACTTATCTTGATCTCACTAAGTTTCCTAAATTGTCTCCCCACGAGGAAGTACCCCTGGGTACTTGTATTACTCCAACTACGTGGGAATTACAACAAGCCATTGAGCAACTCCCTTTGGATACATCCCCGGAACTGGATGGTTTCCCTAATAACCTGTATAAATTTTGTGCTACAGAACTTGCCCCCTTATTAGCAGAAGTGTACAACTCCTGGTATGAGGGTGGATTCTCTGAGCACAGCTTTCTGGATTCCCTTATTACACTTATTCCCAAGCAGGGAAAGGATTCCCAGTATCCAGAGAATTATCATCCCTTTTCCTTGCTTAACTGTGATGTGAAAATATTGGCCAAGGTCTTAGCCAATAGACTTGGGTCCATTATGGGGAAGCTCATTGGCAATGAGCAGGTGGGTTTTATGGCCGGTAGGTCTTCCAGTGATCATATGCGCAAGTTGTTACATCTCCTGTCCGTGACCAGGGACTCGGACAGCCCAGCTGTTCTTGTGTCTTTGGATGCTGAGAAGGCCTTTGACCGGGTCTCTTGGGATTTTCTTTTTGCTAACCTGGCCCGTTTTGGCTTGCCTGACGAGTTTATTAAATGGGTTTGAGTGTTATACACCTCTCCAATGGCTCGTGTGTGGTGCAATGATATCCTTTTTGATTCCTTCCCACTCTGTTGTGGCACCAGACAGGACTGCCCACTGTCCCCTCTCCTTTCTAACCTATATCTAAAGCCTTTAATCAGAAGGTTGGTTTCCTCTCTGAATCTCAAAGGTATTAAGGTGGGTGCACAGCGATATGCTTTATCGGCTTACGCTGACGATTTGTTGCTACACTTGGAGGAGCCACTGGTCAGTATTCCATCCCTCTTAGAAGAAATAGAAGCCTTCTCTAAGGTGTCCTACTACAGGCTTAATCTCTTGAAATCCAGGATTTTCCCAATGAACGGTAGAATTATGCAGGCAGAGGTAGAGGAATATGGTCTTGTATGGGAGGCGAAGTCTTTGACATACTTGGGTATTAAGGTAGCTAGGGATGTGCCAACAATGGTCAAAGAGAATTTTTCAAAACTGATGGTTACATTGAAAACGGATCTGGAATGGTCGGGTGCACTGCCTCTCTCACTTTGGGGGAGGAGTAGTACTGTCAAAATGAATGTCCTCCCCCGGATCCTATATCCTATGGGTATGTTGGGTCTCTTTCCCAAAGTCTGGTTCTCTAAGCTTCAAAGATTGCTTAACTCCTATATGTGGATGGGGAAAGGGGTCAGAAGAGCCTATTTCAAGTTCATGGCACCAGAGTTGCAGGGTGGCCTCTCAGTCCCCTCTTTGTTCACATATTATGGAGCACATCATATTAGTAAACTGGCTTACTGGGTTTATGCAACAAGACCACAGGTTCCAGGGACATACTGACCTCTCTGGCTTGACATAGAGAAAATTTTGGCTTTCAGGAGCCATTGTGCCCTTCTGTTCCTAGTATATTCGCTCCCCAAGGCTCTCCCTAAGCCCTTAAAGGATACCCCGATTGGATGGTCCCTCAAAGCTCTACATCAGGTGCAGAGACACCTTGCTCTCAATTGACACAGGTCCCCTGAAAAACCATTAGTAGGTAATCCTCACTTTCGAATTGGGCATATGCCCCTCTCCCCTTCGTACTGGGCCCCTCTGGCTGAGGCCCGGCTCTTGGATATTGCCCCTAGTGGAGAGATGCTCTCCTAGTGGAGAGATGCTCTCCTTCCCTGACTTTCAACTCCAATTTAATATCCAGGATAATCACCCCTTTAAATGTCTTCAAATTAAGGAAGCTGTTGTCTCCTTTATGGGGAATATATCAGGGTCTTCCCCTCCTAAAGTTGAGTTATCCTCACTTCTCCGAGTGGCAGACCAGCTCCATTCGGTCTCTAAGGTTCACAAAGAGTTACAATCCCTGGATCCTTATCTGTCTCTAGGTGTCTGCTACTATTGGACCCAAGAATTATCTATTGTGAATGATGTTGATACCTGGAAGAAAATCTGGTGTAACACTTCCCAGTTTATCAGGCAGGACAGGCTCCATCTGGTACAATTCAACATCATGCATAATTTATATTTTACCCCTGAGAAACTACACAAAATGTGTAGGCTCCCCTCCTCTCAGTGTCAGTGGTGCTCAGATGTGGATGGGGAACGGTACCACATGCTATGGACCTGCCTGAAGGCCCACACTTTCTGGCAGTCCATTAAAAGATCTTTGGATACAATTCTGGGACTGGACTCACTATTCATACCTGAAGTCTGTCTGCTTAATCACTTTCTGCACGGAACACCCAGGGTCAGGAAAGCTCACGTGGCCCTGATAGCTACCATGACTAAATTACTTACTATGAGGCATTGGGAAGGAGGAATCCTTGCTGCCTGTACTAGAATGGCACAGAGAAACATTGTTAGTTCTCCGATTTAGAAAAGCATATTGCCTTAATGGGCAACAGACTTCAGGCCTTGCAAAACAAATGGGGATCCCTGGATGCTTTACTTGCTGCCTGGAAGTCCTAGTCTCATAGTGTGCACATCTAAAGGTGAAGCCTTAACTGAATGGTTTGAGATAATGCTTGGCACAAAGAGGGGTGGGGGTGGGTAGGAGGGTAAGATAGTTTTTTTTTGGGCGGGGTAGAGTAATACATTTTATATTTGTTTATGTTCTTTATGTATGTAGTCTCATTGTTATGTGACATAACCCTCCTGTACAATCTTGACTGTTTCCTTTTTATTATTTTTGTGTTATTACAAAAAACTTTCAATAAAGCATATTGAATGAAAAAAAAAGAATGTTCTAATCCCCTCATTCTTCAAGCTATGTAACTAGGTCATCTGAAAGTGGTAAACTCTGACTCCCATGTTCCTATACAGTTACTTAAGCAATAAACCATGACAGGGTGTGGGAGATGCTGGGTTTACCCAAACCTGGAGAGGTTTGGTCACAAGGCCACAGGCTGAGTGACCAAACCATGACTGGCCTGGGTAAACCCCAGCATCATCCACATCCTGGAGTGATTTATTGCAATTATGCAATGTCCACCTTCATTTTTTTGGATGAAGAAATAAAGAAAAACACAAGTTGTTTTGCATTTTTAATGATTTTTATTTAATGTGTTCTTGCACCAGAAAAAATAGTCCAGTTTTCCCACTGTTAGCCTTTCCCTAGTAGTCATTTTAAAAAAAAATTCTGTTACTTACAGTTGCCTGTAACCCCCTCCCCCATGGTATTTACTCTCTGTTTAGTGGCCTGTTTCTGCCCAGCATGGCTAGCATTTTTTGTTAATGATGCTTATTGAAGACCTTGAAGGGGCTGCCCTCAGGATCGGATTTCCGGCATTTTCCAGGTAATTATTAAAGTGGTGCTCACACTCAAGTTTTTTCCCCCTTTATTTTTTTTTCAGGGGCACTGTGGAGAAAAGCTGCAGGGATTGTGGGGACAGAAGGGAGCTGACACCAAACAGGAGCTAGAATACACACAAAAAAGTGATTTCTTTTGTTGTGGTGCACAGCAGAGCGAAAGGTGACTGCAATGGAGCTATGCTTCTGGCTTTATGTTTGGGACAAAAAAACATACTGGCATGACTCGGGCAATTTCTTTTTCCTTTTCTTATGATCGACAAACTGCTGGAGGGTTCTGGGACATTTTTACATGAAGATGTGACTTTTTGTATGGATGTGGCAGGGAGCCAATTGTGGTCGCTTGACAGGTGAGGAGGCAGAACCATGGACCGGAAACAATTGTAATGAATCTTTTTTTTTTTCCTTTAGTTGTCAAAGAGCGTTTGGCAGCTTTATTTTCAGCTAGCTGCAGTTGATGTCATAGGGAATGTGGGCAGAGAGGTGAGTGGGAGAAGTTGCTAACAACAGACAGTTAAAAACAAAGTTGTGCTGCTATGTAAAGTGGGTTTGGAAGCTACAGATCATGTTTTGAATGTCGCGCTTTAGTGGCTATTCAGGATGCCCGTGTTTTGTTTCTGATGTTCGGGGGCAGAGCAATCTATTACATGCGGCTGACTGGCACCTTTTCCCATGGGTAATGCTAGGCTTTACCATGGGTAAAAAGTACCAGCCAGCCAATCAGATAACAGCTTTTCTGGACTCCGTTGTATAATGGTCAGCAATGTTTTTTTGTATAACTGCGTTCTTAATTGGAATTCCTTGCCTACTGATTCCTATCAAATAGTATCCCATTCCAGAAAGTGTGCATTGAAAAGACATTTTATTGATATTGTCAAAATGTAATTGTTTTATCTGATTGTATTTACACATTGTACTTGTATTTATGTCTTGTTCTATTGCACTCATTTCTGCCCCCAGAAAATTAGCATTCAATGCTCTAGGTTCTTACCCAGTTAACAAATCAATAAATCAATAAATAAAAATCCTCCTCCTAACCATATTGAACTATGGTCAGATAAAAAGAGAGTAAACTGCAGGAAACCATTAAAAACGTTTAATGTGATTTAAGTAATAGCAATATAAGCCAGCAACATTTCTAGTAGTTTATCTTTTAACAAACTGCTCACTTGGTGTGTTTTCAGTCTTGCTGATACCTTTGCTATGAGAAATCTGCAGTGTATATAAGCAGGAGGAGTTTTTTATAGACGTGAGATTCAATGCTGTAGCTACTGTAGTACAACAGCATTCTGACATCTCCACAGTAGTACATAAGCATCAGGCAGTGTACGGATTTCCATAGACAGTAACACAGAACCATATCTGGTAAATCTGTTGAGCAGGCCGATTTTTACATAGAACAATGGTTATTTATTCCCTATAAATTATACTGAGGATAGCCCTGCTAAGATGCACTATCATGAGTTCAGTAAGATCATATGTTTACCCTATTTCACAGCTGGGAGGAATAAAGCAAAGGGAGGTCAAGTGACAACTGTTCAAGACCACATAGTAAGCCAGTGGCTATGGTGGAATTCTAACATACAGTAGGAGCTCTTTTGCCACAGTTCTGTTCTCTAACCACATTCCTTCCTCAATACTGGAAAATCATGGTGCGCTGTCATGCTGTACACATGTTAGGTTGCATTCTTTTAAATCATATGAAAGCAAAAATAGTCTAGTTAGCTAGGCTAGCAGACAGAGATTGCCAGAGAATTGCCAGACACCAACAACTTGGTGCCAATAAAAAAGTTTATTTAAACAATTTCATACTGCAACCATAGCAATGCCAAGGAGTTGCTACTGGTGTGGTTTGTAATTATTTATTTATTTATTTTTATTTATTTATCAAGTCCAGGATTACAAATACCTTTGAGCCAAGGCTCTTTTACAAAGGTTCCACATCAGAGAAATACAAATTATGGGGAACATCTAGACAGACATTACAACAATGTGGACATTGCAAACAGATTACAGATTAATACAATTCAAGGTAACATTGTAAGCAAAGGCGACGCGGCATTTGTCAGAAAACAGACACAGAGATAAGAAGTGCCAGAGTCATAGGGAGAGGGAGAGGAGAGGGAGGGGAAGAAGGAATGTAGGTAGGGTGGGAGAGGTGAGAAGTGCAGCATTGGGTATACCAAGATGTGTGGGTAGAATCCAGTGGGGGGGGGGGAACCACTAGAGCAGGCAGGAAAGTGGAGAAACAAGGTTAAGTTGGGCAGTCACAGGAGCTGTTGGTAGTGAGATAGTCCCGGAGCCCAGTTTTAAACATATCAGTTGTTGGGGCAGAGGAGATGGTGGGGCTGAGGCCATTGAACCAGAGTAGCGCTCGATAAGCAAAAGAGCGTTGTCCCTGTGAAGTGTGACAGTGGGGGACTTTCAGTAGCTATAGCGTGGATCTCCGAAGGCACCGTTTGATGGTTCGGTGTTGTAACAGAGTTGAGACCCCAGAAGGTGCAAGGCCAAGGTAGATTTTTTTCACCATGGAGCAGGTGAGAAACTTTATGTGGTTTGATAGTTGGAGCCAGCCGGCCTGGGTGTACAGGTCACATGTGTGGGTGAGACGGAGAGCACCAGTGATGAGCCGACATGCCTTATTCAAGGCACTTGAGAGGCATCTAAGGGTTGTGGTTGTGGCCGAGCCATAAATAAGACCATAGTCTATTACAGAGATCACAGAGCTCAGGACTGCAACCTTCAAAGCTTCTGGCGTGAGGTGATGTCTGTGTTTGTAGAGGAGCCCAAGCTGTGTATTAGCAGCTCTAGCTACATTATCTACGTGAGGTCCATAGGAGAGATTAGGGTCAAGCTGTATCCCTAAGTATTTGAAGGACCCCACCTGATCTAGAGTGTTCCCCTGGGTAGTGGAGATAGCCAAGTGGTGTAGCTTGTGCGGGTTATGAGAGCTGCAGAAGAGCATAGATTTGGTTTTCTTGTCATTGAGGACCAGTTTATGATTAAGAAACCATGTCTCTACAGAACTGAAACCAAGTTGAAGGTTGTGTTGAAGAGTTGCAGGATCTTTTTGAGTGGAGAATGCAACAGCATCATCAGCATATACTATGATTTGCTCAGAGCAGTGGTAAGGGAGGGAGTTTAAGAAAAGACTAAAAAGGAGGGGGCCCAGTATGGATCCCTGTGGGACACCCGAGCGAACAGGCAGGGTGTCAGAGAGAGCGGCAGCAATTTTTACTCTCTGCGACTGGTTTTCTAAGTAGCTTTTAAACCAGAGAGAAGAGTCAGGTGATAGCCTGGCATTCAGTAGTTGGTCAATTAATAGTCCATGGTGTACTGCATCAAGGCCTTGAAGAGGTCGACGAAATGGCCCCTGTGAGAAGGCTGTTGTCAAGGGATTTGTGCAAAGCTCCAGTGAACTCAAGAAGGGCTGTGGTGGTGCTGTGACCTTTACAGAAACCGTGTTGTTGTGGACAAGGTATATTGTATTTATCCAAGTGGTCGGTAAGTTGATCAGCCACGATGCGCTTGAGTGCCTTAGAGAGTAGGGGCAGTATGGAGATAGGGTGATAATTTGAGTGATTTGTCTTATCCCCACTTTTATGGACAGGTGTCACGGTGGCTGTTTTCCATAAGTCCAGGAATTTTCGACAGCTGAGAGAGAGTTTTAGGATTTTTGTTAATGGATGAATTACCTCGTTGAGGGTGAGCAACAGAAGCTTAAGGTCCAGCGTGTCACTACTAGATGTAGATTTAGAGATAGCTGCAGTAATATAGCAATGAGCTTCATTCTGCCTTACCTCCCTGAAGTAGAAGAGGGGATGGTTAGACTGTGGGGCTGAGGTATTTGTGGAGTAGGCCCTGTTTTCGAAAAAGTAATGGGGTAGGACAGCACTAAGGTCTGAAAAAGCCATTTTAAAGATGTTTGCGATCACCTTGGGGTCGAGGGTTGAGGATCCATCAACCATTAACATGGCCGGAGAGGTTTTTGGCTGCTTCTCCGTGACATCCTTGATATTGTCCCAGAAAGCACGACCATTTCCCCATGTATTGGTGAGATCGTCTTTGTAATAGGTGGATTTCGTGAGCCAG